>CASBPS010000037.1:0-145000 GCA_949126835.1 Anisus vortex | reverse complement strand
CTAAATGTCAGACTATAATTAGCTAGCCAATTGTTCTAAATGTCAGACTATAATTAGCTAGCCAATTGTGCTAAATGTCAGACTATAATTAGCTAGCCAATTGTGCTAAATGTCAGACTATAATTAGCTATCCAATTGTGCTAATTGTCAGACTATAATTAGCTAGCCAATTGTGCTAAATGTCAGACTATAATTAACTAGCCAATTGTGCTAAACGTCAGACAATAATTAGCTAGGCCATTGTGCTAAATGTCAGACTATAATTAGCTAGCCAATTGTGCTAAATGTCAGACTATAATTAGCTAGCCTATTGTGCTAATTGTCAGACTATAATTAGCTAGCCAATTGTGCTAAATGTCAGACTATAATCAACTAGTCAATTGTGCTAAATGTCAGACTATAATTAACTAGCCAATTGTGCTAAATGTCAGAGTATAATTAGCTAGCCAATTGTGCTAAATGTCAGACTATAATTATCTAGCCAATTGTGCTAAATATCAGACTATAATTAACTAGCCAATTGTTTTAAATGTCAGACTATAATTAGCTAGCCAATTGTGCTAAATGTCAGACTATAATTAGCTAGCCCATTGTGCTAAATGTCAGACTATAATTAGCTAGCCAATTGTGCTAATTGTCAGACTATAATTAGCTAGCCAATTGTGCTAAATGTCAGACTATAATTAACTAGCCAACTGTGCTAAATGTCAGACTATAATTAGCTAGCCAATTGTGCTAAATGTCAGACTATAATTAGCTAGCCAATTGTGTTAAATGTCATACTATAATCAACTAGTCAATTGTGCTAAATGTCAGACTATAATTAACTAGCCAATTGTGCTAAATGTCAGACTTTAATTAACTAGCCAATTGTGTTGAATGTCAGACTATAATTAGCTAGCCAATTGTTTTAAATGTCAGACTATAATTAGCTAGCCAATTGTGCTAAATGTCAGACTATAATTAGCTAGCCAATTGTGCTAAATGTCAGACTATAATTAGCTAGCCAATTGTGTTGAATGTCAGACTATAATTAGCTAGCCAATTGTTTTAAATGTCAGACTATAATTAGCTAGCGAATTGTGCTAAATGTCAGACTATAATTAGCTAGCGAATTGTGCTAAATGTCAGACTATAATTAGCTAGCCAATTGTGCTAAATGTGAGACTTTAATTAACTAGCCAATTGTTTTAAATGTCAGACTATAATTAGCTAGCCAATTGTGCTAAATGTCAGACTATAATTAACTAGCTAATTGTTTTAAATGTCAGACTATAATTAGCTAGCCAATTGTGCTAAATGTCAGACTATAATTAGCTAGCCAATTGTGCTAAATGTCAGACTATAATTAGCTAGCCAATTGTGCTAAATGTCAGACTTTAATTAACTAGCCAATTGTTTTAAATGTCAGACTATAATTAGCTAGCCAATTGTGCTAAATGTCAGACTATAATTAGCTAGCCAATTGTGCTAAATGTCAGACTATAATTATCTAGCCAATTGTGCTAAATGTCAGACTATAATTAGCTAGCCAATTGTGCTAAATGTCAGACTATAATTATCTAGCCAATTGTGCTAAATGTCAGACTATAATTAACTAGCCAATTGTGCTAAATGTCAAACTATATTTAGCTAGCCAATTGACCTAAATGTCAGACTATAATTAGCTAGCCAATTGTGCTAAATGTCAGACTATAATTAGCTAGCCAATTGTGCTAAATGTCAGAATTTAATCAACTAGTCAATTGTGCTAAATGTCAGACTTTAATTAACTAGCCAATTGTTTTAAATGTCAGACTATAATTAGCTAGCCAATTGTGCTAAATGTCAGACTATAATTAGCTAGCCAATTGTGCTAAATGTCAGACTATAATTATCTAGCCAATTGTGCTAAATGTCAGACTATAATTAGCTAGCCAATTGTGCTAAATGTCAGACTATAATTAGCTAGCCTATTGTGCTAAATGTCAGACTATAATCAACTAGTCAATTGTGCTAAATGTCAGACTATAATTAACTAGCCAATTGTGCTAAATGTCAGACTTTAATTAACTAGCCAATTGTGCTGAATGTCAGACTATAATTAGCTAGCCAATATTGCTAAATGTCAGACTATAATTAGCTAGCCAATTGTGCTAAATGTCAGACTATAATTAGCTAGCCAATTGTGCTAAATGTCAGACTACAATTAGCTAGCCAATTGTGCTAAATGTCAGACTATAATTAGCTAGCCAATTGTGCTAAATGTCAGACTATAATTAACTAGCCAATTGTGCTAAACATCAGACTATAATTAGCTAGCCAATTGTGCTAAATGTCAGACTATAATAAACTAGTCAATTGTGCTAAATGTCAGACTATAATTAACTAGCCAATTGTGCTAAATGTCAGACTATAATTAGCTAGCCAATTGTGCTAAATGTCAGACTATAATTATCTAGCCAATTGTGCTAAATGTCAGACTATAATTAACTAGCCAATTGTGCTAAATGTCAGACTTTAATTAACTAGCCAATTGTGCTAAATGTCAGACTATAATTAGCTAGCCAATTGTGCTAAATGTCAGACTATAATTAACTAGCCAATTGTGCTAAATGTCAGACTATAATTAACTAGCCAATTGTGCTATGATTCTGAACGGGTAAACGAAAATAAAAATCATGTTCTAGCCAAAATTATCTTTTTAATTTCACCCCAATAAAAATTAAGCCGAAAATGAACTTTATCAGCAATATAAACTAACAAATATAATCTATTATTTTAAGTATTTCTTAAAAAACTACCGACACATCGATAGATGTACATGTAAAAAGCACGATATGTAATTTAACGTGCACATTTTCACTCATTTCCTTGATCTCACAAAGACAAATGATAGAACAAACTAATTCTAATCAAGTGGCAATGAACGATGATGTTTATTGTGCAAATAAAATTGAGATGTCCTACATATTTCAAGAACATAAACTGATAGTTGTGCTTTACAATACAAAGAGGCATCTCAAAAGCACTAGGTAACAATGAATGCACATCCGCTTATAGAAAAAAAAAAACAAGTTAAGGTAATCCAGAATAGATATTTAGTCTATACATCATGTAATTAAAAAAAACCACAACGTTATAACAGTCATTTTCCACGAATAATCCAATGTGATAATCAATTGGTGGTTTTTCACAATCTTTAACAGAATAGTGGGCAAAAGAAAAAAACATTGTCTGGCCCTGGTCTATTATATGTAGATTGAAAAATCGCTTTCCTAATTAGTTTTGTTTATAAAAAGAGGTAAATAATATTAACATGTTTTTCGAAACTTGCTATAAAAAATCGGCATCAAAATATTAAAATAATATTCGAGACCTCAAAATTATAAACATGTATTATCTAGATTCTATTTAAGGTAACCTATTCCTAATTCAGTGGTTGCTCTGGCTTTCAATACTACTAGCTTTTTAATTAGGAGTTAAACTATTGATAAAGGTTTATTTTTGTCTAAAAAAAGGTGTGTATATGTAGAAGTAGGTAATTGTTAGAACATAATTTTTTTTTTTACATATCCAATTTTACATACAAAAAGTAAATACCCTCAGTGTCATTAAGCAGGAATGTTGTAATTGATCTCTTAAAGACCTGTTTCCCTTAAAAACACTACAAGCAAAATACTAGAACTTATAATATATAGTAATATAGTTAATCATCTAGACAAACATAATGCAGTGTGAATACTTGTATTGTTCAACTATAGTTTGAAAAAACAACAACTTGTTTTAATCACGTGGCGCTAATTGGCGAACAGTCTCTTTTCTTCTGCTAACTTTTTTTTTTAATTATCATAATGACACTGCTGACTCTACCAGCATATTCAAATTTACCGATAGGTCAAAAAGAAATAAAATACACAAGGTTAAAGTATCGAAATAAAAATATGAATAATAATATATCAAATAAAAAAAAACAGCGTGAAGGCTGTTGTTGAAGTACTTTTACGGTTTTGAGTAAACGACAGTTGAGGAATGGGCCTAGGAATAGCGGCTAAGATTATTTAATGATGATTTAATGTTTCGCTGACTTATGATCATTAAAGATAAACAAGAACTTCATGCCCACAGTTAGTAGCTTAGTGAAGGTAACAAATATTTAAAAGACATTAAATGAGATTTTAAAAAAAACACACACACATATTCCTAAGTGTTTTGGCCGGGTTCTCTGTCTTCCGTCAAGGGTCCAGTTCACTATGAATCAATGTACTCAAGTATGTCCAACCTTTAAAGAAGAATTTAATCACTTAACTTGTTTTCCAATAATTACATAAATGTGCAATGTTTGATACTAAATAGATTCTTTAATTGTTTGCAAGTAGAGCAGGGGTATACAGAATCTAAATCAGCTCAGAAAAAAAGCAAAATAATGATTAACACCACAAATGAGTGAAGTGCAAACATTATAATGAACCAACAACAACTAGAAGAAGTAAAACATGTCAAATATCTTGGCGTTATCCTATCCATAGACGGAAGCTGAGAAGCAGAAAATCGAGCTAGGATTGAGTCAGCAATGGCGGCCATGGCTAGACTAAACATAATCTGGCCCAGCAAAAGCAATAGTCTTCCAACAAAGCTCAGGACCTTTTGTCAGTGGTATTCTTGTCTTGCCAGATGTTAGCAATAAATCGATTAACTAATTTCATTAGCACTTCACTTCTGATTGACAGGAGAAGGAGGAGGATACGTCGTTCTCGATGGGGCGGTGGATTGGGGAATTTTACCGCACGACGAGAATCTCCTTGACCGGGAAAAATGGAGATGGGGGAAGGGGCCCGGACTTCGCATCACTGATACCTTAGTATTGGGGAAACAATTGGTTTGCATCTACATCTGTCTCGCCATGACGGCATATCTCGTACAGGGTCTTAGTCCCTTGACATTTGACGTAAAAGCCGGCATGTTCGTTTAATATTTTTTAAGACCTTTTAAAATCGGTAGAACAATATAAGAACGCGATGCAGAGGTGAAGAAAGGTCTCGACACATCAAGACATAAAGTGAATCAAATTGAAACCACCCAAATACAGTCAAGAAATTAAAATATTTTTTAAATGCACGTCTTTACTAGAGATGAGAATCGAACCCACATTTACAAATTCGGGTTCGGTTCGGTGGGATTGGTAAGAACCTAAGTTCGGGTTCGGTTCGTTAAGAATTTAAGTTGGGTTCTGTTCTGTTCGACCACTACTGAATTCTTACAATGTTTGTGTTTTAATAAAACTAGATCTCTTTGTTACATAACAAACAAAATATTATATTTACTAAAAAGAAAAAAAATGTATAATAGTAGCCTAAAACTGAATTGTCCTCTGATTTCGAATAATGTTTCCTTCTGACACATTTTCAAAACTCTCAATTAATTAAGCTTAGGCTGATGCGAATAAAAATAACGGCAATAAGTGCTAATTTTTCTGGGTCTACTGTAGTACGAAATACGAATAGTATACTTAATTCTTGTGTAAGCAAGTTAGCAACGTGTCGATTATTACACTAGCTACTAATTAGGCCTGTTTATCAATGTTCCCGGGGACTCAGCAGTGGTGTTTAACTTTATTTAGATCTAATTAAATATTTAAAGAAAAAAAATGTATTATTGAAGCAATTTTTTAAAACTTTTAATTAGTTTATGTGAACATGTCATTTTGCAGAGAATGTCAAATGCGGCTCTTAGTTAAGTAAAGTGCGTCTCTCATTGAAAATTAAAATGTTTAAAAAATATTTATATTTTTTACTAAAAAAGTTTTGACATAATTTATATGCATTTTTTACTTGTTATATATTAGGGTGTATATACACTTTACATAACACTTGAGACATGTAATTTAATTGTAATTAACTTTGAATTTGTGTATGGTATGATAAGTAATTATGGTGCGTTATATATTTATTTATATATAAATATAATGCGGCCCTCAGAGGCCTCATGTTTGCCTACCCTTTACATATTGTATTAACACATATCTTGCTGGCTTCCTTATTTAAGGACACTTCGTAAAATGAGATTTAAGACATAAAATTAAGTTAATAGTTTGCAATTTTTCATTGAATGTTAAGAACATATATACTGATCTATCTAATTATTATCTTCATTTGTCTGCTTTTAGTTGTTTTTTTTGCGCTCGAAACAAATTTATGTCGTGAGTTTGATAAAAATGCGGAAAAAAAGTCAAGTCTGAAAAAGTGAACCTTTTTTTTATATGAAAATGATAAAAATTGACCTAAGTTTTAACATAACTTTGTTAATTAATGTTCCTAGAAGACATAAACATAGATATTTAGTTTAAAACAATAATAATAATTACACAGAGGTGTTAAAACCAACTGTCTATTTTTAAGGACGCCAGAAACAAATGACACAGTGACCTAAAATTATTTTTTTTTTAGTGTTTTCTTTGCTAAAAAATTGAAAAACGTTCTTTAAAAAAAAATCTTTTTGTGAAAATATTATGTAGTCTTTTACATTTGAAGCAAGTTGAGTAGGAATGACGTGTTGTTTGTCCATATTAACTAGTTTTAAGACCATATACATTTATATACATAAATATACATTATTAGACTACTTCTTGTATATATTTAAATTTTATTCTCAACATCTGTCACAAACTTTACTCAATTCAACATGCTATTACATAAATAGAAGACGAAGATTATATAATGCACTCAATATATTTATACAGCCGCCATGTATGTAATAAATAGGATGTAACTAAGACATTCTAGTAACTTTCTAGATTCAAGAACTCCTAATTATCTAAAAACAAATACCAATAATGTTGATTCTAAGATGAGACTATTCAGCTTTTCATATGGTTTTAAGCAAATTTATCTTGACCAAATCCCAGAATACATCATACAGCCGACAAAGACAGGGTTCTCCTTTTCTAAAGCTGGCTACTCCTTTTCTACAATAGGATCGACACACACCTTTCTTGCTTGTTTTGTTCTTTTGCTGGCTCCAATACATTGCCCATAATTAAAACATGATGCTTATAAGACTATCCGCAATCTGTAAGACTAAATATAATGTTGAAAAGAACAATTTGTTGCCCACAAAATCTGTCTAATGCCCTGAACACAAATCCTCTGCCAAGAAGACACATCAGCTGCCCAAAATACAAATACGATGCCCTAAAGACGAATGCGCTTTCCGATAAACCTATCCGCTACACATAAGACCAATCCAGTGCCCATAAGACCTATCTGATGCCCATAAGATCAATATGTTGCCCACAAGACACATATGATGCCCAGAAGACGAATCAGCTCCCCAAACAATGAATCTGATGCCCAGAATATCTGTTTGCCACACATAAGACTAATAATGGTGCACAGAAGACCAATTTGTAGCCCAGAAAACCAATACGTTGCCCTGAAGACCTACTCGATGCCCAGAATACAAATCAGCTGTACAGAATACCAATCAGTTGCCCAGAAGACCTATCTGATGTCCAGGTCTTTCATATTTCCATTTCTGGCTGCTTCCTCAGCTTCTGCAGCTAGAGCATCTGCATAATTCTTCTTCTCAGCTTTGATGCTCTTCTTTACACTCTGGTTTGCTTGTGTGTATTGTTCCTGGGCCTTGCCCTTCTCTGCACGTGTCCTGCTGTTGTTTAGTACTGCCTTCATTTCTCTTCTCTGTTCTATTTTCTTCAGGGAGACCGTTGAGATCCATTCCTTGTGATTGCGTTTCTGTGGGCCTAAGACTTCCTGGCAGACTGTCTTTATTGTTGTTTCCACTGTCGTCCATTCCTTGTCTATTGATGTTTCTTCTTCATCCATCATTTCATGCAGGACTTTTAATTTTTTTGCAAGTGCCAGCTTGAATTCCTCGCGTTAGGACCATGTGCACAATGAGTGCTCCTTGGGCCGCCTTTGAGAGCATGAAGGCCACTCCCTGGGTGTGTGGTCCATTTCCCTCCTCGTGACCGGAGTATAGGAGTAGCTCTCCTGTAGAGAGCCTCTTCTGGCCGGAATCTGTCCATCTGGCTTCACTGATGCCGGGGATGCTGATCTTATAGTTCCTCATCTCTACTGCCACTTGTGCTGCTTTGCCGGCTTCAAACATGGTTCGATCATTCCATGTTCAGATGGTAAGTGTAGTCCTGGTTGACATTATGGCCGTCTGCCTGACAGCTTCCAGTTGCTGGCTTTCACTGCCCGGCATCATCGTACCTCCGACTGGAGGTCCATCTTCACCTAGTACCGAGTTGTTTGTTGAAATCCTTGTTAGTGTGTTTGTAGCGGTTAGTGGTTTGACGAGAAGGGGTTGCTAACCCCTTGCCCAACCCTCCTCCTTTCTCACCCGGGCTTGGGACCGGCTATAAGCTGCCTATATGTATATATAATATTTATATATATATATATATATATATATATATATATATATATATATATATATTATATATATATATATATACATATATAAATATATATATATATATCAAGGACTACTGAAGACAGGACGTGCAGGGTTGAATTTCTGACTTCCTAGCTAAGGCCAGTTTTTTTAACAGTAGCGATACACTCCCTTGGCGCAGTGATATAATGTTAACTATTATTAAGTAACTAACAAAATTCTTTACTAATATGATTCATTGTATTAATGGTTTATGTCATTTTCATTTATTTAATGACAAAGAACGATCTAATAGCCATTATAATGTCTTAATAATTACCAAGCATGAGCGCACTATTTTTAAGGAGTATGAATAGAAGGCACAGTTTGGTTCCAACATGGATACTATTTGTTGTTGGATTTTACTTCACTGCGTTTGTTTTTAATTTTTCGATCGTGTATTTTTATCAAAATGCCTAATAAATGTGGTGTAGTTAATTGTAAAGGTAATAATAATGCTGCCAACAAGTGTCGTTTGTTTAAAGTGCCAAATAGTACATGTATACCATTATTGAAAGCAGAAATTATGAGAGGAGAGCACAATGTTTGTTTATTTTTAACTATCACAGTCAATTTACATTCTTTATATTCCTTGGTCATGAAAACACAAATAAATTTTGCCATAGATATAGAAATCAAATTATCGTATTTATAATAATGGTATACATGTACCACTTGCAAAATTCTCAACCCAAATAATCGACTTACTTCATAATCACTTTTTTTAGAGGCTGTGCATTTGTCTCTTAATTATGAGCGAGATAAATTTTATGGGTGGTTTACGTTTTTCCCTTTTTAGGTCAAGAAATAACGATTTTTTAGAATTTAGGTGACACCCCACACGAAACCGTCAACACCAACCGCATATATATATAGGGTATCATGTGTACGGCCCTAATCATTCAATCATCTAAATAGATCTTAAATAATATTCAAATGCTCTTTTAAACCCTCTCAATCCTAACCCCTCATTAGTAAACGGACCTGCACAATAACATTATTGAAATTATTGACATTAATTATGTTAGTTACTTAATAATAGTTGACTTCATATATAAGCGCGACAAGGGAGTGTATCGCTACTGTTAAAAAAACTGGCCTTAGCTAGCTAAGTCAGAAATTCAAGTCTGCACGTCCTGTCTTCAGTAGTCCTTGATATATATATATATATTTACCTAGGCGCTTACGCCGAGTATCACAATATCTACAGCATAGTATGCAAACAAACAAAGATATTATTATATAAAGCATACTTAAAAAAAATTAAATATGATTGATATAATCTTATATTATATATTGTACACGCTCCTTCTGTAAAGAAGATTATTGCGCCCTACGCTTATCTGTGGTCAGAGTCTAGTCTTGATTTTTATTAGTCTTTTAAATGCGGTTATTGGTTTTTCTGGTTCGTTCAGTTAACCCATTCTGTGCCCGGATGCCACTCGAATGGAAATGTTCTATTACGCTATTTTCTTATCTTATTGTTTTGTAAAGCTATAAATTAAATATTCTAACTTAAATTGTTAAACAAATATGTATTTATCCTTGAGATAAGAGGGTATGTTTCTCTTGCAAACATGCAATGTCACGGTATCATTTTTGCTGGCGTCTTTTTTTAAGGACATTTTGAAAAATCTCAATATTTCACTAAAAAATTATTTAAAAAAAATAATAACTATCAATCTTGGAAGTCGCAGGGCCAGTTGCTTTTTTAAATATTTTCAAACATGGTTTTAACTATTCCGGGTTTTCATGGGATTTGTTACTATAAGCATTTATTGCTGATGCATTAATCGTGTTGCGGTGATGAAACCACTTGAGATCAAGGTGACATTTGGGTTTATTTTTGAGAGGGCTAATTGCATTTTGTATTTAAACAGCTGTTTTTTTCAATGGTTGTTTAATGCCGTAGGTATTTATGCGTGGATGTCCATTTTCTTTCATGTGATGAAGGTTTCTTTGCATTAATCTTTGCATTATTCGTACCTTGCTTGCCATCAGGGAGATATCCGTATCGCAGTCGGCATTTTGATAACTGAGGGTGAGTAGAATACTAGCAAGCTGTGCACGCCTGGTGATGACGAGGTCCAATTGGTGCCATTGGCGTGATCGAGGATGTCTTCAAGACTCTTGATGTATATCTTTGCACTTAGGAAGTGTTGGTCACACATAAACCTGTTAGCAGCACAGTTCCAACAATCTCTGTCCGTTCTCATTTATCTTGCACCTTCCAAAAATACCAAGGCACGTGTGCCAAACCTCGTGTACCCCCCCCCCCCCCATAATTCTAGCATTGAAGTCTCGTAAGAGATAGATCGCCTCATTTGTGTGTCTGTTGCTTGGTCTAAAGCTTCATATAACTGATTTTTACAAAAGTAGAACATTTTTTTTATCAGCTGCTGATATGGATATGTGGTATATTAATTGGTGCTACATGCACTATCCAAGCTGCCGTTTTTTTATCAATTGTCAAATATAAAGAAAGGGGTCACAAAAACTTTTAGTAGGAATAATATTCAATGACAACAATGATTTAGCTAACAAGTATGTCACAATGACATATGTACGATTTTACCTACTGATTTATAGAATATATCATTTCGATAAAAGGATGAATTATAAATAAACAAGCGATCCTTGCACAAAGTAATTTTATATTATACAAATAACATTACGTTTTCCACAAGCAAAATATTAAGAACAAAGAAAAGATTGTTTTTTTAAATTCCAAAAAATATAATGTTTTTTCATATTTCAATTAATAAAAAATAACTACTTACAATTTACACTTAACGGGATACTTTTGCTTTTTTTTTTTGTTTTAGGATAAACTCTGCATATGATAATATGCCTATACTTATTATTTTATTATAAAATAATATTGTTGAATAGGTGATCACACTTATATTGCTTTTGTTTCTCTACCCGCTCTAAATCTCACTTAATCTATTGATCTGTTTGATTAAATGTAGTTTAACGTGAAATCATATAGTGATGGAAATGTTAACTCACCGAATCGCCCGTTCTTTTTGAGTATCCTTTTGAATGTTCTAGAATAATAACTATCACATTTTTTTTCCATTTAACATTTACACTTCTTTATCGAAATCAATAATGTTGTGTCCTGTTTGTGTTTGATGTTAAGCGTTTTATAAACAAATGTATATATTATAAAAAAGGAAAACAAAAGCTGCTGAGTTCAGACTGGGTACAGGTAGAAAAGTTAAAAGAAAAAAACGACAGAACATTTGTAAGATTTATGATTTTATATTATTGACATATTCTGGTAGATAGGTAAACATAAGTATTTTTTTATTTAAGAAAGCTTTTCTCAATTGCTAAACCATACATTTCAATATTTTCTATAATTTCGCAAAAAATGAAATAAATTTTGTTCATGGATACTATTCGAAGAATATTTAAGATAAAGAAAAGTAATGAACGTCTTAAACAAGGTAAAAAAAAGTTTACATGAAATTAACTTTCACAAAACAATTTTAGTTAAGTTTAAAAGTAGACTAACATTTTATGCACAAATTGTTTTTACATTTTGTAATAATTATTGCATTTAAAATTTCAATTTATCTATTGATATTATATATATATATATAAATGCAGATAAAAGTACTGTAGAATTAAAGAAATCCAAGCAATCGGATGGAAAAGTCGTACATATCAACATGATGCTGGGTGGAATTCCGTATCGATTAGAGAACAGAAATATACATCCAATGAAGTTGTGGAGATATGCTGATTGTGGCAGGTGTGAATATTTTTAAAAACTGATTATAATGTTTAGTATATTGTACGGACCTTGGACTTATTGAGAATAATATACTTATGCACACGTTTTTGAAGGGCCGGCGTAATGGTTGCCTGCGCCCCGTGCATACCACATATCATTTTCACGGTTTAATAAACATATTTATTTTCTTAAGGGAAAAATAAAACACACTAAAAAAAAGTATACACATAAGCTTATTATCAGGGTTAAAAAACTTAACATTAAGCCTATCTTATTTGTTAAGGTCAGCAAATCTTTGCACTTTCATTATTTATATTCTTAAAAATATATTTTTGCATTGTTCGGAAATATGTATTTTGTTTTGTGACTATGCTGACAGGGGATAGTGTGGCCAGCAGGGTGCAAAACTCACAGTCAAAATACTGGCTTGTTTGTCTATGATATGATGTCCGAATCTTGATCTTGGTTTTTGTCGGACTTGATGCGCAATATTTATATTTATGTATGCAGTTAGTTCTATTTGACACTTTGAAAAACCGTAAACAAATTCTCAGCTCAGTTCATGTAAGCAGATGATTGACTTTATGTGCATGTACAGGATTCATTCAATAGTGCACATTTAATAAAATAGTCTAGTTTTAATTCTTTTCATGACAGATACATGATTTTACACTGGCAGTGGTCGCCCCAATAACTATCCCTAATAGTGAAATATGAAAAATACGCCTGGCAATCGCTAGTAATCTTCACACTATAAATATTATGAATTAACTAAAGAAAAGCCCAACTTACAGAATCCAAAAGTCCTAAATGAATAATACACGAACGTGAGTTACACACACACACACACACATATATATATATATATATATATATATATAAAACAGAGCACCTAAGTAAAATACAAGGGCACCTAAGTAAAATACAAGGTAATCTGTCAATCGAAGTAGTCTTTATGCTACGGCAGAGTGAAGGGTGTGTCCAGACCTATTGGTCGTAATGAAAGTGTCTGAAACTGGTTCTGGTCGGGTTTATGTCTATAGATCGTCAACAGGTGTGTCAGGCAACATGTCTCACCCCAGAGTCCGGCGTGGGCCAATAAAATAAAAGTAGTTTTAGCGTACGTCAACCGTCATGTGCCCTACACAATTTTCAAGGAATTCCGGTTGACTACAAAGGCTTAATGATGACCAAACTGGTCAAAGACAAACACCCTGGGGAACCCAGTGGGAAGTATTATCTCCCTTGTTAAAAGAGTCGGTCTTTTCACCCATTTCCTTCAGACAGAATTTAAAGCACTGATAGTTAACCCTTAATAATATTTACACAGCACGCGTGCCCAAAGTATACAATATCGAGCTAAAAATGTTGATCGCTCTCTTTAAATTAAACATATTATAGGCGCTTATTGAATAGACCGAACCAAGGGCTGACCATATATTTAACAACGGGGAAGCTACCAATACTGGCCGCCTCGGTATATCAACAAGGGAGGCCAACCGGTTGCGTTTAAAATCAAGTCATTCTATGTTAAAATGCGTAAATTATATAATTGGCCAATCCCTTAATTAAATCATGGACAAATCAATTACCTTGCTAATTAGTAAACGCTGCTTCACAGAGACACAAATAACCGTAAGTATGTTGTTCCCTTGCCATCGCAAGCATTTATTCTTTTAAATTTTACCCGCTTTTTTGTGTATTCTAACTTATAATTATTTGAGGTCATATCAGCTTCTTTGGGAATCCTTACCTTTACAGTAATTAGGCTAATTTTTTTAACTGAAAAATATTCCTAATATCACCATGTACTTAATACCTTAACTTATTCTTAAAGCATTAATATGATATGTGTAATTTTTAATTCTCGCTGAAAAAAATGATAAGCTCTGTTCATTAGTACTTTTATCACATGCTTTTACATCTTTTACTGGTAATCTTAAATGTGAAAATGTAAATTAGAACCACTTCCGTTTTGTAATGGGCTCTACATAATTCTGTAGCTAATTATATGGCAGACTCGAGTCATTGTGTTATCCACATTCGCATGAGTGTACAAGAGATCAATAGCTTAGGCATACGCAGACCTTTCTGAATTTTCAATAAAGAGCTTCTTATATTACGACACTATTATTGTATCGCTTGGACAAATTAGATTCTGCAGAAAGGTTCTGCAGCAATACAGTAATATGTTCCAGCAGTGCAAGCCATTTTTAGGAAAGAAAAGTAAAACTCTTTACGCTGGACAGTAAGCCCTATCTTAAAAATAGAAGAACATTTTGTAAGCAACTTGTTGAGCTGTCAACAAACACTAACTTTAAATCATGTCATCCACAAGTTATAGATCTACGTGTTGATTTTTATTTTATTTTGACATATGCATAAAAACTCTTTTTTAAGGTTAAACAAATTAAAAGTTATTAGAATTTTACTTCACATTACAATGGGTAAATAGGTAAGTAGTTAAGCAATCAATTTTATTATCAGTTATATTAATACTACAGCTTCGCCAGAGCCCTAGCTATGACACCTTCAGGAGCCAGCTGAAGACTCACCTATTTCGTCAGCAGAATTAGCGTATTACTACATACTTCGTTGTCTGTCTGTATTCTGTAACTGTCGTCTGCGCATAGAACTGTCACCAACGGGATATGTGCTATATAAGCACGGTTATTATTATTATTAATAATATATATAACATCCGTCCGACATGCTTTCGCATTAAAAGGCGACTCCAAAACGGCGACGTGATATCGATACTTAAGAGGCGCTCCTGCATAAATGTATGTTTAGTTAGCTATTATTATTGTTATTTTTTTATCTAATACAAAAGAAAGGGAATTTTTTTTTTTACTGAGCTTTTACATAGCTAATAATAACAATTTCGTAACTTGTTAAAAATTAAAATAATTCGAAACTCTGAAACCATTTATTTTTAATTTACGAATTTAAAAAACTTTTTTTTTACAGACCTCCCCCTCCCACAGATGAAACATCCATGTAATTGGAACATTTTACCACAAGATGTGCGAATTAAAAAGAAATTTTACTTTTAAACGGTTGTAAATTTTAGTTAACGTGTATTTAATTTTTAAAGTGATTTTATCCAACTTATGCTCAATGATAAAAAATTTTTTTTTATGTTTATTGTAAATAAAATTTAATTCAATTAAGAAAACTATAAAATGTGTATTAAATTAGAAGAGATGATGTTTATTATCGTTAGTATATTTAGTCTCTCTATGACATCCCATCCAACATTTTTTAATGCACTCTATTTCAACTTTATGGGTCTATTATATTAAATTTCAATGTAATTCTTAAACCATTATCCAAAAGGCGCTTATCCCAACGTCATCTTTCGAAACACAAATGACAAATGATATGTGATCCTTCCAAAAATCCCAAAGAATATTCAAATAGAGGAACCTGGGGTAAAACGAGATACTTAAAGGAAAAAACCCTGTCGTATCAAAGATAACATTGACATGTAAATGACATTCTGTTTACTAAAAAAGCAAGTGGTGGACAATAATGACACAACAAAAAAGATGAGATTTGTTTGTTTCAAAAGAAACACAAATGATTTATTGAGTTAACCGTATTTTCCCATTTTGCCCAATAGTTTTGTCCTGTTTTACCCCAACATAACCTTGTTCACAAAGCCTCCAAACAACACGCTGCTATGCTTAAGTTCAAGTTAAGGTCAAACTTATAGATCTATTACCATTGCCTTCAGAAATATCTATCAGAATGTTAATTCTTGTCTGACAAATCTGTATTTTTTTTCTTAATGAACACATGTGCATCATAACCATAAAAATAGATCAAAATATCTAAAATTGAAATATTTGCCTCCTGACTGACGCACACAGTTCAACCAAACAAAACGGATTGTGCCGACAAGACAGTATCGCGTGATCTTTTTACTAGACTCATTGCTAAAGAGCCGTCTTTCTGTTTTTCAGTTGATCGTGTGTCTCGTTTTACCCCGCTGTCTCATTTTACCCCAGTTTCCCCTAAAGGTTAATAGTGCACATCAATAGTTTAAAAAAGAAACACAACATATGTTAACTAAACATAAAGGAGTTGTAATGGCAGGGAATTGTGTGGCCAGTAGGGTGCACAAGTTACCGAGCGTCCACTATGAGCCTGAGTATTCCGGAATGAGGCTCTCTCCCTAAGGGCACTCTATGCCAGCCAAACACTAACTGGTTTGTCTATGATGGATAAAGGCTAACCCTTGGGTGTTGTCTGGCTTGAAGCACGATATTTGTATTTGTAGATGCAGTTAGATTTATTTGACACTAAGAATGCACGTATTCAGTAAAATAATTCACAAAAATGCACTGATAATACAAGTAGATGATTCGATTTATTGGTACAAACACGTTTCTATTAATGTTAGGCTGAGCTTACATCATTCACAGTGTCTCGTATTACTTCTTAACCTAACACTGGCCTCACGACAAATAGTACTCACAGTTAAATATAAATTAACTTCTGCCAAGGGCGGGGAATCTTTACTATAAGTTTCACTGCTGAAGTAAAAGTCCAATAAATATGTTCACATATACACACAGACACGCATGGTGGCCGAGCGGTAGCGCGTTCCATCGGCGAGCCGAAGGTTCAGGGTTCGAATCCTGGTGAGGGCTTGAATTTTTTTCACTGGACTTGGACTCGAGGTACCTGACATTAGCTGGGGTAAAGTAAAGGCGGCTGGCTGTATGATCAGTTTTGTTCGAAGGGTACTTTTCTTTTTGTACACACTATATATATATATATATATAGATCTTTGTAGTCCGTTGCCCCCCAGTATTTATTTCTTGTCAAAAAGGGGTGGAATCAGAATCGACCGTCCCCCAGTCACACGTGGGCCGATGAAATAATTAGAGAGAAATTTACCAACTAAACGTAACCTGACAGACCAACATTTCGGACAAAATGGATTGACTTCAAATGATTCAGGTAGGGCTAGTGCAGATTAAAGACATCTTTAACCAGACCAGAACCAGACTAAGAATTGTTTCACCTGTCTAAGATCTTTAAAAAAAATGTACTTATATATATTATATATAAAAAAAAAATTAGAACTTCCAAAGGTTACGTTTCCATTTACATTGAAGTCTATTTCGTCTGATATGTTCTTGTTAAGGGTTCAAACTTGCTTTCTTTAGTAACAGATTTTAATATTAATAACATTCAGTCACGCTCGTAAACAAATTGTGTAGAACAATTAAAAATGTATTAAGTTTAAACAATACATGGAAATAATAAGAAAAAATATAAAGATGAAAAATATAAATGTGAGCAATACGCAAGCTGAACAAGAATAGCCAAAACTAAGGCTAAGGTAAGAAAACTCAGAACAAATCAGGCTTTTTTTCGAGGGGTTAAAAAGTCAATCTACAGACTTTCATAAACTAC
This sequence comes from Anisus vortex, assembly GCA_949126835.1. NCBI lineage: Eukaryota > Metazoa > Mollusca > Gastropoda > Planorbidae > Anisus > Anisus vortex. The sequence continues at coordinate 127,389 of CASBPS010000037.1, read as the reverse complement.
GTATGTGGACATCACAATTTTAAAATTAATATTTTTTTTGCCAGTCATCACTCCCACACTCTCCTTAGACTCTAACGCAAACATTAAACGGTCACTGTTTAGTTCACTTAACTATTTATCGTCACTCAGGCTCATAACATTAGAATCCTTTTCATTAATATTTTTTGCGATTATTAACATTATTAGAGCTCTCTAGATATGAAATATCACTTCTTAAATCACCATCGTACTTGTCTTACACAAAAAAGTATACAAATTAATAACAAATTAAGATATAATATTTGCTCTTATAACTAGTAAAATTGTGTACATTTAACTACACTCACGCACACAGCTTTTACATATACAAAAAAAAAACTGCGTTTGAGTGCAGTCAGAAAATTGAAGAGCAAAGAGGCGAAGGACGACTGTATTTGAAATCGAATACTAATGATAATCATTTCTGAATGTGACGCATTAATTTTTTGTTCGTTGAGATACAATACTTAGTCTACTCTGAACTTATTATGATTGCCAGCCTAATATTTATGCATCAATCTAGTGCTCACATTGACAGAAGTCACATAACCTTAAACTTTAAAGTTTTTTAAAATAAATAATTCTAACTTGTTTAAAAAGCCATTTTTTCTTTATCAGTGGCTAAGGTTTGTCGAGTTCACTTTTTGTTCAATGAAATCATTTACCTTTGATTAACTGTAGATTTCCCCCGTAGCCCTTTATTTTTAAATGTTTTCTCTAAAATAATATATCTATAAGATAAAAATAATTTTTCTCATGGAAATGTATAGGATAAAACAGAGAAAATAGTACGAAGTAAAAGTAAGTTCGTCAAAGATTTATCACGCTATCTTTGCAGAGCCTCCAAATGCGATACATTTAAAATGTGTAATAATACTTTTATATCGCATAAATTGTTGATTTGAAACATTGTTAATGTAATTTTTTGCATGCTTTTATTCATTGGATTTTATGTTTTAATCTAAACGAGATATTTAATACTTTACAGCAATTTTTTTAGGCTACTTTATTATAAAAAAAAGTATAATCTATCTTCATCGGTTATTTTAAACAAAATGATGCGTTGTTCAGCTTAATGACTGACAACTAAGTAGTGAACAAATGATTATTAATGAAATACTTATTTGAATACAAATTAAAATGTCAAAGCTGTTATGATAGAATTTTTATTAGTTTTTTTGTTTACCAATCAATCCTAGAGCAATATGAAACCCGCCATTATAATTATTACCATTTTGGTCATAATGAAAACATCTGACACTATTTCATGCATCAATGCCAATAACGAAAGTTCTACCGAAAGACAAACTTCTGTGAACACTTCGGAAATGTGCAAATTTATCTTGCTTCTAATACTGGTATGGTGAAATAAATATATATATATATAATACAGAAATAAAAATAAACAAATAAATTAATAAATATATATATATATATATATATATATATATATATATATATATATATTATATCTATAAATATATATAGATAGATAGATAAATATAGATAGATATTTATATATAGATATAGCTAGATAGAGAGAGCTTAACATTATTAATAATTAGATTTACGGAACAAATTTCAACAATGCTATTAAAATGCATTATACTTTTTCTTTTACTAGATCCTGGCTGGAGTGAAATTGGTTTTGCTTTGTGTAATATTTAGATACCTCTACGATTTAGGAAGAGTTTATTGAGCGCAGTACTCGCTTAAAAAGATATTAAAAAGTAAAGAATATTAGTTTACACATTTTTTCTTATTGACGTACAGTATATTTAAATTGCATTATAAATACTTTCTCTAATCTGCAGGTCTTTATGAATTTTTCTCAAATTGCAATTTTTGCTTTGTAAGAATTTAACAAAATTAACATATCAGTACTAAGACTATTCGCACCATACGTGGTAAATATAGTAACTTAGTTAAATGATAGCCTTACATTTTTCCGTAATAACATAAATGCCAATACAACACGTTACTTTCACACAAGTATATTTATCAAATGTATCTAAATATTTTTAAACACAACTATTAACAATGAAAAACATATATTATAAAATCTAACTAATAAACCTGGATTAGTGGTATAAAATGGCATAGTCTCTAGGTCTTCATGTTTTCATATTTATGAGTTAATATAAGGGGCACGGTCCGTGCGGCAGCGTGTTCGGCTGGCGTACAGTAGGTACTGGGTTCGAATCCTGGTGCAGGCTAGAATTTTTTTTTAGAACCTGATGGGTACCTGACCTTAGTTGGAGTAAAGTAGAGGCGTCTGAGCACAGTACTGGTCACATAAGCCTGTGTCGTGGGCACAGAAACTGGTGAACTCCGCTTCGCCGGCCATATGGATTAGTTTGGTCAGACGGCATACTGTTTTTTTTATTGGTTAATTATAAACTAAAAATTCAAATATTGTTTTAACTAAAAGAATGCTTACATCATGCAACCGGAGTAAATATTTTTTTCTAAATTAATGTAGTATAAATCGAGAAAATAAATTATATCTAGGTCCTATATTTGCATTAAAACTTATTTTGAATTAATAATAGATTCTTCTTCTTCTATCCCATAACCTGAGTGAGGGTCATTGTTGCACCATTTTTTGACAGTTGGATAATTTTACGCCATTTGTCTCGGTCCTGCGCCGCCATATGGGCGTCTGCAAGAGACAAGCCGGTCCACTCCTTGATGTTATCATACCATCGTCTCTTTTGCCTGCCTAGATTAAAAGATGAGCGAGAAAAAATTGTACATAAAAAGTTGTAAATTGTGGCTTTTTTCCCCAAATAAAATAATTTTATTTTACTTTACTTTTGAAAGCAATTAATTTACCAACATAACAAAAAGCATATTACTAAATGAAATCTCTAAAATAAACATGTATATTCTAGAACAGTGTTATAAACATGTGATTCATTCTATTTATTTCCATATTCTCCGCGAATGTTTTTCATCGTCATTGGTTCAATAACCTTTGAAATATAGCCTTTATTAAAAGTTAAAGGCCTATACGCTGTAACTCTTCACTCCCCATTCTAGTGTAAGTCGATGACTTAGTTTGGATATGTGACTATAATTCTTGTGCTAAAAACCTCAGTGCTTTCCGTGGAAAGGATATACACATATATGGATGTTTTCAGGAATTCAACAAACTATACACCAACAACAACTTTTCTTATAATATATATACATTCTTTCCCCCTCATTAATGGCTGGCAACTCATTGAAGCAAAATAACTTTTTTTTTTCAAAAAACAGTCCATCTCTAACGGTCTCTAGTTTTGACGGGTAAAATAATATGTCGTATAGTGATTTTCTCTTCTTCTTCTTCTTCAATCCCATAACCCGAGTGAGGGTCGTTGGGGCACCATTTTTTGACAGTTGGATAATTTTACGCCATTTATCTCGGTCCTGCGCCGCCCTCTGGGAGTCTGCAAGAGACAAGCCGGTCCACTCCTTTATGTCATCATCCCATCGTCTCTTATGTCTGCCTCTCTTTCTTCCACATCGCACTGTGCCCTGCATGATGGTTTTCGCCAGGCCTTCGGATCTTGCCACATGCCCATACCATCGGAGTTTTCTGGATTTAATGGCACTGAGTAGATCCTCATGAGGGCCGATGACGTAGGTGATTCGCTCACGGACAGCCTCATTTGTAACTCGATCTTTGTAGGAGATGTTTAAAATTTTACGTAGGCATCTCATTTCCATGGCTCTGATTCTTTTCTGGAGATCTGCTGTAAGTGTCCATGTTTCACAGCCATACATAAAAACTGCCATCGCCAGGGAGCGCATCAGTCGAATCTTTGAGTAAAGTGAGATTGTCTTGCTTCGCCAGATGTCTTTTAGCTTGCAAAAAGCAGCAGTTGTTTGGGCTATTCTTGCAAGTATTTCCGGCTTGGATACTACATCAGATATTATGGTTCCCAGATATTTAAAGGAGGAGACTTTCTCGAGTCTCTGACCGCCCACTTGTATTTCGGATTCAAACTCCATGTTTGTCATAACTTTGGTCTTTTCAGCCTTTATTTCCATGCCATAGGCTAATTATGTTATCTCCAGTTTTTAGCAGTAATCTCCCTCAGTTCATCTTCACTGCCAGCTAAGCCATCTATGTCATCTGCAAAGCGAAGATTGGTGACTTGTCTCCCACCGATGCTGACTGTCCCGACATGGTCTTCCAGTGCATCGGTCATGATCCTTTCCAGGTAAATGTTGAAGAGTGTCGGAGAGAGTAGGCACCCTTGACGCACGCCAATGGTTGTTTTGAACCATTTGCCAGTGACATCGTTGTGGAGGACTGCACTGGTAGCATTGTCATACAGACTTTTAATGACTGCAATAGTGTTGGGGGTGATGTTATATGCTCTCATGGTTGCCCACAGCGCTTCATGCCAGACTCTGTCAAACGCTTTCTTATAGTCTACAAACACATGGTATAGGTGTTGTTGGTGCTGTAGGTATTTCTCACATATTAGTCTCAGGTTAAAGATTTGTTCGGTGGTACTTCGCCCTGCCCTGAAACCTGCTTGTTCTTCGGCTATGATTTGTTCGGCTTGAGGTTTTAACCTGTTAAGTATTATTTTCAAGAGGACTTTGCTGGGATGGCTGATGAGGCTGATAGTACGGTAGTTTTGACACTCTTGAAGGTTACCTTTCTTGGGAAGAGTGATTATAAGTGACTGGGTCCATGTTGTAGGTCACTCTCCACTCTTCCAGATCTTGTTGCAGATAATTGTAAGGGCATCAATCGTCGCTTCTCCTCCTGCTTGAATCAGTTCTGCGGGTATGTTGTCTACTACTGCTGCTTTCCCTTTCTTCAGTGATTTCACTGCTTCATCTCGAAGAATGGGGAGAATTTCTTCCCCTTCTCTATTCTGTGGACATGCTAGAACTGAGGGGTCTCCATTAGATGTGTGGTTGTAAAGGTCAGAGCAGTATTCTGTCCAGCTATCCAGGACGTCACGCGCTTCTGTTAAACACAGGTCTGATTTGCTTTGGATCGCATAAATTTTGGGCTGTTTAACTCTTGTCTGCTGTTTCACTGTTCGGTAGGCCTTCTTGCTGTTGTTCTTATTCAGACTGTTCTCTATTTCCTGGCATTGATCCTCTATCCAGTTTTGCTTTGCTAAGCGCATGCCTTTTCTAATGTTGCTGTTGATTTCTTGGTAGGCATCAGCTCCTTGAGATTTTCTCTACCACTTGGAAAGATGGTGCTTACATTATATAAGTCGTAGTTGAGTGTGTGAACGCCAGTTCTATAGCTCAACGGTGAGAAGCGAGGGCTCGGGGGCAAAATAGCGACTGTCAAAACAGCGACTTCAAAATAGCGACTGTCAAAACAGCGACTTCAAAATAGCGACTGGGCAAAATAGCGACTGTCAAAACAGCGACTGTCCTCCTCCTCCTTTGCGTTCCATTTAGCTTTCCTTTGCTGTGTCAGACTGGCAGTCCTGTTTCTCTGACAAACCGGGCTGTTGTCTGTAGGAATGGCTTTGGGCCCCAGAGCTTTTCCTCCATGGTGGCTCCCTGAGGCCAGGCCTGGTTACGGGCCTCTCTGTGGAGTGGGCACCATTGCAGGATGTGCTCTGCATTCTGGAGTCCAGTTCCACAGGGGCACTCAGGGGTGTAACTTAAGCCGATTCGGTGCTGGTGTTCTAATAGTCTGTTGTGTCCTGTCCTTAGTCGGAGTATGGTGGTCTGCTCATATCTGGTAAGGTGTGGCCAGTCGTCTCCTGTTGGGGGATTGTGTTGTTCAGTCCATTTTCTCTTGTACATGTCTTTTATTATGTCCTTTGCCTCGCAGTAGGAGATGCGGTGTGTGTGGTTGATATCCTGTGGGGCATCTCTTCGGTGCCTGGCCAGCTCATCTGCCTCCACGTTTCCAGGCAGTCCACAATGTGAGGGTATCCACTGGACCGCTAGGGCACTCTGTAGTGAGAGAGTACTCAGTCTGTCCAGTGTCTCCTTCTCGAGGTGATACCTTGGGGATATCAGTCCCTCTATGCAGGATTTGCTGTCAAAACAGCGACTTCAAAATAGCGACTGTCAAAACAGCGACTGTCAAAACAGCGACTGTCAAAACAGCGACTGTCAAAACAGCGACTTCAAAATAGCGACTGGGCAAAATAGCAACTGTCAAAACAGCGACTGTAAAAACAGCGACTCTCATTTGAGCGACTACACAAGGGCGACGTAGTCAGGTGGGCATTTCGACTTTTAAGAACCTCCCTTTTCGTACTGTTAACCTTGCAAACATACATTCAAATTTACCAATGTAACAGCTTTATTGTTACAAAATATAACAGGCGATATAATATACGTTAGTGACTCATAATGATATTAAGACAAAGGATGCACGTTTTAGAGTGAAGGTAAATAGTATGCACGTTTTAGAGTGAAGGTAAATGTCCTATTTCAAGAACTATTTAGCCATATTGGAAACTTGTATCCTAGTTTACAAGTAGGAAGGTTAAATTAATTAAGAAGGTGATAATTACGCAAAATCATGTATTCTGTTTAAAATCTTCGTTTTAAATCATGCAGTCTGTTTTAAATCTTCTTTATAAATCATGCAGTCTGTTTTAAATCTTCTTTTTAAATCATGTATTATGTTTTAAATCTTCTTTTTAAATTATGTATTCTGTTTCAAATCTTCTTTTTAAATCATGTAGTCTGTTTTAAATCTTCTTTTTAAATCATGCATTCTGTTTCAAATCTTCTTTTTAAATCATGCAGTCTGTTTTAAATCTTCTTTTTAAATCATGTATTCTGTTTCAAATCTTCGTTTTAAATCATGCAGTCTGTTTTAAATCTTCTTTAAAAATCATGTAGTCTGTTTTAAATCTTCTTTTTAAAATCATGTATGTATTATGTAGCTAATCCAAATTAAATTTGTTTTTTTAATTAATTTCTAACCTTGTTGTTGTGTTTTAAAACAATCGCTATTGTGTAATTCGCTCAAATGACAGTCGCTGTTTTGGCAGTCGCTGTTTTGAAACAGTCGCTATTTTGAAGTCGCTCAAGTGACAGTCGCTGTTTTGACAGTCGCAGTTTTGAAACAGTCGCTATTTTGAAGTCGCTCAAGTGACAGTCGCTGTTTTGACAGTCGCTATTTTGCCCGGATGCCGTAGCGAGAATGCGTCGGTAATAAATATGAAATCTAATTACTTGTGTTTATCAGTGTACCTGTGTCTCATATAAATAGTTATAAATATTCGATGCTGGACTACATTTTTAATTAAAATTACTTTATTGTTGGTGTTTTCTACACGGTGTTTTCCCAATTCTGCAATTGTATTTTTAAAGTGGCGAGACCTTTTTTAAAAGTTACGCACCGCAATTTGGCTTGGAGAGTTTGAATGGTGTAAGCTACTTTAAAAAAAATACTATCGTATGACGTAAGTGATCAAAATTAGATTATGGATGTTTAGTATACGGATCAGCAATAACATCATATCTAAAAATGCTTGATCATAGTACAAAATCAATGTCTACGTCTATGTCTAGGAGCATTTAGAACTACTCCATGTAACAGTTTGCAAATAGAAGCAAATGAACCACCACTACAAAATAGAAGACTCAAGCTATCATTACAATATGCACTAAAACTGAAATCCTTACCGAATAATCCAGCGTATTTATGTGTTTTTCACCCACAAGAAAAAAACAGCTTCACTGAAAACTCAAAATATATACCAACTTTTGGACTTAGAATTGAAAAAGAAATGATCGAAACTAAAATTGAATTTAGATTTATAAAAAGATATTATATACCAAAAACTCCACCATGGCTTTTTGAAATCCCGCCTATAAACTTAGAATTAAACCATAGAAAGAAAAAGGATCCTTGCATGGATATGTTCCAAGAAGTGCTACAAAAATACCCAAATTATGTACAAATATACACAGACGGATCGAAAAATGATACAGCGACATCTTCGGTTGCTCTTACCTCAAAAAAAAGTAAAAAAAGAAAATATAATTCCAGTATCTCAATAAATACTGCAGAGGCTTTAGCAATATGCCTGGCATTAGACATTGCAGAGGAATCAGAAAACCAAAATTTTGTGATTATATCCGATTCGTTATCTTGTCTTACTGCTATGGGAAACTGTAATACCAGGAATATATCTGCCTTGGACATTTTGACAAAATACCAATCAATATATGAAAGAGGCAAACGTGTCGTTTTCTGTTGGGTTCCTGGTCATGCAGGGATAGATGGAAATGAAAAAGCTGACAGAGAGGCTAAAGCCGCCCTGTTGTTATCAGAGAGTATTATCCCAATACCATATCGAGACTTAATAATTAAATATGAAAGACAAAATGGACTAAGCTTCTTGAAAACCGAATGCAATAAACTGCAGTATTTGGAAAATTCAAAAACCTGGCATGATACAGGCCAACTTGTTTGAAAGGACGCAGTTATTCTCTGCAGACTACATACAGGACATACGAAACTAACACATTCGTTGATCTTAAAACGAGAAATTGCCCCTATGTGTGCTTTCTGCAATGCCAACTTAACAGTGTCTCACATTTTGTTGGAATGTAATACATTTGATGACATTCGACGTAAATTCTATTACTGTAGAACTCTTCATGAACTTTTCAGTAAAATTAAACCAAAACATATAATAAACTATATTAAAGACATACAACTGTACAACAAAATCTAAAGATATAAGAACAATAAAATGGATACAAGAGAAAAATGACAACAACGTTATCAAAAAGGCCCTATATAACCTTCGATGTTGATGGGCCGGAAATTCAACAATTCAATTCAATTCAATGTCTATCAAATTATTTCTTTTTTTCATTATTGATGTTTGCATTATCTTTTAAGTAAAAGTAACCAAATGTTTTAATTATTTAATGGATTTACATCGCTATTGAGAATATCCTTTAATAGGCGACTGTATACACTCTATAAATTAAATGATACGAATGATAAAAAAACAAGTTAGGCCTATAAATGATTACTTTCTAATACCGGGTACCATAAGCTTGACAGCAACAATATAAAATAAAAACTAAATACCGAAAGAAACAATCTCAATACTGTTTTATTGATACAATAAGCAAGAACAAAAATTAAATACCGAAAAAATCTTTCTCAATTTAGTTTTTATTGCATTGAAATATTATTTTCTAATTTTTTTTTATATTATTTACCTTTTCTATTGTTTTGTATGTATGTTTTTTTTTCTTTCAGATAGTATATTAGTGTTAATTTAATAGGCTATTATTAAATACAAGTCAAGTCAACACAACTGCTCGATACGTTTTAATACCAGAACCTTGACAGTAACAATTATTATGCATATGCCAGGGTCAGGTCTACCAGAAACCAATAAAAATAACAAAAACTAAATACCGAAAGAAACATTCTCAACACTGTTTTATTAATACAATAAGCAAAAACAAAAATTAAATACCGAAAAAAATCGTTCTCACTTTAGTTGTTATTGTATTGAAATATTATTTTCTACGCTTTTTTATTTTTTACCTTTTTATTGTTTGGTATTGGTATCAGGGCGACCAGAAACAATTAAAAAGAACAAAAACTAATTACCGAAAAGAAACGATCATTGTCTTTATTGTAATAGTCTCTTTTCTTTCTCTCTTAACAAAACACATTGTCATTCGTTTCTCCGTCATTTTGACGGACATAACCACTAGTATTTATATAATTTTCTACTATCTTGTGTAATTTGATCATTCTAGAGTTGTAAGCCATTTTATTTCTTAAAGGAAACAAAAAAAAAATTATATTAGAAATATTAATGTAAAGAAAAAGGGTTAATTATCTCCCTTCAATTAAATTATCCAAATTTGATGCTAATAATACCAAACGAGTTAATTGTTTTTAATATAACTAGTGTACTTCTGAAAATGCTCATCTATCTTAATTAGCCTTAAATTAGGGAAAGAGTTAAATGTTTTGAAATTGATTTCACGGAAAGATATGTCCAGTTTCAATGCAAATCCATTCCAGTGGCCCAATACTTCAAGTGCTTTTGGACCCAGTCTTGTAAATGGAATTTTAACTCATTGAAACGTGGTCGCCATGTCATTAAAAAGAATTGGCTTCAACAATCAGTTCTTTTCATTCAATAATGGATTTTTTTCCCATTAATATACATCTTAATTGCTTCCAAACAAGAAATGAATCTATCCAAGCGTTTACCTATACTCCGTATGACGTTCTTCTCGAAGAGACTTGAGAGACTATACAATTGACTATCTTAACAATAGATTAAAACACAGATCGCGAGTCCAATGATGGGAGCTTTTCATACAAAGATTCCTGAACTAAAACAGTCGACGTCCACTGTGATTCATATGTAGTTCGCCTTGCAGCATCCACTAATTACGCTGACATACGTTGTCTCCAGCGAGCCACTGAAAGTTGGCACGCGTGTCTTAGGTTGCCGACCCCTAGTGTACTTGAACATTTAGTTAAATATGCAAAGAAGCCTCTAGTTGTAATAAAGGGCCTTATTATTTTCGATAGCAATTAGGATATCTTTTTTATTATTTTTCTCCATAGACACTTACAAATACAGACCTATGAGCCTTACAGGCTTACAGTTCTCCCTGTTAGCTTAGTAGCCTAGGCCTAAATAATCTATGTCGCTGCATACTAGTACGGCAGTCAAAGCTAGGTAGTCGATCATTTTACACTTTAATGATTTCCTGTGCGGTAGCCAAGAGAGGAGATTGAAAGTATCATAATTTTAGACAAATGTATTGACAATTTAAAACAATTTTTTTTTTGTCATTTAACAAAATGTACTTTGGGAAGAGTCTGTAAAAAAAAATGTGTTAACTGTATTGCCACAGCAGATCTAACCTTACATTTGACTACACAAGATACACAATTGGTGAATATTTACATGTGACAAGAGTAACACCAATAGTCAAATCACTAAACATAGAAACACTAGAGGACAGAAATTTTACACATCTTTGTAATATTATTTGCAAGATCAAAACTAAAGAGGAGGAACAATTACAATAATGTAAACTAAGAACTATGTACTTGATTAAAGTATTTTTGTAATAGACCTGTAAGGCTGTGATTGAAATGAATGCACTCTAATGGTAAATGGTAGGTCTAACACTAATGACAGTTTCACAAAATGGTCCACAGACCTTTTAAGATAAGATAAGATAAGATAAGATTTCTTTATTGATTCAAACAAATGGAAATTTGTCTTGATTACAGATGTTTTGTCCCTCAGCATATTTTAAACAAAATAAAAGAATTATTCGTTATTTGTATACAAGCACAGAAAAATACTTATAAAAATAGACAAGCGCACACACAATCACACAATTTATCATGCAAGAAAAAGTTCATTAGTACGCATCTATTGTATTCTGGCTAACTGAAGTCTTGACGATATATTTCTTGTTGCGTATGGAGTATGGTAGGTAGTATGGCCGGAGGCTGACGCACAATAATTCTTTGTCTGGTGTGCATATTCTTCTTTTGTTGTAATGCAGTTGGTATTGCAATATTGTTTCTTTATATAGATAGCCACCCATCCAACTTTACCAACTGCCACTGTTGACGGGTCTGTCGGAGGGAAGTAGATAAAATGTCCACAGACGTATTCGTCCTCTACGGTCACATTTACTTCGCATTGTTAGTGTAAAGACATGTTTATTTGTTGTCATTTTTATCCAAGATGGCGGTTCGTTCAATAGTAAAATAGTAAAATTTTAAAAAGGTTCCTGATTTTTCAAACGTATGTAATACAAATAAATCATCTAGATATGACTAGTGTTAGAAAAAAAAAGTGGAGCGGGGGTGGGGGCCCAGAAAAGATATCGTACCGGCATCTTTTTTTTCTCTCGAGGGCCCTGCCGGGCTATCAACATGACGACCTGTGTTCTTGCCCAGCCGCTGACTATCCCATGCCTCCCTGCAGGAGTTTTGGGCCAAGGACGTAAACTTCAAGTGAAGACAAGAAGTCTTTGTCAGGGGTGTATCAAATTTACCCCATTCAGCTGATCATGGAGCATGCACAAATAGATAGGTCCTCCAGTTTTTAGATATTTCCCTACTTTTCTATTGTTGTTAATATAGTTTACAACCTTTAAAAGTGTCAGTGGATAACACATTACTTAATTATTTGTAATTATAAGGACTCTCTTTTTTTTCAGAGCATATCTTATATTCGGAAGTTATAGTTACAATCATTAACTGATTTGCTCTTTGACTAGTATATTAAGAATGTATGGGCAAGGTCGTGGCATTATTAAGTCGAGCTGTTTTGCTGACTAAGTTGTTACAGGTTCCTCAAACAAGGAGGAGAAGGAGGATTTAAAATGTGACATTGGGTGAGCAGAAACTGGACCCGATGTTGTGGTCTGCTTCTTTATGTATAATACACAGTTTTATATGTCTAGCATACTTCCATCCTCAAGGGACGATGGCGCATTCTCCTTTTCCTCTGCCCCTCGCCTAACTCCTGGCTCGCTTCTCTTCGCTCCTTTCTGTGATGGTGGCTTCTGTGGCACATTGGACCGCCAGGGGGTGCGTTCCTCGGCAAGGCCCTCCCACGTTTTTAGGTCAATGCGTGCCAGTAACACGTCTTTTTTTGCAGACGTCTTTAAAACGTAGTCAAGGGTGACCTCTCTTTCTTGTTCCAGCTGCCAGCTTTCAATACAGCAGGGCTGTTAGGATACGTTACGCACACATCCTGTGGACATGGCCTATCCATCGCAGGTGCCAATCACTCAGGATTGTGTTCATACTCAGCATATAGCTTCTCCTGAGCATATCCATATTTGACACTCTTTCCTGCCATTTGATGTGGAGTATCCTGCGCAGGCATCGCAGGTGAAAACTATTGAGCTGCTTTATTTTCTTAGCGTATGTAGCCCAGGCCTCGGTTCCATAGATGAGTGTGCTGAGCATATAGGCCTGGTAGACAGATATTTTTGTTCTGTCAGTCAGTTGGGCACTATCCCATATTCTTTGGTTGAACCTTACCATTAAGGAAATTGCCTTGTCGATTCTGTTTTGTATATCTTTTTCCAGGGACAGTGAGCTTGAGATCCTGCTGCCCAGGTAAGTGTAGTTCTCCACAACATCCAAAGTGTTTCCCTCAATGGAGATTGCTGGATGGCAGTCTGTACCTTGCCTCATAATATTGGTCATTTGTAGGCTCATTGTTAGGCCAAATTCTTTGCACGCCTTTGAGAATCTACTGACCAGATGTTGGGGCCCTTCTTTTGTATGTGAAACAAGAACTGCATCATCAGCGAATAGCAATTCTCGGATTAACACGGTTTCCACCTTGCTCTTTGCACGGAGCCGGGCTATGTTATAGAGATTTCCATCGGCCCTAGTAATTATGTTCACACCCTCGGAGCAGTTCTCGCGAAAGTATATCGGAGGAGTACTGAGAAGAAGATACCAAAGAGGATTGGTGCCAGGACGCAGCCCTGTTTGACCCCGGTACACACTGGGAATGGTTCTGAGGTGGCGCCATCGAAGAGTACTGTGCTGTACATGTTGTTATGGAAAGCCTCAATAATACTTAGTAGCCGGGGCAGACATCCAATCTTTCCCAGTATGATAAAAAGTCCAGTGCGGCTAACTAAGTAAAATGCCTTAGTCAAGTCAATGTATGCAATGTTAAGGGCCTTCTGCTGTTCCCGGCATTTTTCTTGTAGCTAGCGGAGAGAGAAAACCATATCCATGGTTGATCGTCCAGCCAGAAAGCGGCATTGAGATTCTTGGTAGACGTTTTGTGCCAGAGTTTGCAGGCGTGCCAGTACCACTCTTTCAAAGGCCTTTCCCACAATACTGAGTAGAGATATGCCTCGATAGTCATTACAATCGCTACGGTCACCCTTATTTTTGTAGACGGTTACTATCTTGGCATCACGCATGTCTTGTGGGATGTGTCCACGTTCCCTACAATCGCAGATGAGGTCGTGCAGAGGCTTTAGTAATGCTGGCTTACTACACTTGAGGACTTCTGAAGGGATGCCATCGTCACCTAGAGCCTTTCCAATGCTAAGATGATCAATGGCCTTGCTGAGCTCCTCTATTGAGGGCAAGGCATCGAGTTGATCTAGCACTAGTAAAGCTGGAACTCTATTTAGGGCAAAGTCAAAGACAACATTCTGTATTGCGTAGAGATCCAAGTAATACTCGATCCAGCGCTGCATCTGCTTGTCTGGTTCAGTGATCACCTCTCCTGTCTTCAACTTGAGTGGAGCAGACTTTGAGATTAGGGGTCCAGTGGCCATTTTCATGCCTTCCTACATTTTTTTTGCATATCCCTGATCAGCAACAGATTGAATACTTCTGCACAGATCAACCCAGTATGTGTTGGCGCAGAAGCGTGCGGTCTTACGGGCTATGTTCCTGGCTTTGCTGAATTTTTGCAACGTAGCAGGTCCTGGGGAAGCTTTGTAGGCCAATAGGGTTTTTCTCTTTGCCTCCGTCACAGGCTCCATTTTCTCCCAGTGGGCTTCAAACCAGTCGGCACTGCTCCTTTCCTTCTTCCCAAGGATGGCAATGGATGTGTTGTAAATGGTTTTGCGAAGATGAAGCCATGTGGCATCGATATGTTCTGGTACATTCTTTCTTGCATCATGGGGCTTGGAGACGTCTTTCTGCGAGGTAAGATCTGTGAGGGCTGAAGCAAGCTTGTTATAACAATACGTTCATCTGGCAGGGACTGCCCTCAGACAGACCAAGGTGCTGGCTTTGCCATTAAAAACTCACTAACGACATATATTGAGCAAGTGGCACATGGCACTGAGAGGATACTAGGCATCAAACTATTAACATCCGTGGGTGCAGCGCACATCACCAGCCTGTACGCCCCAATTCGCAGCTCTTCAGTAGAAACAAAATACCATTTTTATGAAACTCTGGATTCGGTAGGCGCGGATCAGAAAGCCTGGTCTACAACTATTGGTACACACGGCATTGGCAAAATAAATGACAATGGTCATAACCTGTGTGTAATTAATACCTTCTTCAAATAGTTACGACCACAATCCCCTTGTGGTTAGAACCGTGTAAATGTTGTTAATAATTCTCGTTCGTCCTAGGGTAGACTTTGGTTATTATTTTTTATATTTCAGTATTACACGAACTCTCCTTATTGTCCTGGGCACAAACTCAGGGTTTGCGTTCTAACAGTTCCTTTCCTTGACGTTGTAGTTGTAAATAAATAAATAAATATATTATAGTAAACAATAAAATAGAATAGTAACTTGACGAGGAAGCTTCAGTGTAAATGTTGTTGATAATTTAATTCAGGTAATAACTTCCATATTTGCAAGTATGTACAATAAATGTAGTATTTACAGCAATAATAAAATAGTACCAACACAAGCGTCCATAACAGACTCAAAAGAAATTATCAACAAAAAACTCTGACTGCCTAGCTGGGCGCCTAGCCTTAAATACTCGCGGAGTAATAAAAATGATAGTTTTAACATGAACTCCCCTGTACGTAAAGTAATAAACTATTCCTAGCTATTCCGAGAATTTAAGGTCGGCACAAGTGTGGATTACTAGAATAGTCTAGGCTTAGTACCTCCCACAAAACTTGCGTTGAGAGAGAGATATTAATATATGACAAAATGCAAAGACATCCACAAAGTGTCAAGGAGACACCATCGCGTCTAGCACTGGCACCAGCTTGATCTCATTATCACCAGTCGCTCAGAACTGGCCAGTGTACTCCGATCACCTAGCTACCTCAGTGCTGACTGCGACACAAACCACTCACTGGTCGCAAGAAAAAAATATATAAAAAATTACATTAAGGAATCTTTACCACTCCATGAGAAAGGGGAAAACACGCTTAAAAACATGCCATATTAATTGCCCAGAGATCAGGGAGCAGCTCAATAACACAGTTTTATACTGAACAAGAATATAATATATACATTCCAGTAGAAATATGTGTTTCAGTCTGTCCAGAGCGTGAAAACTCAGTTTTAATGCGCAGTCCAAAGTGCGCACGTTATCATCCTCATTTTAAAATGACAAAAATTGTTTTGAGAGTATGTATAGCCGTTGTTACATATTGCCCAATACTGGAACACACATTGCTTATCTTCTCTCTCCCCAACGCAAGTTTTGTAGGCGGGACTAGGATTTCCATTTCCTTTTATGGTTGTCATTTTGTCTGTTTAATAATGACTGCTAAAATTCTAAGAAATCTACTCTTGTAGCGTCTGTAAATTCTGGAATAGTTTAGTATTACGTACTGGGGAGATCATGTTAGACTATCGTTTTTATTATAGGCTAAAGTAAATGGTACCAACATTTCTATTCCTCTATAGGGCGTTTGCAATCCCGTGACAAAAAGCACGTGATTTGTGTTTACTTTGAGTAATGGTGTACAATTAAATATGGCCGCTGTATTAATAAAGTTTCATATAGGCTCGAGCTTTTTTTAAATGATGTGTTGTGTTTTAAGTCTTATTGAGATTTAAGCTGTATTATGTATGTTAAATAAAATAGGCTATTTTATTATTATCATAGACATAGATCATAGAGGATGTGAGCCTAATAGTTACTTGACTAGATAGCCTATTTACCAACAATATCGCTTGACATCGTAGCCTAGCCTACGAAACATTAAAAGTGTAGGCCTATAAAGTGAAATTGAAAGTGTAAATAGGTCTAGTCGGCCCTAGCCTAACCACATTAATCAATTAATCTACAGTACTACTATTTACCTCCTTATTTTTGAGTAGGATAGCCAATATTCAGATGTGAATTTTGCATGATAAAGAAGTACTTCACTTTCACCACGTTACGTTTGTACCTCAAGTGGGTTGTATATTTACACAAATACGTCACTAAATTTACACAAAAAAACTTAAGCTCCGCCTTCTGAGAACGCTCTATTAATGGGTCTGTTCCTCGTCGTATTTAAGGCGTTTCGCGCACAGTTTGCCAGAGAGTTTCGAGATAGTTTCTTTTGAGTCTGTTAGATTCACGCTTCTGTTGGTTCTGTTTTACTATTGCTGTATATAGTATATTTATTGTACACACTGGCACATACGGGATTTACCACCTGAATAAAATATTTTCTTGATTGAATCATTTACATTGAAACTTCCTTGTCAAGTTACTATTCTATTTTATTGTTTACAATAGCATAATAGTATATATTTCTTTACAACCACAACGTCAAGGAAGGGAACTGTTAGAACGCAAATCCTGAGTTTTTTCCCAGGACAATAAGGAGTACGTGTAATGCTAAAGTATAAATAATATAAACCAAAGTCTACCCTAGGACTAACGAGGATTAACAACAATATTTACACGACTCTGACCACAAGGGGATTGTGGTCGTAACACCGTCTTTAAAAAAATATGCATAAGCCCAAACTATAGAATTATCTCTCTTTCTCCCTAGCTTGCTTGATCTATTTCAGTCTCTCTTAAAAACACGACCAAAACATAATTTCTTATTAAATTCTTTTGATTGCTGTTTTGGATGCATTACGCTATTACTTGTGTAAATATTGTGGCGCAAAGTGGCTTAGCGATAGCGCGTTGAATCTTCAATTGTGATCTCATGTTGAAATCTAATCTTGGTAAATGAAAATGTTGATATTTCCCCGTACTTACACAACGTCATTCTTGAAGCCAGGGATGCCATTGTCACCTGAAGCCTTTCCAATGCTAAGATGATCAATGGCCTTGCTTAAAAAGTCAACTATTTATACGCGTATAGGGCAGTTGAGGCTAAAGCTATGGACCCTGTCTGTGAGAATCCTTCCCCCACCACCCGTTTCAACTAAGAAAGACACACGATAGCATACACAAAAGATTCAAATAGTGCAGCAAACTATCCCGTCGAATTCTTCAATGATCAGACGGATTCATTATTGAACTAATTAACCGAATATTAATTGGTCTGCGCTATTAATGATAAGCCCGCTAAATAATTTTCCCGATGGCTAGTTAAGCGAATAAAATGTTTTTGGTCCCAAATCTCCTCTATAATTCATGAGGGGAAGCCGATGACAAAAGAATGGACCGCTGTATTTGCCTGTCTGAGACTGTCAAAGTCTATCTTTTGTGTTGTGATAAATGATATGAGCCACTGACTTCTTTAGCACCGAGAAAATGAATAAAAGGCGAGTCGGGAAGGGACACAACTCTATCAATCTGACTCAGTCTAGTAGTCGGCCATCTGCGAAAGGCCATATCTTACACTCGTGAAGACGAATACGTCGTTTTCTAATCTGTAGGACAATCCGGGGTGATGGGTCTAACAGACTAAGAATCCGCATTTCGAATATGATTGGTTTGCTCTACTAATTGACAATTTGTCCAGATTGCAAACGCACAATAACTACACACGTATAACATTGATATGTTATACTTATTTTTTCTTCAGACTACTTCTGCACACGTCTAAAAGTACTCATGTGTTTACTTTTACATGCACTTAGTTTATACATTCCTTTATTCCTTTAATGTGAATCTATCTATCTATCTATATTTATATATTAGTGGACGTTCATTTATGTTTTGAAGGAAGTTGATAGTTATCGTGAGATCATTGACCCATTTTAAACATTTGTATTTTTATATAATATGTCTAGATTCTAGATCAACGAAATAATACGTGATATTTTTTATTTTGGCGTAGTCCCTATTGCTTATGTTGTGATTTCGTTATGACTTTAGTTTTTTTTTACCTATTATAAGCTTATTGATGTCTGATTTAGTTGCAGGCTTACATTGGCATATACTTACACATGACTACCACCACTATTGCTGAATGGTTTGAATGCCCACTATTGTATAGGCCTAGGTTGACTAAATAAAGCTATACAATTACGTCTATACAGTGCACATTTCTTTGTAAAAATACTGGAACTCAGCAGTGCATGCAATTAATTTTGCTACATTTTCCGTCACTAATAGTCACTCTGCAAAGAATCGTAGATGGTAAAAAAAAGACTACTATTACACATTTGGCTGAAACATAAGTTATTCTTGTAAAACTTGTTCACATTTTTAGATATAAGTATAAAAAAATAAAATTAAATGATAAGAAATTTGAAATTGCTAAGGTTATCAAATGAGTCCCATAACGGGAGTGACGTTTCCAGAATTGAGCAGATAGTAAACTAAGCCCGTATTCAACCATTTTGTTTACAAATAAAAACCGGGTAATGATTCATAATACGTGGCAATAGGACCTTTCCGACACGCCTTTCAAACTTGTGACGTACGTATTTTTGTCACCGGGTAATTACACATCTCGAATGGCTAAGAGATTTAATTTTTCCTTCAAAAATACACACACCTTGAAGTGCTGATGCGCCTTTTATACTTCAAAGTTAAGTCAAATTGTATGTTTGAATGATGGTCTTAGCATTTTGATACTAAATACACTTTGAACAATAGTTTACGTGTTTGACACATTGTTGCTCTGTTGGTCACGGTGGCCGAGCGGCAACGCTTTAGACTAGCGTACCGAAGGTCCTAGTCTCAAATCCTGTGTCTGTAGTGTGTCCAGGAGGCTACCCAACTCTGATGGGTACCAGTCAGTAACTAGACAAAGTAAACGCGTCTGGGTGTTGTGCTGGCCTCACAATCTTCTTGTAAGCCCTGGCCACAGAAAATGGTGAACGCTTATACACCGACTTTATTAATCAACTTGGTCCTACCGGAGTACTACTAATAGGCCTACTAGTAAATGCATGTTTAGATTATACTAAATTATTATCGGTTCTGTTTTTCAGTAGGCTAATTTTAATTTCTGATTTCATGCGTCAGTTATGTAATCCCATTTTACTTTCATTAATATATATATACTAGTGGTTATGCCCGTCAAAATGACGGAGAAACGAATGACTACAATGTGTTTTGTTAAGAGATAAAGAAAAGAGACTATATTACAATAAAGACAATGAACGTTTCTTTTCGGTATTTAGTATTTGTGCTTTGTCAATTTGTTTCTGGTCGCCCTGACCCTGGCATATGCATAAGAATTGTTACTGTCAAGCTTCTGGTATTAAAACGTAGCAAGCAGTTGTGTTGACTTGTCTTGTTATTAATAATAGACTATTAAATTAACCATAATATACTATCTAAAAGAAAAAAAACCCACAATACCAAACAATAAAAAGGTAAATAATAAAAAAAAAGCGTAGAAAATAATATTTCAATACCATAAAAACTAAAGTGAGAACGATTTTTTTCGGTATTTAATTTTTGTTCTTGCTTATTGTATTAATAAAACAGTGTTGAAGATGTTTCTTTCGGTATTTAGTTTTTGTTATTTTTAATTGTTTCTGTTCGACCTGACCCTGGCATACGCATAATAATTGTGGCCTCAAGGACTGGCGTAGTGTGTAAACCGCCGATACATTCCCATTAAGAATACACTGGCGGACGAACGCACGGGGCACAGCCCCCGCAGCGGGTCCGAGGTCCATTACACTGCCGAGAGGCCACTGGTCTCGGTGGGGAGGAAGCAATGGACGCTGCAATGCCGTCTCAAGAACCACCCGGTGCCTGGATGCATGTACCTATAGTAGGCCTTTAGGATTTATGCTACCGGGTGACAGTGCAGCTATACTGGCGAGCCACCTCGATAATGATCCTTTGGAGAACCGCAGTGAACGATCGCTGGGCTGTGAAAACCTTCCCCATTACACGGCGTGTCGTTGGGTGGCTGGAGCCTGGACAGAGATTGCTCAATCCTAAGCGTTACGCCCTGGACACAAGAGCCGAAAGAGACTTAAGAGACTTTTAAATTCGATATTAAAATGTAGCGAACAGTTGTGTTGACTTGCCTTGTTATTAATAATATTAAATTAACAATAATATAAGAAGAAGAAGAAGAAGAAGAAAAAGAATGGGCATTTCTATAGCTCTTTTATCCATCCTATTAAATTATACTATCTAAAGAAAAAAAAAAATAAATACATAACAATAAAAAAAGGTAAATAATTTAAAAAAAAAAATAGAAAATAATATTTCAAGGCAGTAAAAACTAAATTGAGAAAGATTTTTTCTGTATTTAATTTTTGTTCTTGCTTATTGTATCAATAAAACAGTACTGAGAATGTTTCTTTCGGTATTTAGTTTTTATTTTATAATTGTTGCTGTCAAGCTTATTGTTCCCGGTATTAGAAAGTAATCATTTAAAGGTGTAGCGTAAATGTGGATATATTAATTGGTGCGCAAGAGACTGCCCATTGTGAACGCAATAATGATGACGTCAGTTGTTTTGGGGGTACACATGTTTTGGGTTATGTGAGATAGCAACGGTAGAGAGAATAGGCTGGTAGCTTGTTGAGGCAGGTTGTGTTTAGATAGATAACGGTTTTAATAGTTTAATTGTGTGGCCGTTGGTAGTACTGTTATATACGTCGCATCCTTGTATATTATTTGGTGATTAAAGTTTCAGTTGTTGTTGACTACCTTGCGAGTTATCATTTGATTTACTGTTACGCACTCTGAGAGTAAAAAAGCTAGCCGTGGTTGAATAGAAGAATACCTCTATGTGATAATATAAGTTCAATAGAGAAGACAAGACGTAACAATAGGCCTAAGTTGTTTTTTTATCATTCGTATCATTTAATTTATAGAGTGTATACAGTCGCCTATTAAAGGATATTCTCAATAGTGACGTAAATCCATTAATTCAATAATTAAAACATTTGGTTACTTTTTACTTAAAAGGATAATGCAAACATCAATAATGAAAAAATAAAAAAAATTAATAGACATTATTTTTAAAAGTAAACAATTTAAACTCTCCAAGCCAAATTGCGGTGCGTAACTTATAAAAAAAGGTCTCGCCACATTAAAAAACAACAGCATAATTGGGGAAACCCTAAAAGACCCTCGCGTTCAACATACAAAATATCGCGTTCAACATAGTAATGAAAGGAAATGGCCATTTGCTATATACGGTTATATTTAATTTGCATGGCTGGATCTAACATTTTGAATGTTTTAAATGAACACATTCATGATTATAAGTCAAAAAATAAAATTATCTTTTGGAGTACATTTCCGATTTATACATTTAATTTTTGTCCCGATTAGTCCAACGGCTTAGGTGCATATAGCGAACAAACATATATATATATATATATATATATATATATATATATATATATAAACAAACAAACAAACTCACGGCAATTATATATGTTGATGATATATTAATCTCTATATATTATAATATATAGTTCGTGTTTGTAGGTAAACCAATCTCCTTTGGTCAATTTGAAAACACGTGAGTTTTGTGTCACTGACCAATCTAGGCCTAGGCCTATATACTGTCTAATGATTTTTCACATCGGACATAAGTCTTCACTAGATAATTGGTCAACCTATCAGAATCCCATGCGGGCGTCCCGGGCCCGATTCTCAGTTAATCTGTACCTTTTTTTCTACAATTTTTCTCAATTAATATTACTTTTAAAAACAAAAGACATTGTAAATCTTCGAGCAATTTAGATTTTTGTTAAATAAAAATACTAGTCTATTTTTTTTACACGATTACAATATTTATTTAAAATTACTATTCCTAAAAGTCTTCAGTAAAAAATCATAATCATTTTATTATTAGATTTATAGCTTTCTTTTAATTGTGATTTATAAAACTTTTATGTGCACCTTATACAGTCCTGTTTTTTTCACCCGGGTAACGCCAGGCAATTTAGCTTATAAATAATATTTATTTTCAGACAGTGTGCATACATTAGATCTATATCATTCACATAAAAAAAAACACTTAAAAGAAATGTGTTTTGTATATAATCAGTGCATTTTTCTTTGCGTTTAAAAATCAAATTAATACATTTTCATGTGAAACACTCAAATATTTTAATACGTGTTTTCAGTAGGAACTGGTAATAAAGAAAAATATACAAAAATAAACAAGTAATTAACTCATTATTAGCAGAATAGGCTAAAATGTTATGTGTTTTGAGGGAGAGTTAACACATTAAAGAAAAAAAGTATCGTCAACGGCTTTAGATTTATATATTAATTTTATGATCGATATAGGGTGAAGAAAATCGGGTCAATAAGCCTTTGGAAATTTTTTTTGCCATAAACAGACATGCAAAAAAAGTTTTACAGAGTTATTTTAAGGATTGTTAGCCTAAATACAAACCATTTTTGTTCAAATATAATTTTTTTTATTCAGTATTTTTGTCAATAAAAAACTATGTTTGCTTTAAAATGACATATTGTTGTTTTTTTCCTCTCCCCTTACACTGTATTATTTCTCACATTTAATCAATTTTGACATTCTTTGTACTTTGTATCCTTTATTTAACCCGTTCAATTAAAAAAGCTTTTTCTATTTTTCACTGTATGACCGTTCCTCATTTTTAGAGCTATATTAATGAAAAACGAATTTTATCTATCTATCGCAGTGATTTAAAAAAAAAAGTATGTATAAGAGTTAAATGTTAAGTCTAAATCTTAGTTATGTGAACTATATTATTTCGACTTGCAGGAATTTTAAGGTTATTATATTGTATGTACGCAGTTAATATTAAAAAAAAAATATTTACTGAGTTTCAAATATTGTTTAATTAAAAATATTTCACGATACCTAGAAGAAATAGACACATTGTAATAGAACTAACATATTATGGAAGCTAATTCAAAGTATTTTTGTTTGTTAATGTAATATAGTTAAAAATGTTACGCTAAAAAGTTTAATACCTTAAACATTAGTGAGTTCAATCAATTCAATATGGTACAAAATAAAAATAATATCGTAAATATTGTTGATTATGTGGATTAAAAACAAATATTTTTATTGTATTTTTAGTCTCGGACTTTAGTTGAAACATTTAATGATCTAGTACAACAAAAGGATTTCAACTAGTCTAGTTAAACGTAAGACTGTTCTTTGATTGCCAGCACCCAAAGTAAGTAAACCTCTAAATTGTCAAACTTTATATGGTTTTACATTTCGATATTGTAATTATTATTATTGTTAATTTTAATTTATGACTTAACCTTTTTAGTTTTAACGGTACAGAAATTGTTCAGCTATTAGACATCATTTGTTTCTTTCGGTACAGACTATTAACGATGAAACATTTATACAATTCTAATTTGTATTTAAAGAGTATGAAAATTTATTTAATTATAACTGCTGATTATTTTTCAATCCCCATTTCCTTAACATATGTAATATATCTTGTTAACCTTAATTGCTACAAAACAGTGTAACTTAAGTCTCAAATTAAAAAAAAAATCTTTTTTTTCCAGATAACATGAAATTTTTTATTGTGATATGTTTTTTGGTTAACGTTGGCACTTTATATGCTAAACCAACATCTGATCCTATAAATTGTATCGACTCTCATGGCACTTTTAATACTAACAAAGATGATTGTACACCAGTAGCACCTATTTTTATGGTGAGTAGAATATTTAAATTCCAATTTATGAATAACTAGAAAAAAAAATCAAATGCTAAACTATGTTTATGGGATTAGAGTACATTTGCCTAGTTGTTTTAAAACTGCTTTTATTTTCAGCTATTGGATGACTTTGGCTCAAGATAAAGAGAAGCAGTGACAAAGAATAAAGCGTTAATTAGTCTCGTCGATATGTCATGCTAAAATCGAAACAAAATTAAGGAATTTAAACTTTTGAGCGTAATTATCATTATAAATAAATTTAGTTCCTAATATTAACTAAAATAGGTTTTAATAAGTGTAAGCAAAAAAACAACAACATATTAACTAATAGACAACATCTTTGTGTAACCTAAGACAATGTTGAAATAAAAATGAAATAAAATATTTGTGACGTGCAGGTCTAAGTTGATGCGTCACAGAGCCCTTAATTAGCATAGGCTATCAGTGCAGACTTAGTTAATAACTCAGCAGGTACACAGGGTGATGGGGAGGGTGATTTTGGCAGGTTTTCTAGGAGTATTTTGGTCCCGAAGTGCAGATGAATTCTAGGTAATTTTTAAGACAAAATTTATATCCAGGTTTCGTTTGGCTCGTTAATACGTATGTTGAGTTAAATTGTTGACTAATTGACACTTTTACTGGACGTCACACACAAGTATTCTATCAATGAGTAAGACGTATTGTAAAACACTGAAGATTTTATTCACATGAAAATATGTAATCAATGATGAATGTCATGAGCAAATGAATCATTAGCTGAACAGATATAATCCAATACAGTAGGCATAAACTATACATAAAACATAGTCCTCAGGAGACTCAGGGCCGCGTGTCAGGCGCACCCTTAAGTCAGTCTCTTTACTACCGGAGCTCCAGGCGTCCCAGCCCTCACGGCTCCTTCAGTCAGACTGACGTACCGGTAAAACGGTAAAATTACATTTCTAGGGTAATGTACATCTCAAGCGTGGGTTTTCACGTGGAAGGAAAATGGTCAGACATCTATATCGAGCATGCGATTGGTCAGCTTGTTACTGTTACTTCATCGTTTGAGTTTGATACAACAATGGCGAGGTAGATGGTCAGCCTGTTACTGTTACTTCATCGTTTGAGTTTGATACAACAATGGCGAGGTAGATGGTCAGCCTGTTACTGTTACTTCATCGTTTGAGTTTGATACAACAATGGCGAGGTAGAGTCGGGGGGAGAGGGAAAGGGTGGGGGTACCTGGCGAGGCGGATGGGAGAATGGGTGCGGTGGGATGATGAAGGGGGCGTGCTGTGGGTCATCAAGGGCGCTGTTTCCTCGGCCGGCGGCATTTTGACGTTGTACATCAAAGAAGATTCGACCAGGGAGATTGGACACTGAGAGGTAAATTTTGCATACATGTTACATCCTTTGAGTTTAGGCGATGGGTGGCGGGAGAAGGGGAAAGGGGGGGGAAGAAAGGTCAGGGCTGGCGAAAACAAGCATGATTGCGTCATGCGTGACCCTGGTGTATTTCGCACGTGTGCGTGGTATGTTCACGAGGGATGATATACACTAATTTAGCATAATAATTATAGCAATAAATGATAACATTAGAAACGATAATAGCAATATCATATGAGAATATTGATATACATGTAAGCATAAAATGAATACTGACAACGAATAAGCAATGTAAAAATACATAAAATATGTTACATGTGCAAGAGCTAAATGATTAAGTGATTAAGTAGTGATAATGATAGGTAGATATGTGCATTTAATCATTCACTTAGTAGTGGCTATAATTGTAAGCAAATTTGTACAGGCGATGGCTAAGCGAAGACTACTCTTTATCAGAGTAGATTATATTATATGAAATCTTCCTTAATTTCATGTGGCGTTAATCTGTGTTAGAGACCCCAAAACGCCACAATATTGAACTCATTAATTAGCGCAACAATAAAACAATCCCGTAGATGTTTTTTTTTTAAATTATATACCTCATAAGTTTAATGTTATTAATGGCCAGCCTTTCTCACGGTGTCTGAACAAATAATATCCATACTTTTAAAGTCTTTTGTCCATTTTTTCACAAAGTGTGTTCAAAATCTGACAGACGCTCAGGCATTAGCTGGTGTACTTCACCAATGGCATCTACAAGTAGGCCTACTTCAACAGCATCCACTACGTCATCTCTAGGAATAAAATCGAATGTATGTATGCATCGGACTGATCCACGAACAAAGATGTCCGTTTCAAAGACCTGCACTGCTTCATCTTAACTTCAATAACTTTCATAGCACTATAGGGTAAATGGGGAAATTACAGCCATAGATGGCGGCATTGGGATTAGCTCCATTGTCTGTCGATGCAGCTTTTATGTCCAGATCACTAGAGACCCCATTGCTACAGTTGCAGACGACGGTGTTGCATATGTTTCTTCCTTCTTCTTCTTCACTAACGACAGCAGCCCACACTTGTATAGACCTTTTTAGTTTGACCCCGGAAAAGAGGCGTGGTCTTGAGACTCACTGACATATTATATTTCTTTTGGGGGCACAAAGATTTTTGTTTCTTCTTTCCATATAGTATTTTACTAAAGGTGTTGGGGTTTTTTAATTTTATTATAGTTGTTTTTGAACTTTAAACCATAAAAACACATGGAGACCATAAACTGAGAACCTAGGAAGGGAATTGTTGAAAAATAACGTTTAGAGCTTCTGTTTTTCTTTAAGAAATTTTTTTTTTAGATCTGGATTCTATGCTTTGGACCTTAATATTATGGTCGATTCTATCGTGATCACTGTGTCATCATTACTTTTTGTTGAGTTTCTTCAATGTAAAAAAAAAATTACGTTTAGAACTAGTTTTGTGTCGAAAAAATAATAATTAGGCCTATAATGCTTTTATTACTGTCGGTTATTCAAGCTATTGCTTAACTTAGCCCTAGACCTAGATCGCTCGTTTTGATTAATAAAAACCATAGCCATAGCCATAGCAAATATTATGTTAAATTTTAAAAATATATATATTGTTCGTCGGAAGAGGCTAATATAATAATATATTTAGGCCTATGTCGTATAGTCGGGCCTATGACCGTATGTCGGCGTAGGCCTAAGGCCTATGTTTTTCTTATTGAATATGATAGGCCTATAGATATATAGGTCTATTCATATTGTCATTTCATTAAACCTATGCATGAAATAATATTCAATAACAGGCCTATAACTAAAAATTCATGAAGAAAACACGCACCTGTTAGCAAATATCTAATATATAGCATAGTCTACCTTCATATTCGCTTAATTATTTCATGCAATCGCAATCGGTTAATCAACACTTTTCTATAGTAAATAGTTTCAATTGTTTAATAGTTTAAACTGTTTAAGCTTATAACCTTTAGGCTACTATAATAGGCTTATAGGCTAATAGTAATAGGCCTAGGCCTATAGGCAGGCTAATAATTAGGCCTATTATAGTAAACTATATATGATAGGCCGATTCGATATGCTATATTATATTAAATAATAGCTATTATAGGCCTATCCTATAAGCCTATAAGCCATAAGCCTATATTTATAATTTATATAGGCCTTTAGGCTACTTTAGCTTAGCCTATTAGGGCCTATAATATATAGCCTATAGCTAGGTTTAGGCCTACTAATATGTTATAATCCCGCTTAACTACTTCTACATACAATATTTTAACGATAAAACCCCAGAACAAGTCAAACAATAGCATAGGCCTATGGGACATAGACCTAGGCCTTTTCAGAATCAAACTGTGATGAGCTTATAACTTTGGGACTTTGGATTTTCAAGGTTCTTTTAAGACATCGAAATCGAACGATAAAAAAAATAAAAATAATTAAAAGTTACGATTTCTATTGCTACAAATAATAACTTAATACAATATAGCCTACGCGTTGATACTTCAACACAAACAAAGCTTTATAAATATATAACTATGTTAGATTTTATTTGTATGCTTAAAGACGATTTACTGATCGCTCGACGCCAATCTGTATAAACATGGTGACATGGTAACCATAGACGCATTAGGCCTAGAATGTATAATTATTACGTATCAATTAAATTTGTATCAATGGCTCGTTACAACGTAATAAAGAGAAGAGTATCTTACATTAACCCCCAAAAGAATAAACTAAATTTCTACTCTTTGTATTAATTAATTAAATAAAAAGTAACTCAAAACAAAAATACTCTAAAGTCAAGATGTAAGATGAACAAAATACTTTTGTTATTTAATAAAGAATTAGACGATTACTATATATAATTTACAACACAGTACACAAGAAAATTGTAATACAAATCCAAACTCTAAAATACAGTACACAAGAATATTATAATACAATTCTAAAATACAATACAATAGATAATCTAATACAAATTACTACTTACAAAGAAAAGCACTAAGTACAAAGGAAAGGTGAAAGCACACACAGAAAACTCAAACATACAGAAGACCGGTCGACTCAAGGCTCGTCACAAGACTCACTAGAAACACAACACACTGTGTCAAGTAGAAAAAAATAACCTCGTGCTCAAGCGAGGGAAGCCGGGTTATCGGTACATACAATACAGAATGAAAAATAATATAAATTAAAAAAAAACATTCTTCAGCGTGCGGTCAAGCGTGACCAACACAATGGACAGAAAGGGAGACAAAACAATACTGGGTGCAGGGGAGATAAAAAAGAAATCAGCACACTCCAGTAAACACAGGAGAAAACAAAAAAGACAAAATTAGGGAACGTAACAATAATAAATGTTTTTTGGGTTAAAAACTGGTTCAAAAGGTAAAAGAAAAGTACAGTTCGCTCCCTAGCTTCTGGGTATAAAGTTTTTATGAATTATTTTTTTTGTAAAATGAAAAGCTAATATAATTACGCCTAAAAACCACTAGGCCCCCAGTAAAATAACAAAGGCGAAGAAGGTTTTATTGACAACTTCTGCCCCCTAGCGACTGCGCATGCGTAGACATTGACCTCTTTTTTTGAATAATTAATAAAATGAAAAGGTCTATAGAGAAACCACTAGTACAGATCCGATAAGAAACTTTTCAATGAATTACAATTTGTATAATCTAAAGGATGGTTAGGCACAGGTGTCTACGTAGAGCTGTTGATGACTCTCGGCTTTCTTTTTTATTAAACTCCATTTTATGTTTGAAAATTAATTTCAAACACATAGTTTTTTCCTATTTAATTTTTCAATTACGGTAGCATAATAATACATGTATATAGGAGAAAAAAACAAACAATATTTTTATGTTTCTCCAAGCCCACTCTATTTCTAATTATTAGGTTGTCATTTTGTCAGGTATAAAAACACTTTATTTTGTTAACTCTTTCCGATCGGGCACACAACGTCGTATCGAAGTGAAAACCACGTGGCGCCCCACTACATTTCACGTATTTTTCATACTATGTAATTGATACAAAGAATTTAAAGACTCTAATTCACGTAACAGTATCACGTCGAAACTTCGTGTAATCATGTCGAAACGACTTGACAAAGTCAATGAAGATCACGTAAATGCTTCCCACAAATTACACCTTGTTTTTTTATTTTTCTACTCAAATACTGCAATGGAATTTGAACAATTAATCATCTGAATGTATTTTAATTAACTGTATAATGCAGATAATTAATTGTCCAAATTCCATGGCAGTAGGCCTATTCTGAAAAAGAAATTAAGTGTATAGTTATTATAAAACATTAACTACAATTATCTGGCAAATCAAAATTTTACAAAGCATTAAACAATTAAAGTATGACTTCACAAGACATTTTAACAAACACATACAATATAAATAAATGTATTTTACCTTCTAAAAACATTGAAAATATTGTTTGATGGCTGGTTTCATTTTCTTTAGTAGCACTTTAATGAGTAAGCAAGCAAGAATGTAGCTCACTCGGTTGTTAGTAGGATGTCTCAAAGTTTTTTTTTCGTTTAAAGTGCTGTGATTCAATGGATTTGTCAAACAAATTTATGTTCAGTTGATTGTTGAGTTCGTTGGCTCTAAAGAAGGTAATCTATGACAGATAACTATAATGTCTCTCATATTAACAGCTGAAACGGTAGACTAAGATTCAATAAGATACGACTTTATAGCTAATATTTTAAAGTTAATTCACATGAAACTTATGTTGAAATAAATGAAATAATAAATGGGTAGATAAGTCATTCAAGCGATATATACATATGTATCGTCTTATGGTGGAGGGTAAATAGCTTTTTATAAGCATTACTTTTGAAAAGCTCCGTTCGCATGAAGCCACAGACACACATACCGTTAGAAATAATTGAAGGCCTAGCGAGAGTGTTGGAAGATATTCTATGAATTTTCAAAATATCTAATACTGACCAGTCCATGGCTTTTTTGAAGTCAATATCAGCTGCTTTTATGTGTCTAAGCCGTGGTATTTCTTTTAAGAGCTCATCTTTGGATAGCTCATCGTAGAAAGAGGTTAATTTGGGAACGGACACAAATAACGCTTTTTCACTTGCTGACAGTAGAATCTTGGACTGATGAGCCTCAAACTTATCTGCAAATTCCTTCAACGCTGTTGATCTGATCAGGAGTTAAGAATGAAAGCGATCAATACACTCCAGCATCTCCCTACTGCTTTCTTCACGCATAGAAATTCTAGCATTTCTTAATTTTCCACTGCCATTCTTTTCTTGAATATTAATCTTCTCTCTATTGAAATCCCATGTTGTTCAATAGCATGCTCCACTAATTATCCGCTTTTCGTGCAAAAACAATCTTAAGGCGTCTAACTTGGTCACCACTTTATCAAGACTTAAGTCTTTAGTCTGCAGGTACCACAGTACCTAATCTGTGGCCGGTACTGCTGTGTAAGATTAACTTCTTCAAGAATATCAGCCCAAAGCTTAAGGTAGCAGATAAACGCGAAATCACAGACAGCATGTAAAAGTCCATGTGCTGTACCTCTTGTGTCCAAATTATCACCAGGATCACATAAAGCTTCAATCGCCGTGATACATTCATCAAACTTATCTTTCACTGGTTTAACAGCAACATGATGAGCGCTCCAAAGTGTTGTAGATAACATTTTCAACGACACCCCAGTGTGTTAAATTAAAACCTCCCTATCTCTTTGTCCATGTTTGGTGTGAACTGAGTCCAAGTTTTAACTATTTCATTGCATTTTGAGCCTTTAAAAGCGATTTTAAAAATATCAGTTTTGAGGAACGAACTTTTGACTTGGGCTCATATAATACAAGTGCAAGAAAAGTGTCACTAACAAATAAATAGCATAAGGTGGCAACACACAAAAAAATATTGTCCATCGACACGGAAGAGGTTAGCACGGGGGACCAGGTATATGTAACGAACAGTCAGGGGTTTGTAATGGACAGTCAGGGTGAGAGGGTGTTCGTATAGAGTGGAAGGAAAAACAGTGTTAGAGATATGTGTAGAATGTTTGGATGGATGTTGTGATTTAGAGAAAATGAAGTCATATAAGATCAATGTATATCCATGTATCTGTGACCATATGTATTGTTAATCTATAATAAACTTCTTGCTGTAAACCAGACTTGATAGAATCATTGGTCGGAAGAGGGTATGAAAGTCGGCCTGTCTTGCACGACGACAACAATAACAATAGCGTCAGTGACATCATTTTATGCTGGCAGCTTTCTCTTTGGAAGCGATCTCGGTCCGCGATCTCTTATATAAGCGGTGGCAGTCATCTATCTGTAGTGACACATCAAGAGGAAATCAATCAAGGACATTAAAGGTAGCGAGAACATTTTTATGTTGACGCCTGTACGAAAATCGTTACAAGTAATCAATTCAAGATCAAACAACGACACTACTTTATCATAGCTGAACAGAGAAAATTGAATGGTGTCATTCAAGCAGCAATAATGACAATTATACTATTTTAACGATTTTCTAACATTATACTTCAAGTAGCAACATAAAAGTAAAAGTCGTGAAACTTACGTTGCGTGCTCTGTGACGTCATGCATACCAAAAAGATAAGAGGTCAACGCAATGTGAACTAACTGACTTACCAATGCTTTGATTTATGCTAATACCATGCAACGGTCCTTCTCTAGGGACACGAGATCTTTTAGTTTTTTAACTACATGACAATGTATTGATCTAATAAATGATCTCATGTTAATAACATTTGGCACCTCGTAAAGGTCAATAAGGTTATTTTTTTACTCATCTATATCAGGCCTAATTATATCATTACAACTGATTGTTTATATATTCTCAGTCGCAATATTTGACTGTGTTGATAATAAATAATTTAAACAAACGTCTATCTAAGAAAGTTCCAGGTTATGAACTGTTTTATTTAACATTGTAAATATTAAAATTGATATGAGGTTATGCCATTTATTTGTTAGTGACAAATAGTCAATATAGATAAAGCATGTGCATAGGCGTAGGCCCATAGATGAGCGGAAGTCTGTGTGAGGGACCTCTGGCTCTGTCCACGCTCTCAGTGTCAGTCCGACTGTTTCTATACCAAAAGTCAAAATAAATAAAATTGAAGTAGGCTACATTCTCTCACAAAGACATGGGCGTGAAATTGATTTATAATTTCTTGTGTTCTAGAACAATAGAAGGCAAGGGAATTTTCTACGTCCATTTGAGAACTTGGAGTCTTTCATTTTCGAATGTATGTTGTTATGGACCTCTTTATATGATGACTATTATTACGACTCGTTAAATCGGATTCAATGAATATAGTTGTATCTTTATTAGAAGTCTCTAGATTCTGCTAATCTGTAGCCCAAGCTAGGGGTTCCTTGACTGACAGGTCTATGCAGTAATGTAGTTATATTCGTGATAATTATCTTCAACACCTTTCTCAACAACGATAGATCAAACAACTCCAGTTGTTGAATAAACAATTTTATTTAAATTGTAGACTCAATATAAACGATCAATAAACTTCATCAACTGGTGGCAACATAAGTATCAATAAAATGGCATTACATGTACATGTATGAATATAGCGACTTCACTCTACAAACGTTTAAACTGAACTAACTTTAAGGAGGTCGGGACTTTACAAAGAAAACGATCATCGAAGATTCTACAGGGTCTTAATACGCATTTTAACCTCTTTCTCTATAATTACTACGATCCAGAATTATCCCCCAATTTCCACGGGATTTGAACGAATTATTTTATTTAAACTGCCCTCAGGGCATAAAGGTCAAACCTTGGTCGCTTTGGACTCTGATACGCACTTGTTAAGAGGTCAATGCCTTACTACGTCATTCATTTATGACCGATATTCGTAACATCCCCCCCCTTCTAAAGTTTTATAATTATTTCTTTTACATTTGAAAAAATGTTAATTTTAAGGAATAATTATAAAAGAAAATATTCCGGGGAAAACAATACAGTTCAATTGGCGATCCCAATAATTCAATCGAACTGATAACAATAACATAATAATATATGCAATATAAATTCATCTTATCAAATGGCTTAACTATAGTCATTCAATCATTCAATTTTTAATTCAAAACAATGGACAATTAAATTGTTTATCTAAATCTTGTATACAAGAAAAATACATAGGGTTAAACATTATACAATCTAATAATTTCCATTCCATTATCATCTCAAAGTCAAATTCATTTATGTTATTTTAAGAACATTAAACATAGTCTGTTCACGAATTAAAATAGTTTATAGCAAAAATCATTAAAAATATTTCAATTTCTCATTTTACCATGACCTTTCGACGTCATTATTTTCTTTTTTAAAAGAGTTCACATCGTAGCAGGTTAAATTGAAACATTCAGACAATCATGGATTTACTTAAACAAATTTTGGTTAATTTACTTAATTAACTATCAATCAAAGCAGATTATATTATCTTCATACAATCTTATTACTAAACAGTAAGTAATTATTTTCTTTTAATTACTTTAAAGACATTTCAATTACACTATTACTGAAGTAGAAAAGAGTTAAGCATAGGCTACTATTAATTTTTTTCATAGCGAAATCAATTTAACAATTTATGTACAAAACAAACTGCTGGTTTTGACTGGTGTGGTGAAAACATTCCATCTCCAATCTTTTCAGTGGTGTACATGGCTCTTTTCTATCTTCCATAAAGGTGTTATTCATAGGTTCTAGGTTCCTGTTACTTCCACAGTGTTCAGGTCTACCCAGTCTTTTGCTTTTCAGTACAATTCATTCAATCTATTTTAACTAATACAAAAAAAAATAGATTAGTTTTACAATCTTGACATGAAATCCTTAATTAATAATACATTTGTTGAACATTGGTATGTCAACATTATAAATTTTCAACCATGAAATTCTCAATCATTCTGGTTTGCAGTGTCAAATCAGTGGCCCATATCCTAAATTTATACAAACAAGGATACAAAGTTTTATTACTTTCTACTTTTGGTCTGCTTTTCATGTAACAGTATCCTAAAAGTGAAAAATCATATATAATACAATTCTTGGAATTCTTTTTAGTCATAGTTCTGCCTTGCTGCAACTATTTTTACCCTACATTATCATACATTCAGTGATAATAGAACAAATGAATAAATTCACATAGAAGAAATTTGCATACTGACTCAGTGCAATATTTCAACCACAGTACATGATAAAATAAATTTCCATAGTACAATCATAAAACATTTCTCAATACTTTAGTGATAGAAAATTCTCTTTTCTTAAAATCATTTACATCTTTATCAATCAGATTATCCTCTCTGCCAAATGTTTCAATTATCATTTCCAGAGACTCTCAAACATATCTTATAATCAGTCCACATTTATAATGTCCTCTGATTTAGAAACCAATTCTGCGGATAAAACTGATCTGTTTCTCTTATAGCAATTATTTTAAATGCTCAACCTAACAAGTTTGTTTAGAAATATCACACTATAATGATATTTACTCTAACAATACTTTTACTCAGTCCTTTTTCTTCACAAGTAAGGGATTTAGTTTTAAAATAGTAAGTTTGGTAACTAACTATCAGTGAATTTGTCATTCAATTCATCCTGTACTCCAGGCATAAATTTTACAAATAAGAGTAACAATGTTAACAACATCAAGCTTATTCCAATTGTTTTCAGAAGGTAAGGCTTTATCATTTTCAAATGATATAATATTTTTGCCTTTCTTTCATCACACAACAATGGCATCTGCATGTGAGCAGTGTACAATTTTTTTCTAACAAACACAGTTATGTCAGACAAAAAAATATATGTACTTATCTAGGTACTTGCTCAGCCCAAGGAGATCCAATTCGGTCTGCCATTCCTCTGGAAGTAGTTTGAGTGGTCCTCGGACAGTGGGTCCAAAGATTGTTCCATAGGCTCCTCGACTTTCCGGATAGGATTCAGTTGTCACCTCATGCTCCAGGCATAAGTTCTTTAGGACTGGATTGAAGAGTTCCGGGGCGAAGTTGGTCCTTCGATCTGACGGTATGGATTGTGGTAACCCATAGCTTTTGATAGTTTCGGTCCAGCTCTCCGCACTCGTTTCTTCAGTGATGCTCCTCCAATCTTCATCTGTACCGGCAACTGCAGGTTTGCATTGTTGTTTGTTTATGCTGTGGTCTATCTGTTCATAGACATCAGTAGTAGGATTTTCTTTCTCGTCGACAGCTTTCTCATGCAACTGTAGCAACTCTGGATCTACTTTCTGTTCAGCAATCAATTCATTTTGTGATGACTTCTTTGATTGTTCATTTCCTTTCGGACAATCTTCAATCATGGAGAAAATAGTAGTATCACGTTCCACTTCTTCTTCCTCTTTCTTCTCTCGTGGGAGAATTTCTTCTTTCTTTTCCTTTTCTTGTGAGATAGTTTCTTCTTTCTTTTTCTGTGGTGTCATACCATTTATGACATCACCTACAGGACAAAGTTCTTTTTCTTTTCCTGTCTCCACCATAGGACTAGGGTTTGGATTTTCCTTCACAATCAGTTCAGGTCTCACCCTCCCTTTCGCCAAATCATTTGCTAGGATAACGGATATGCCCTCAACAGGAAGTTTTGATATTACTCCAACTGTCACATATCCTGTCACCAAGTCAGATGTGAGGTATATCCTATGTAGAGGTATTTCTTCTTTCCATTCAAAACCTCTCAATAGGACAGTCTGTCCTGTCAATGTATTATCATTTAATGGTAATACATCTTTAAGCAGCAGTGTTAATGATGCTCCTGTGTCTCGTAATATTCTTACGGACTTCAGTGGTCCTTCCTTTTGTAAGGCCACACAACCTTCACTAATGAACGGTTGAAAACTGCACAGGGTCTCTGTGTCAATTTTATTCTTCCCTTGACCATGACTTCTGGGTGTTGTTTCATCTTTCGATGACTTCAGACTCTTGTTCGAGTCAAAAATACTTTGGTCTACTTTTTCGTCCCTGTGGACTTGGACAATTAATCCAATAGTAGCCATTCTGTATTTATAATCAGGATATTTATCCTCATTATCTTCAGTTGTAGATTTCTCTACCTTCTGACTTTTGCTCTCAGGCAAATCCACCCTCAGTGTTTCTGGTTTAGAAGAATCTTTCTTCGAATTCAGTTCGTTTGTATCTTCGCTTTCTTGTACATTCTGTATTTGTGCATGGCTGGCACACATGACCACTTTGTTAGGTCTTTTGTTGCTTCGTATACTCCAACAGTCTTCGATGCTATGTCCTGTTCTTTTACAAAAAGTACATCGGACGTTTTTGTTGACAGGTTTCTTATTAACATCATTTTGTTTCACAAAATGCTCTTTTTCACGATGTTGTGGTTGTGTGTTTTCTGCTGGCCGTTGTGACCGATTAACATTCTTTTCACCAGCTGTCCTATGACACAGTGCATACTGTTCAGCTAAATCAGCAGCCTTATGTGGGTCAGTGATATCACGCTCGGATAAATACATTCTTATATCCGGCCTCACTTTGTTAATAAAATCCTCTAACAGAATGATATCTTTCATTTCTTTTAATGTGGAGATATTTCTGGATTTTATCCACTGATCCATTAGCTTTTCTTCTGCTCTAAGGAAGTCCAAGTGTGTTTGGTAAGGGGACATTGTATACTGACGGAACCTTTTCCGATAACTTTCCGGTATTTGGTTATAGGCTTTTAGTACAGTGTCTTTAATGACTTCATAATCATTTAAATGCTCCTCTTTTAACAACAGAACACAATCTCTTGCCCTTCCCTGAGTAAAAGCTGTTCTCACTAATATTCCCCATTTATCTTCTGGGAACTTAAAATCTCTGCAAGAAATTTCAAAGGTCTGGAAGAAATTAGCTATTTCACTTTCTTTATCAATGTAGGTAGGGACTAGCTTTTTCCATCTGGCCATCTCTACATCATTATGAGATTCTTTTTTAGTAGCTCCTATCTTCGCTAGCTCTATTCTTTCCTGACTTTCTGTTTCTCTTTGACTTTTCTTATCTTCCATCTCAAGACGTTTTTCTTCTATTTCCAAACGTTTTTGTTCCATCTCAAACCGTTTCATTTCTAGCTGAAATCGCAACTGTTCAGACATCTGACCTTCAACTTGATATCCCTCCGCGCTTGATTCTACTTTCAACTTGCCACTCGCAATCAACACATCTTTTATCTGCTGTGTCAACACAGTCCTCGATGGTGTAGTTTCAGTAACTTCTATCTTTAAGATCTCAGCGATCTCTTTTAACTTCTTTATTGATAAAGTTTTCAGAACTTCTTCTTCTGGATTTTCAATAAATTCCATTCTTTAGTTAAGAGATTTATAAAGTGGTAAATTTCCAACTTACGTTTTTCCAATCGGAAGAATAATTTCAGCGTTCTTAGGCTTGCTCAGTAGGTCACTGCTCCAACACACAACACAACACAACTTGAATATATGCTTCACTATACAACTATATCGGACGAAGACCCCAAACTGTTATGGACCTCTTTATATGATGACTATTATTACGACTCGTTAAATCGGATTCAATGAATATAGTTGTATCTTTATTAGAAGTCTCTAGATTCTGCTAATCTGTAGCCCAAGCTAGGGGTTCCTTGACTGACAGGTCTATGCAGTAATGTAGTTATATTCGTGATAATTATCTTCAACACCTTTCTCAACAACGATAGATCAAACAACTCCAGTTGTTGAATAAACAATTTTATTTAAATTGTAGACTCAATATAAACGATCAATAAACTTCATCAACTGGTGGCAACATAAGTATCAATAAAATGGCATTACATGTACATGTATGAATATAGCGACTTCACTCTACAAACGTTTAAACTGAACTAACTTTAAGGAGGTCGGGACTTTACAAAGAAAACGATCATCGAAGATTCTACAGGGTCTTAATACGCATTTTAACCTCTTTCTCTATAATTACTACGATCCAGAATTATCCCCCAATTTCCACGGGATTTGAACGAATTATTTTATTTAAACTGCCCTCAGGGCATAAAGGTCAAACCTTGGTCGCTTTGGACTCTGATACGCACTTGTTAAGAGGTCAATGCCTTACTACGTCATTCATTTATGACCGATATTCGTAACAATGTTGATTCTTGTGATGTACAGTGAGGACCGTAGGGGGTGGGTGGTCAGGGTATGGAGTGTTTTTCTCGTGTGTTGCCATGGACATAAATGGAATATGGAAAGCAATCTAAGTATCTAAGATTAAATCTAAAAAGAATTAATGAATGTATTATGAAAGAGCATAATAATACTAAATGGAAATCTAATTTCATGCATTAAATAGTATCAAATAAAACATGAAAATGAGTAAGCCTACAATAAGTAATGGTGAAAAAGTACACACACACACACACATTCATCCATTTATTCTTGTAATCTTTAGGTATGCTAATAACTGTTAAGATAACTTAAAGAGTCAGAAACTATCTTTTAGATTATTTTATCTTACCCAAAATAAAATTTAGCGGTTTTTCTAATATCTTATTTAGGGTCCTTAGCCGCAACGTGATAGTCCCCGAGTGAAAAGACTTTCGTAACGAAAGATTTGACCCTAAAGAAGTCTACCGTAGTATTAAATATTTGTTTAGACCATTAATTATACTATTATAAATTCCCTGAATCATTTTTCGATATTTTTTTTGGCAAATTTAGTGCCTGGAGCACAAGAAGGGGAAGGTATTAATGCGAGCAGTGCGCGACCAAGCCCGTAATGATAACGTTAGGGCCAACTGGTCAATTTGTTGACTGATCACTTTTGTCTAGGGAGATCATGGTCAGGGAAATGGTTGAAGAATGTACAAAAGTCTTCAAGGCGGAAAGAGTGAGGAGGGAGGAGGAAGGGGGCAACGGCGGATTTGTCGACTATTGAACTTTTTAGGTGGTAGGGGCAAGAGCAGTAAATAAATTTAGAACATAATTTGCAAACGCTTTTTTTTTCGGCTTCTGGAAGTAATATCGACGCCATATCGTTTGGACTACTCATATCTGGTTACAATCTTAATTAATGCTTACTAACACAGTTTTGTTTAAAAATCCAAACAGCAGATTATGTTATAAACTGAAACTATGTTGCAAAAGCGATTATCGTACAAATAAGCCCGTCAAACTACATGGCTTTCCTAATCCGAATAATAATATAACACAAGAAGTAATATATTGATCTGCTATAAACCTAATACTAATTCAATAAATGCATTTTCTTTTAAAAATGAAAGTCTTAAGATATTATGTGTTTTTTTTAAGGATGAGTAAATATTTAATGTTCTTGAATGTTGTTTTTCTAAATAAAGAGTCTTTTAAAATAGTAATAGGGGCCTGTGCTTGGGCCGACTGTTAAATTGTAAAAAAAATAATAATATGGGACATGTCTAGCTAAGCAAAAAAAAGGTGCTTACGTAGAAATTTAAAATGATTCTAACGTGATTCAAAGTGATAGTAACATTACAAAACATGGAAAAAACTTTTCTCTTAAATTCTTTGATCTGCTAACCCATGTCTGCCATGAAACTATATCACATTTTTATCATCTTAAAGTTCAAGTGAAGAACTTTTTATCAAAATTGAGTTCACATTTGATTTTGATAGTAACTTGTGTATTCAGTATCTGAATGTTAATAAAAATTATTTATACAAAATATCAAAGATAACTTTTAAGTAATTAGTTCAATATTTGCACTTCAATGTGTGTGTATTTCGGAGGAAAAATCTAAGCCTTTAATTTGGGAATTTTTTTTTTATTGTATAAACAGTTAAAAGTATTTAATCCTAAAAAATATATTTAAACCAAAAAAAAATATTTTCCTTGAAATAAAATAACAATTACAAATTAATAAACAAAATAAAAACATAATTTTACAACAAAATGCATACATGATTAATCTATTGATTTTCACTGCTTTAATTATATTTTATGATTGAAAAGCCGAAAGTTTATCATTCGTTTTATTATCTTTTAAAACGTTTAAAACAATTATAATCTTTTAAACTTTCATTATAATATTCTTTACATAACGAGGAAGCAATTAGGATAAAAGAACAGAGTACGCAAAAATAAAAATCACACTGTTTTAATAGAAATAAGGTAACACATGCTAAAAATATAACATAAATCTGTTACTAAGCTATCAGGAAATACTATTTTTATTCATAGACTTTTTAGTGTAACTTGCAAGAAACGTTAACATTTAATGTTGACAACATATTTATTTATTCCTTACATTTTGTATTCAACTAAAATTACATTTTACTGAGGAATATATAGTTAAAAATTAAAAGCACACAAGCCAAGCTATTTCCGATGGACATTTACTTCCTCCAGTGTATGTTCTGTTATCTGTTACCTAGAAAAAAAAAGAATAAATAAAAGTATGCTTATTAATTTCAGAAACGCACAGAACATAAACACAGGTAGGCTAATAGGTTTTTAACGATTTCTTCTTATAATATTTATGATGCTATATTTTGTAAAATTCTTTTTTTGCTTTATAATTTAAAGGATTGTTGATATTGTATAATATTTAATGATGCAATTTTCAGCTTTTTAATATTTCTCTTTATTGCCTTTCCTGTTCCATTCCTGAATAAAAATAAATAATGTAGAAATTTACATGTCTTTATGATTTTCACAAATACCAAATGCAATGAGTAGGCCCATTATTTTTTACTTACTTGAGCTAAATATACAAAATGTTTACAATCTGCAGTTAGCTGTTCTGACAGTTTACTTTTACTACAATCTTTCTGTTTGTCTGCATTGCACATGTTTGTAAGAGCGATAATGCTTAATAGTATAATAGCTTTCATTCTATTTCTGAAAAAAAATACAACAATAAATGTGTATTTTTACACACATATCTATATGCTTATAATTATATTCCCTACTTAAGTAATACTATTTCATTAAAAATGTAACAATAATTAAAAAAGCAATATAAAAAAGGTAAAATAGTCAAGGTAGCTACCAAAACTTTTTCTACATTTATATCTGCAGAGGTCAAATAAGACAAAGTATCTATCTACATCCATGATGTAAATCCCAAATTTAGAAACGATAAAGTTTAGCTCCTTAGACCCTTGGCAACTAGAAAAATAACACATTAAATAAATATCCACCAAAGCGCCACAATCGACACTCAATAATCTGTTATCATTTCCCACTAATATATATCTTTGATGTTATGTTTTTATAGCAATTATACTGAATCAATATCCGCATAATATGGTAAGGTAAAAAAAAAAATTAAACATGCATATACTTTTTCATAAATATCTCAAGTAAAAAGAAAAGGCATTTTGAAATAGAAAAAAAGTGAATTGAACGAAAAATATCTGAAGCTTATTATATACTTTTATATGTTTGATAAAATATGCAAGTTTTATTATATCATATTTTTTACAAAAAATATAAAAACATTAATTTAATTAAAAATATACGTAGAATCTAACACATACTAAGGGTAAAAAAACTGCGGATAAAAAAACTGCATATAAATAACATTCTCACAATGTTATCTTAAGAATCTTACTTTTCTATTAACAATCTATCTTCTTAATTGTCAGTCTTTTTGTTGTATTAGTATATTTCCTTGTGCACATGGAGATTTAAAAAGAAAAGAAGATCCTTTTTTTTTTGCTATTCAGGTCATATTCACTTGTAAAGTTAAAGTGTTTTGAGAGGTAGGTCAAAGGTTTTATAAAAACCCTTAACTGTTAGTTTGAATTGTATGTTTTTAAAAAAAATAGAAAAAAACGTCACAATAAAGTGCATTATACAAATCTGTTAATTAGCCTGTTTCCTTTTATTTTGTGTGATGATTTTATTTCAATTTTAAAACTTAGTTATTATAAGTTATTTGTTTGATGGGTTCATGTGACGTGTTAAGGACAAGAGTAAATATCATTTTAAAGTTAGAACTCATAAAAGAAGTGTGTAGCTTTGCGAACTTTAACCAAGAACATCTTTGATTGAACATGGGTACATGCTCGTTTTTTTTGCACTTATCGAGTTATCGTGCCGTTATGGTCTTTTTTAACACTTTGATATAGCAAACATTATGGTGTAACATCGTCTATACTAGCTAACACAAGAAAGCAATTGTGAAAATCAAATTAGAGCAATAAAAAAAATTACAATTGAAAGTTCTAAATGTCTTATGCTTTTTGCAGAAGATACATTGCCTATGAAATCTCCAGCAATACATAATAATGGTTTGCAATTTGAAATGATAATTAAACCCTACAGCTGAAAAGTTTCTGACCTTAAGTAAGTAAAGTATCCTTCGGATTTGATCATAGTGCTGGTGAAGCAGCGTTCAGCAGTTTCTGAGGCCACGGCATACTAGGGCATGTGTGGCCAGCACAATGCACAGCCGCCTTTACTTTACCCCAACTAATGTCAGGTACCCAC
Organism: Anisus vortex; assembly: GCA_949126835.1. NCBI lineage: Eukaryota > Metazoa > Mollusca > Gastropoda > Planorbidae > Anisus > Anisus vortex. The sequence continues at coordinate 84,068 of CASBPS010000037.1, read as the reverse complement.
CAGAGCTGGGTAGACTCAGGGACACACTTAAGTCCTGGTAAAAAGTCCTAACCTGCATCATGATTCACACCAGAACCTTCGGATCGCCAGTCGAGCTCACTGCCGCTCTACTACCGTGCCCCATAAGTCTGGGGAAGAATGTTGCAACATTCGGTAATGAGACAGTAGGGTACTGCAAAATAGACCTTAAGAATTTGTGGGTTTTATCTCACTGATCTCTAAAAAGAATGGATTAGGCTCGGAAGTAACATTCTTGAGGAATATTCCGCCATTTCGTTTATACTGTCACTGATCAATCATCAATATATATAGTTACCGTGAGTTTGTTTATATGTTTGTTTATATATTTATTGATTTTAATATATGTATCATCAACATATATAATTGCCGTGAGTTTGTTTGTTTGTTTACATATATATATGTTTATATATATGTTTGTTCGCTATAGGCTCCTAAGCCGTTTGACTAATCGGGACAAAAGTTAAATGTATAAATCGGAAACGTCATCCAAAAGAAAAATTTATTTTATGACTTATAATTATGAATGTGTTAATTTTATAAATCAAAAAAAGTATATCCAGCTATACAAATAAATATAACCGTGCATAGCAAATGGCCGTTTCCGTTCATTTACTATATTGTACGCGATATTCACTATGTTGAACGCGAGGGTCTTTTCGGATTTTCCCAATTCTACTGTTGTTTTTTTTATAGTGGCGAGACCTTTTTTAAAAGTTATGCAACGCAATTTGGCTTGGAGAGCTTGAACTTTACTTTAACAAAAATACTATCGTATGACGTAATGTCTATCAAATTATTTCTTTTTTCATTATTGATGTTTGCATTATCCTTTTAAGTAAAAGTAACCAAATGTTTTAATTATTTAATGGATTTACGTCGCTATTGAGAATATCCTTTAAAAGGCGACTTTATACACTCTATAAATTAAATGATAATAATTATAAAAAAACAAGTTAGGCTTATAAATGATTACTTTCAAATACCGGGTACCATAAGCTTGACAGCAACAGTATAAAATAAAAACACTAAATACCAAAAGAAACATTATCAATACTGTTTTATTGATACAATAAGCAAAAACAAATATTAAATACAGAAAAAATCTTTCTCACTTTAGTTTTTATTGCATTGAAATATTATTTTCTATTTTTTTTAATATTATTTTCCTTTTTTTGTATTTATGGTTTTTTTTTTTTAGATAGTATATTACTGTTAATTTAATATTATTAATAACAAGTCAAGTCAACACAACTGTTCGCTACATGTTAATATCGAATTAAAAAATATCTTTAAAAAACCCGGACTAGCCTTTCGGCTCTTGTGTCCAGGGCGTAGCGCTTAGGATTGAGCAATCTCTGTCCGGGCTACAGCCACCTTACGACACGCAAAGGCGTATCGTGCTGTGTAATGGGGAAGGTTTCCGCAGCCAAGCGATCGTTCACTGCGGTTCCCCTAAGGATCATTATCTTATCGTATCTTATACATTACAGACGCTCCTTCTATAAAGAAGATTATTGCGTCCTACGCTCATCCGTGGTCCGAGTCTAGTCCTGCATTTTTATTAATGTTTTAAATGATGTTAAGTTACTGGTTTTCCTGGTTTGTTCAGGCAACCCATTCCATGCCCGAATGCCACTCGGGAAGAAAGAGTACTTATATGCATTTGTTCTCGCACAAGGAAAGTGTTTTTATCTTTATGTTTATCTGAGATTTGCAACAGGTTGTTATTGTGTTGTATTTCTAAATTAGAGTTTAATGCCTTATGTATTATTACTACTTTACTCTTTGCCCTTCTGTCTTCTAGTGTTTCTAGGTTTAGTTATTTGAATAATGGTGTTACTCTTGTTAATTGGGAATATTCGCTAGTTATGAACCTTGCAGCTCTTTTTTGAATTTCTTCTAATTTTTTAATGTTTTCTTTAGTTGATGGGTCCCATACAGATGCTGCATATTCTAGTATAGGCCTAACTAATGTGAGATAGCATTTTAGTTTTATGTTCTTATTACATTTGTAAAAGTTCCTTTTTATGAATTCTAAAGTTTTGTTTGATTTTTTTTATTACTTCATCAATATGAGGGTTCCAAGATAACTTATCATTTATTATTACTCCTAGATACTTAGCATTGTTAGTTTGAGTTAGTTCTTTACCATGAATGAAGTAGTTTGCTATTATTTGTTTCTTTTTCTTGGATACCCTTATTAGTTGGCATTTTTCTGGGTGAAAAGACATACTCCAGTTTGATTGCCATTTTTGTAGTTCATCTAGGTCTTTTTGTAGGAGTTCACTATCTTTTCCTGTCTTTATTATTCTATAAATTATGCAATCATCGGCAAATAATCTTACTTTTGTTCCTGTGTTGATGCAATTTGGCAGATCATCATTAATATAAATTAGAAAAAGTAGGGGTCCTAGAACAGTTCCTTGTGGTAACTCCTGAGTTTACAGTTATTGGTGATGACTTAGAGCCATTTATTATCACTGTTTGTTCTCTGCCTATAAGAAAGTTATGAATCCACTGATGTAAGGGACCAGAGATGCCAACATATTTACGTTTTTTTAGTAGACTAGAATGATGAACTTTATCAAATGCTTTTGAAAAATCTAGTAATATAGCATCATTATTGTAGTGGCTCGCCAGTATACCTGCACTGTCACCCGGTTGCACAAATCCTATAGGCCTACTATAGGTACATGCATCCAGGCAGCGGGTGATTCTCGAGACGGGATTGCAGCGTCCATTGCTTCCTCCACCCCCCCCCCCCCTTCCCGGACCAGTGACATCTCGGCAGTGTAATGGACCTCGGACCCATGCGTTCACCCGCAAGTGTATTCTTAATGGGAATGTATCGGCGGTTTACACACTACGCCAGTCCTTGAGGCCACAATTCTTATGCATATGCCAGGGTCAGGTCGACCAGAAACAATAAAAAGTTACAAAAACTAAATACCGAAAGAAACATTCTCAACACTGTTTTATTAATACAATAAGCAAAAACAAAAGTTAAATACCGAAAAAATCGTTATCACTTTAGTTTTTAATGGTATTGAAATATTATTTTCTACGCTTTTTTTTATTATTTACCTTTTTATTGTTTGGTATTGTGTTTTTTATTCTTTTAGATAGTATATTATTGTTAATTTAATATACTATTTTTAATAACAAGTCAAGTCAACACAACTGTTCGCTACGTTATAATACCAGACGCTTGACAGTAACAATTCTTATGCATATTCCAGGGTCAGAAACAATTAAAAAGAACAAAAACTAAATACCGAAAAGAAACGTTCATTGTATTTATTGTAAAAGTCTCTTTTCTTTCTCTCGTAACATTAATATTAACTTAACTTAACTAATATTGTAATATTGTAGTCGTTCGTTTCTCCGTCATTTTGATGGGCATAACCACTAGTATATATATCTTCTTCTAAATAATAACAGCCCAAAGAAATGTATCATTCCGGAACGCTTAGCGACTTGGTTTTGAGAGTACAGACAGATGACGTAATATCAAAGACTTTAATAAGAGGACGGCTTGCACTATTTTTATAGCTCAATGAATCGTGTTTTTCGGTGCGCATTAAATAACGCGTACTCTAAAAGACTTCCATTGTATGAAACTTTCTATTTTATCTTAAATTAGAGTTTTAATCTGATATAGATAACAGACGATCATTCTTTAAAATATTATTCTTCAATTTCTACATGAGAAGTAATGAAACGAAGAAATTGAAAAACTAAAACATTTACTTATACAAATACATTATTTAATAGTTTTAATTGACATCTATTCATCGGCATTTGACGTCTATAATATTCCTTTAAATTATCCGACAATAACTGGTAACTGGGATAAGTATTAGTTTATAGTTAGTTTATAGTTTTCCATTCTAAAATGAAAGCGAATTTATTAAACGCTAGGTCTATAATTCCGTTTGTGATCGTAAATTCCGAAACAGAAGTTTACGAGTCATCAAATAGCAGAAATATTTAAAGCAAGCGGTCCATCTTATTACAGTCTTTGAAAATATCTAAACAATATTAATATGCCCCGAGGGCCTACATGTGTATCTCTACACTTTTTTTTGTATAAGGCCCCTAGATTTGGCTATTTCAGCTTAATTTTTTTAAATTGCATAGCGATTAGGTTTTAAGAGTATGCAAATCTTGCATTGAAAAATGAAGATGACGTTCAACCTTAGCATTTTAATAGGTCTCTGCTAAATAAATCCTCTTCCTTTCTGTCTGTCTGCCTCACTTACACATACATACACACAAACACACGCAAACACACAAACATATATGCAAGATTAGAACAAAACATACTTTTTAGAACATATAAAACGTCTATTAATAAAATCTCTAAAGTTCGATCCCTAACTCTATACTTTATTATCTCTTTTATTCTTTTATCTATCAATTTAGCAAATATAAAACTGAGCTTTTATTACTAATACATGTTGGTGTTTATATAGTCAATTTCTATTTTTTCCTTTCACCCAATCATTTCTCCATAAACTTTGACAATTCTTTGAAATTTGTGTTCAGAAAGTAAAACCTTAAAACATTTAGGTTTTCTACTTTTGTAAAACAAAGTATTTAGAAAGAGTAATATAATTAGCTTTATAACTGTCTTTAGAATTATCAACTTAATATAATCTAATCCCGACTTTCCCAGCATAAAACAAATATTGATTTTGAAAAATAAAAGGTGGGGAGGGGGTTATTGGATGAATTGTACAGATATTTAAATCATTGAAAAAGGAAACACAACAGTTTAAAAACAATAATAACGTGGTATATAATGAATATTGTTGTTCATGTACACATTTTAGCCTATATATTAGTCTTGCTCCCCCCCCCCCCCGACACACACACACACACCCATTTCCCTATGATTATAATGACTGGCCTCACGCGAGTAGTAGTAAAGTATCCCTGTTAGACCAATTTGATCCATAGGGACCGTGAGGCAGTGTTCACAAGTTTCTATGGCCGCGGAATACTAGGAGATTGTATGACCAGCACAAAGCCTACAGCCCCCCAGTCCCCTTTACTTTTCCCTAACGAATGTCAAGTACACATCAGAGCTCGGTAGGATTAGAGACACCCTTCAGAGCCGGGAAAAACGTTAGCCTTTATCAGGATTCATACTCAGAACTTTTGGTAAGTCACCCCAACGATCGAGCTCACAATGTCTGGTATCAAACTAAATGTAATACTGTCTTACACCAAACGAGACTCTTAGGAGACATCAATAAAAAAAAAATTAATCATTGTGCTTTTGAGAAATCCTAATCCGAAGATTATCTTTGCAACGGCTGTTGATTCATTGCAAAGGAAATACATATCAATTTGAACACTTCAGACATCTTCTCAGAATGCAATAGCTAAAAGACTTTAACACTAATTAAAATTTATCAACTTGGTTCTTCAACACTAAACACTACCTCTGATCTATGACGTCAACAATTTCCAATAATTCTTGCTTTTGTGATAGCAATTAACACATTTTAATAACAGACATTCAATCATATCGAAGGTCTCACCTATAGTCCTTTTTTTGTAGCTTTTTAACGTCAAAAAGTCCCAAACATGTAGAAAATAACACTCAACAGACAAATATTAATAATTGCTTTTAATGAAAATTGTCATCTGAATTTAATTTATTGCAGTGAAAAAAGACAGTTAAATCAAACCATGTGTAATTTTGTATATATCTCAATCGTTAGATAAAAATGTAAATATTCTCGATTAGAATCGTCATTTCTTAAAATTAAAACCATGACTTAGGACCTGTTGAAATCCAGCTCCTGTTTCTTGACTTTTGAAAAAGCAAAACAAAAATTAAATATAATCACAATTCTACAAATAATAAAAACACATAAAACAAAATTCTTTCCTCCCATGGTTTCCCCACGGGGCTATTTCTAGTTTATATATATATATATACTAGTGGTTATGTCCGTCACAATGACGGAGAAACGAATGACTACAATGTGTTTTGTTAAGAGATACAGAAAAGAGACTATATTACAATAAAGACAATGAACGTTTCTTTTCGGTATTTAGTATTTGTTCTTTTCAATTGTTTCTGGTCGCCCTGACCCTGGCATATGCATAATAATTGTTACTGTCAAGCTTCTGGTATTAAAACGTAGCAAGCAGTTGTGTTGACGTGTCTTGTTATTAATAATAGCCTATTAAATTAACAATAATATACTATCTAAAAGAAAAAAAAACCACAATACCAAACAATAAAAAGGTAAATAATTTAAAAAAAGCGTAGAAAATAATATTTCAATACCATAAAAACTAAAGTGAGAACGATTTATTTCGGTAATTAATTTTTGTTCTTGCTTATTGTATTAATAAAACAGTGTTGAAAATGTTTCTTTCGGTATTTAGTTTTTGTTTTTTCTAGATGTTTACCCTCGACACCGACTGCCGAAAAACTCTGTCCAAAGTTCACATGACAATTGTTGCAACTAACCAGACGCCTCTCCGAGTTTTCCAACCCCCGAGACAATGTTATTGGAGATTTCCTGTCTATGAGCGTGCTTTCAGTCAAGGAAACTTCCTGACCAGCACAACAATACGATGAATTTTCCAGTTCAACCGTATTCAGTTTCCTAGTCTGCTGCTCTTGTGAGTTTGTCTTAATCGTATCTTTATCCTCTGAGCTGTACCCCACATTCTTATCAAACTGCACATATTGGACTGACGCTATCCGATTTCTTTGTGCTGTTTGCGCCCTTAATTGCAGTTTCTGAAGATAATGGTCTCTGATGTTTTTCGATACTTCGTCTTCGCGTTCCTCCTGTCGTCTCTTTTCCGCCATCTATTCCTGTCGTCTCTTTTCCGCCATCTCTTCCTGTCATCTCTTTTCCGACATCTCATTCTCTTCCTGTCGTCTCTTTTCCGCCATCTCTTCATGTCTTATCTGATCCTGTCGATCGTACTCGCTTTGTTGACTTATATACTTTATTATTTCTTTCCTTGCGTATCCAAATTCTCCTGCCTCTTTTTTAATTGTTTCAACGACCTAGGTGGATACATTGTAATTGTGAAACTGTGTAAAGTGGTGGGTGGACGGATGAACTTACTCGCTTGGAAACTCGAGACGAGATGTATAAACTTAATACTACCGTGAGTTGTGACGGCCACGTAAACAGTGGATGTAGGATCCAAACGTCAGGTATATGGTGAGCTGACCACAAACCACGTCTCCTTATTTAAGAAATGTATAAAGGTAAAACAGTCTTTCAAAATGTACGCAGTTCTATCTCAAACCAAACTTATGTTATTATGTTATGTTATCCTTTGGACGATTGCCCCCATGTAAAAAGCAGCACACACTGCATTGGCTCGTTTTCGTCACTTTGATTAACACCGAAGAGAAGCTTAATTAAGAAAATTGTTTAATTAATGAAAAATGAAGCATACAACTCAGAATAATACAATACTCAGGATAGGATAGTCCATATTATTAAGTACAAAGACATCAATAAAGTAGAACTATACAACAACTGTCAACATGTCGCACACGCCCATCCACTGCCGGTTCTTCGGAGAAAATTTCTTCAGCTTTCCTTTTAAGCATGTTCAGTATTATTCGTAACATAATTTTGCTTGGGTGACTGATTAGACTTGTTTTGTAGGCACTGTTTTATGTTTCCTTTTTTAGGTAGTGAAATGATTAAGGAGTGGGTCCATTCTTTGGGCCATAGTTTTTGTTCTAAGATTTTCTAGCATATTACACCCATCTTTAATTATTTGAGGGCCACCAGGCTAAATTAATTATGCTGGTATGTTGTCTATTCCAAACAACGTTCCTCCCTTTAGTGATCTTACTGCCTCCTCTACATCTGTCACTAGTATTGGAGAGTAACCTATATCTAAATTGTCACAAAGTGTGTTGTTTATTAAGTTGTAATTAGAGTTTTTTTTTGTGGTTGTAGAGGACCTTACACTATTATGTCCATCTTCCAATAATATGTGCTTCCTCTGTTAGAAGGAGCCTATACTATCTTTATTTGCAGTTGATATAGTATTTTTTTAAAATTAGTTAGCGATTTTAGCGTTTCAAATCTTTCTTACTGTTGTCGTCGTTTAAACTAATATTGTTACATTGTTCAGTGATTCATTCCTCCTTTGCGCTCTTCAATTTGGAACGTAATTCGAATAAATTCAAATTTGTATAATTAAACCTTTTGCAAAAAAAGTTAAAAAAAAATAAAACTAGCGAAAAATCTAATTAAAAAGGCTTTCGGTATTAATAACGTTTTGTAAAGTAAGCCAAAAAGACTATTGGCATTGCTTTACTACCATTAATTTACTGTTTTAGTTGAATGACCTATTTTTCCGAACATAAATCAAAGGTTAACATTTTTATTTTGTTTAAGTTCACACTAGCTTATAAATACGTGTGTTATTATAAAACATCTATTTTATAAATAAAGAAACGGAAAGGTATGTAAAAAAAAAAAGAGTCGCATCACATAGATTAATTTAATAATATTTAAAGTATCTGTTTAGAAGATGAATGCAATTACAATAAAAAATAATCCATCCTAGTCTTACATAACACATTATATTTCTTTTTAACTGTTTTAGTAGAAGATGTGGAGGTTTCACGGTAAAAAAAATATAACACTATTGATAGTTATATATATTATTAACATTTGCGCAACTGAAGATAAAACGGAAGACGAACCTAATGCAGTGACGAAAAAAAACGAGAATCAGCTAGAAACAAATTCATTGGTAAGCTTGCACTAAATGTAATAGCATAGTACTTGGCAAATGTATGTTATCTGCATATAGACTCTAGATGTTGAATGTAGGCCTATACTTTTATTCTCTAGAATAACTATTGTAACACTTTAGCAGTAATATGGTTATAATATATTTTTATATTTATTTTCGTTTCAGAACAGAGAGGAAAGACTCACTGCTTGTACTCCCGGTACGCCGCCAACTGTTATTTGCGTAGGATGACTTATTTTACTGAACAGACTGTATATTTTACAAATGTTACAAAATATGTGTAATTAATTTGTGTTAGCTATATATTTAAAAGTTGTCAATTCATTAAAATACATTTTTTACACAAGTTTAAATTTTAAACATTACCAAATTATGTTTTAAAAAAATTATTAATATTCAATATTGAATTATTAATATTATGGTCGATTATATACTTGAAAAGTTTAAATCTGACAGATTCAAAAAATATGTATAGACACATTTGTAATAAATCGTTTCTATTAACAATGTCATATGGTATATCTTTTGTAAGAAAAGGAAATAAAGTTATATATTCTTATTTACAAACGGTATAAACACATTTATACATATACTTTTCGAAACTGTTAGTGTTAATTGTGAAAATAGACATATTTCAAGACGTAAACTTTTATTACAACTAAAAGCAGGCAAAATACACATGAATAAGCCTTTTGCATAACGGAACACGAATATAGGTTGTGTTAATCATGTAAAACACACACACACAAACAGAAGTACACAATATAGCTAACAATACATAATAGTAAAAGCGTAAAAAAATGTTTTTCTTTCGTTTCTTAGAATATATTAAGATGGTCTAGAATCTAGATTCTAGAAGAACATGTTATTCTAAAAACAAATGTATTAAAAGAATAAGTAAATACAGAATGCCTGCCTCTGTTTCCTTATTTTTAGCTATTTAAAAGTAAATGTCTGTTGTTGTTTCCAATGACTTACTTTGATTTAAGTCCTAGGGGGTCCCCATTGGAGAAAAGGACCGTAATTACACCTTTCCATAGGTCTCGATCATGGGCTGCTCCAATCAGTTTGGTCCACGTGAGACGAGCAGTTTGTGACTCGTTTGTGACCGATCTTCTCTATGATTCTCTTTCCCTGGGGGTTCCAGTCGATTGCCTGCTTGTTCATATCGCCCTCGGGTCTTCTCAGGGTGTGCTCTATCTAACCCTAAATTCGTCTTCCAATTTAATTTAGGTTAGTTATTGCCTGGATATGGCCCACAGCTGGCCTTATTCAGCCGTCTAATTTTTTTATATGCGTCAAAGGCCTAAGGTCTTATAAAAGTCTGGAGCTTGTTGGTATTTGTTTTAGGTATTTCTTATAGTAAACCTCCAGCTTTCCGAGCTATACAACAAAACTAGTTTAATATTGATGTCAAAAATTATTATCATGCTCTTTAAGGACAGCTCGCTAGAAGTCTGTATTGGCTGAAGCGTGTTAATTAAACGTGCATTTTGCCTTGTTGGTGTGGCTTTTTGTGTCCTTGTAGGTTCCTCTATCTTTATTGACAAGTCTAAATTAGGCGTGACCTTTTCAAATGGAAGAGATCATGCACTTCCGTTTCTATTAAAATTTTTTTTATTATTTAATTATTATTTTAATTTATCAAAAAAGCATGCTTTTGCTGGTGTTTAACAATTGATTTTAACCTCGACGGCCAGTTCAAGTCTTTTATAAATATACAAAGGCTACAAGATTAGTTATGGGTCAGTTATGAATCCGTTTTTAACATCAAAAGTGAGTAGGCGATAATTAATGTTAATTTTAAATTTGTTTATAAAATCAATTAGTCAAGAGTTGCGTTTCTTGGTTATTAAAAAACAAAATGCGTAGATTCATACGAACAAATAACGAAAATTATTTTGCATTAAGCAATACGTTTGATATTATAAAAGGGGGAAATTTCACCTCTGACAATCACAATTGTGGCGTGCTGGTCTAAGATGCTGTCACCGAGCCTGCAATTAGCGTATAGGCTATCAGTGCAGACTTAGTGGATAACTCAGCAGGTACACAGGGTGATGGGGAGGGGTGATTTAGGCAGGTTTTCTAGGTGGTATGTGGTCCCGAAGTGCAGATGATTCCTAGGTGATTCTAAGACAAATTTATATCCAGGTTTCGTTTGACTCGTTAATACGTAGGTTGAGTTAAACTGTTGACTAATTGACACTGTCACTGGACGTCACACAAACAGGTATTCTATCAATCGATAAGCAAGGCGTATTGTAACAACGAATATTTTATTCACGTGAAAGTCCGTATTCAATCATTAATGACGTGAGCACATAATTCATACAATCCAAATACAAGTGATAAAGAGTGTACATTTAATCATAGGCTTAAACTATATGATATGTAGTAGATAGTCCTAACAAGGACTCTACAACAGACTGTAGCACCGCGTGGTGCTGTTGGAGCTCGGGGCATCCAACCCTCGAGACTCCTTAAGCCAGACTGACCTCAAAACTAACTTACATTTACATTACATGTTAAACAACAAGTTAGGTTGCAACTCCCTACGTGATTGTAATGAGGGGGGAGGGGCAATGGTAAGATTGACCCGTAGATAACGTATCCGATTGGTCAACATGTCTCTTCAATTCAACATTTGATTGATTGGCATGTGAAAATAAGTACCAAACGGTAGTGGGGAGGGGGTGTGGGGGGAGGGGGAAGACGCGGCGGTAGGGAAACTTCGAAGGCCCTGTGTTGTTGGTCAAAGTTTTCTCTCTTGTCCGTCGGGGTCCTGCATCAAAGATTCCAAGTTCCCTATTCTCTGACCAGGGGAAGAACCGTCATTGAGATGTGAATTTCCTGTGATCTGGTCGAAGAGACTGTGGGGTGGGGGGGCGGCTTAGCTTGGTTGCGTCAGGTATGACCCTGGCCTTGTTCCGAGGGCATGGGATGGGGAGGGGGGATGAACAGACACGTGCTACAACATTTATAATGTAGATGAATGGGAACTAATATCAATGACTAATCGTATAACAATAAGTAATATACTGATAAGCATGCATAACGTATACATATATATGTAAATAAAATTCAATGCAAGCTAAATACTTCATGTTAAATAATATAGGAGATAGTAAGGAAAGACACATTCTTACTCCAATCAGACATTCAATAGTGGCACATAGTGTCAGTGGTTTGTACGTACATATGAGATGATTATAGTATCTTATAAGAGCGGATTACATCTAAGACCTTTCTTAGTTGAGTGTGACGTTAATCTTCTCCCCAAAACGCCACAACAATCAATCGCTTTCTTTTGGCAACATCTTTTGGAAATGAAATAAAATTTAATCTCGTACATCTTTTGGTACAACCAGTAACATAGAAAACTGACATTTTTTAAAAATTAAATGATCGAATAAGACCGGAAATGTCTTTATTGTTGACCTTTTATGCATGCGTATTTGTTAAGACTTGTCAATTCCCCAGACCTCCCAGATACATAAATTTTTTCGCTACCAATATTTCTTTTCCATAAGCTGGATTGGTATGTCTTGGTCACTATTCGGTTTTGCTTTTTTTTTTATTAGTCCCACCTTTTCGGCTTCTTCAGACAGTTCATGCAGCTTAGACTGTGCATGTTGTGAGAGGAGGGTGTCTTTAAGATTATTGGTACAGGTCCATTGCATACCAGTGATATTTCTGGAGGTTGTTTTACACATGACCCAGTCTATGACAATTAAGAAGGTCATTGGTGACAATATGCAATCCTGCTATACTCCGGTCGTCTTGGTAAATAGTTTAACTTGCCCTGCGAATGACTTGGAAAGTACAGTCTTTATACAGCTTTTTTGTGATATTAAAGAATTTAGGAGGTATATATACCACGCAACAGGTGACCCGCTCTACCCGAGGCCATTAGCTCAAGCTGCATGTCCCACATGCAAGCACCGACGTCTACAAATATTTTTTTTCCGTCAGCCATTAGGCTGTGGAACATCCTGGATTAGGCCTCAATCACTGCCCTTACTGTGCCGGCTTTCAAATCGTCACTGTAGGGCTAGTCTAAAAACCTAAAGTAACACTCTGTCATCTGTATATAATTTTTTTATTTTTATTTTATGTTTAGTTAAATTGTGGACTCTTTCCTCGGTCCTAACGGGATCTCCACAGTAATATGAAGAAGAAGATATCTTCTTCCTTTTTATGTTTCAAACCGATAATCTGTACACATATATATTTAATTAATTTTTAAAATTCATTTTGTTTAATAAATAGTATTTACTTTTTTATTAGCCCAATGTTTATTATTTTTTAGGTATTTTCTTAAACAATACATGGGCACAAACAAGGGCAAAGAGTAAAGTAGTAATAATACATAAGGCATTAAACTCTAATTTAGAAATACAACACAATAACAACCTGTTGCAAATCTCAGATAAACATAAAGATAGAAACACTTTCCTTGTCCCTTATGCGAGAACAAATGCATATAAGTACTCTTTCTTCCCGAGTGGCATTCGGGCATGGAATGGGTTGCCTGAACAAACCAGGAAAACCAGTAACTTAACATCATTTAAAACATTAATAAAAATGCAAGACTAGACTCGGACCACAGATGAGCGTAGGACGCAATAATCTTCTTTATAGAAGGAGCGTCTGTAATGTATAAGATAAGATAAGATAATACATAATTACATAAAATATTTTATTTTAATAGTGTAGGGAAAATTGTTTTTCTAGTTCAGAACTACAAACCCCCTATCGTACACTAGGCCTCCTTTGCAACATTTGACCCTTCTTCTCTCATTGATACTATTTTTCAGTTCCCGATTGCTCTATTACCCAATTTTCCACCGTTCCTCTTCAACCTTATAGGGTACGGTGGCCGAGCAGGACGATCCGAAGATTCTAGGTTCGAATCCTGGTGCAGGCTAGGATTATTTTCCCGGGAATTCAGGATGCCCCTGAGTCTACCCAGCTCTGATGGGTACCTGACACAAGTTGGGGTAAATTAAAGGCGGCTGGGCATTGTGCTGGCCACACATCCCCTCGTATGCCGAACGCTGCTTCACCAGCCCTAGGATCAATTTGGTCCGAAGGTTACTTAAATTTTTACTACTTTCCTCCCCAGCCTTGCAATACTGGCTACGCCACTGTTCTATGTATGGATATTTCGACTCTCCTTTTTTCTAATTCAAAAGTTGTTGTTTGAGTGATCTAAGTTTAGTCAACCGATCTAAGATATGAAGACCGAATGCGCTGTTACATGCGTTGAGATCTGTATTTCTACCGCTTTCTATTTAAAATTATCGACGCTTCGAACGTAACATGTGCGGAGAGTCTGGTTGGTAGCTTATTGCTTTGACCAATGGTAACCCATTTAAAATGTTTAGGGTAGACACTATCACTTTGCCAAAATCTGAGTGAACGTCTTTGTGAGCAGATTACTTTTTACAATGTCTCATTCATATTTTTTTGGACAGGTTGTAGTGATTTTACTGTGTGAAAAAAAATTACTTTGAAAACATACATTTTAAATAGCATAAATATACTATGTAAACAATTTGACAATATATATAAAAAAACTTTTTTTTAAAAGTAAATACCCTATCGAGCCTAAGATATTGTCATATATATTGTTTTTCCAAGAATTGGAACACGCAATGTTTATTCTTCTTCCCCCTCTTTTTCTCACTTAACAGGATTTTGTGGGCGGGGCTTAGGCTTCCGATCGCTTGACGTTTAGCAGGAAGACAAATGATTCTACTTAATGTTGGGATTCTGTGTTGATCTCAAATTCTCAGTGTCTGGGAACGACTCATTATTTAAAAGGGGAAGTTCCTATCGTCTTGTTATGAGTTTTGTAATGATACCATGATTTTACTGGTAATGGGTCTGTCCCTTGCACCACTCGGATAGTATTTAATGATTTGTTTGTCTGAAAGACAGAGAGTTTCAAAATATGTTCCTTTGAGAACGTTTGTGTTTGCACTATTTTATTCTAACTGTACATAATAGATATATTGTATATATTTAACATATCACCTGAATTAAACTATCAACAAGAGTTACACTGAAGCTTCCTTGTCAAGTTACTATTCTATTGTGTTGTATACATTACTATAAGATTTATCTACTACTCTAATGTCCAGGAAAGGAACTGTTGGAACACAAATCCTGAGTTTATGCCCAGGACTATAAGAAGAGTTCGTGTAATACTGAAACATAAATAATAATAATTAAAGTCTCCCCTAGGACTAACGAGAATTATCAGCAAGATCTACACAGCTCTGGCCACAAGGGGATTGTGGACTTAACAATATATAAAATAAAGCAAAACCAATTTTTAAAATGTCAGCAACATTTTACTAAATTATCAATGAGAAAAAAATGAAAAAAGAAAAATAGATAAAAATAATATTTGGGAATACAATATTTCATACTGAAATGATATTTGACTTAAATATCAATTATATTTTCTAAAATGTTTACATACATAGGCAAATGGTTCATAGTAATTAAATGGATCTTAATAAGATCAATTCACGACTAAAAAAATAATTATTTGTTTTTGTCCGACAAATATAAAGTATTTAAGGCTTATTACGGCCGTTAAATTTAAGACGTTAATGGTAAAGAGTCCGATGTCGATAATTAGCTCTGACACAAATTAAATCATTCGACCATTTATGTAAACAAAAATGTTGCTTACAAGATTTGTAAAACAATAAGTCGAGCTTGAATTCCAGCTGCGGGAAAAATACTAAAAAACTGCACAGGTCAAACCTTATTTTAGTATTGTTGTTACGAGTGGGGTAAATTACATATTAAAAAAATTGCTCCTGATAAAAACTCATTAAGAAAAATGCATACATTCTGAAACATAAATATCATCAAATGACATGCACTTCCTGTGATGTTTTTCCTATATCTTTCTTACGTTTCGGTAATAGTTTAGAAAAGGTTGGCTAGTAAATTAAAAAAGAAGTGCACAGCCCCAATATGTATATATAGCCTAAGATAGTATTACAATTGTATACTGAGATATTATTTTCTTTCTTTAGTCCGTTCTAAACGTCCTTACCAAATGGATTACTTTGACTTAAAAGCGAATTTAATTTTTGCTAATTTTATGCTTCAGAAACAATTGAATAAATGTCTTTTTAAATTTTGGACTACTGGTAACATAAATAAAAAAATTGAAAGAAGAATTGATTTGAAATGTTGCATTCACAAAATAATAAGCTGCAAGCGTAAAAAAGCTTGAACTATTTAATATTGTTGCAACTAATTGTTGTATAAAGAATGGGATTAATACCAAAAACATCACTAACATACAAATAATTAAAACAGTTTTTACAGAGCTCATTTCTTTTTTTCTCTTAACTATGGCCTCAGTTGATGAAAGAGTTGCTTTATTTTTAGATGTAACAGTAATTTTATTTACTGTCATAAATGTACATAATGAAATAATAACAATTGGAATGCCTATGTTTACTGACACGAAAGAGTAATATGCATAATGGATAATTATATCATAATTTTTTGCGAAATATTCTTGATAAATAAGTGTAGGTACAGTGCTGTTGTTATAATCTATAAAAATAATATACCGCGGCAAAAAGTACGGGGCACGAATCACAAAATTTAAAATGAATAGAGCGAAAATAGAAATTTTAATACGATTGGATGTAATAATTCTTGACACATGAAAAGGAAAACATACAGCTAACATTCTTTCTATAGAAACTAAAGTCACTAAATGTATACTTGTTGTAGCTGATACAAAATTAAACGAGTCAAAGTATCCGAAATAATACACCGCTATATAAAAATACCAATATAAATCAAGAAATTCTAAAGTTAATGATAAATTAAAAAATACTTGTGTGAAAGAGTAAATTAGATCACATGCAGAAAGAGCCAATAAAACCAAATTTGTTGAGTCTTTCATATCATGATGAGATAAAATAATTATATTGAGAATACTTCCAACTATACCAAAAAATGAAAGAACGTTGCCTAAGAATGTATTTGATACAAATGTTATAATTGCGACTGTTTCATAGCTGATAAATTCGTTCTGGGATTGATCAAAATTTGAACCATTTGTGTTATTCATTTTGTATTTGTTGGATGTAGATTTACTTCTAAACTATTAAATTTAAACTCTGTAGTATTAGGTTTACTTTTATGTTAAGTTCTTTTTTTAAATGATAAATTTAGATTGTTAGCAATTACATAATCGACTATATGATCACTATCACAGGGAAAGTGCCAGTAGGTAACGTTGGAATTCTTTGTGTATATTGTTATGCCGCACTGACGTGTGGACTCTGAACTGTAAAGAAAAATAGAGAGGCAAGCATGACATGTTTTTCTTAACCAGTGCTAATAAACACAACACACAATTATTAATTATTTTGAAATAATTATTTTAAATTTATTTTCATTAATATGGTTACATATTCTTCGCATGTTTTTAATTGTTATGCTAGTTTTATGCTAGTATTATAAACAATAAGAACAAATTAGATCTATGTGTTCTTTTTTGAAATAACATAAAACAACATGATGTTTTGTTTAAAAACTGCAAAATTCGTCATGAATGTTTAAATCTTCCCTTTTTAGTTCTGTAAGAAATCGATTGTTAAAATATTATGAGAAAAACGTGCACTGACAATACTTATCAACGAACACGAAGTTAACTTTTAAAGCGATTACGTACGACTGGTGATCTTTAAATGAGTCATAGCGAAACTTATCCTATAAAACATGTCTTTACTAACTGATTCAATTGGTCACTTCACAGCTTTTATGTAAAGTTTACGACACGCTCGGGTGAAATTTTGACAAAGAAGTCCGTGTACAGCAGTGGTTCCCAAATTTATTCATGCCGCGACCCTTTAGCCTAATAAATTTGTTCACGTTGTGGAGACACCCAACAATAATTTTCGTCGCTACCTTATAACTGTAATTGGCAACTGTTATGAATTGTAAATTAAATGTCTGATATGCATCTGATATGTATTTTGATTGTCACAAATTAAACTTAATAAAAACATAATTATTAGTCACAAAAAAATAATGTGTAATTATACATTGTGGGATATTTATTTTTAATTACAATACAAACGTCAGCGCGAATGTTAAGTTTGCGTCTTTTTCATTGGATCAGAAATTCTCCAAGATAACAACGAAGATCATTTTCCACAAAAAATCTACTTTTGTATTTAGACTTGATAACCAACAAGCTGGGAAACCCTGATTCACACTGATATGTTGTTGGTAATGGAAGAAGAATGCCTAACAGTCTCGGACAAAGTATTATAATATGACTGCAAATTGCAAATACTTGATCCAGATCGTTATTAATTAGTTCAATGAACTCCTCTTGTGTTGTCCCATCAACATCTTCAAATTTAACTGTGCATGGGGTTACGACAAGTGCAAATGGGATGTCAGGCATATTCAACGTCATGTTTTTTCAAAGCAAGAAGATATGATAAGCAACATGCACATTTTATTTTTATGACAAAGCTGAAGTTTGATTTGAAATAATGGATGTTACATTTGGTCCTCTAGTAATAAATTTAACTCTTTCAAAATGACAAAGCTGTCAACCTAATAATTTATTTTCTACAGTTCACTTTTATTGTGGAAAGGGGTTTCGAGGTGGTATTGCTTTCTGATTAAAAAAGCGTTGAGGTCCAAAAACTCATTTTAAAATTTGTCCTCTCGCCAACCATCTAACTTCAGTGTGAATTAGTATAACATTGTTTGGCGCAACAAACTCGTTGCAAAGTTGCAAAAATAGTCGACTGTTTAAAGTTCTTGCCTTTATTAAAATCAACACAATTTATGATACTTCCTAGTAACTCTCGTGACAGCGTCTTCGGTGCTGATATTTGCCTATGAATCATACAGTGAGTTATTATTACTTTTGATGACTCATTCAGCACCATACTATGAAAACAAGACTGAACAGCATCTACACTGTTCCAATGTAGACTTTAAGTGTTCTTTTAGACTTTTTTCACCGCCAATATTGTTGCTTTCAATAAAATAGATGCTTTTAACAGAGACGATGCTTTAAACACAGCTACTCTCTACACTTGTTTGATTGGTATGAATGCGTACATTATGGAGCCAACTCTGTCACATACACCTGTATTTGAACGAGGAGTATGTAAAGGGGTTGGCGCGATAATATAATCACGTCGGGTACTTGTATGTGGATGAATCTTTATAAGGGCGGACACATCTAGAGACGGAGAGATTAGCGGTGATTCGGTTCCTTAGAATATCGAAATTATGTTTTCCTATGATCTTAGGCAACTCTAGTGAAATGGTTATTCGACTCCCAAAAGAGCCGCGAATCATAGGTTGGGAACCACTTATGTACAGTTTACCTCACCTTTCTGGATTACACATTTCTGTACAATATATATATTTATTTAAAGTAGTCTGTGTGTTTAACCAATTAAATTGGTTTATTTAAAGACACGTGACCTTACTGACTCATATCTTACTTTTGTGATCCCTTTTTATCATATGGTTTCCCTATGATAGTGGCTAGCGTCTTCGACTGCCATGCGGGCGATTTGGGTTCGTTTTCCCACAGATAGCTTTATTTTTTTTCTAGTGTTTAAAAAATTGCCATTAATATTTTTTTTTACAGATTGTAAGGATTTTAGCACTTATAAACGGTTTTCAGTTAATAATATCTAATAATTATAATTTAGACGCACGAGCAGACGGGTTTTTGATTTTCATCCACAGGGATAGTCCTCACTTTTTGTTAAATAAAATGACATGCCTTTTTTAAACCCGATTACAATATTATTTATTTTAAATTACTGTCTAAAAAAAAAGTAAAGTATGCCGTCGAGCCAAACTGATACTAAGGCCGGTGAAGCAGCGTTCGCAAGTTTCTATGGCCACGGCATTCTAGAGAATTGTGTAACTAGCACAATTTTAGTCAGTAGTTTAATTATGTTGACATTATCGTGTCGAATGGAGTAAAGATGTTCATTCTCGAAAGCGTTTTCGTTTTTGTTACCTACAGTTTTTATGTGACAGGATTGTTAGCCCTGTGCACAACCATCTGGGGAGGGGGGGGGGGGGGTCCATCACAGCTATCCGGAGACCTGCCTTTAATTCGGGCAGGGTACCCTAGCTCGTTCTACATAAATAAATTTTTGCGTTCTACGATCATCTGTACATGAACGCCTATCCTTACAATTTGCTTTAGTGTGATTTTTGGGACTTTGCCTTTTCTTTCTTATTTTTTTTTCGCTAGATTCAATAATTAGTTTTCACTTTAAAAACTGTTCTGTGGATAAAAGTACTTAATTTATATTAGCTTTTGCAAGATTTATGAAATTGTTTGATTTCTAGTTAGTTTACCACCAATGTTTACTAAAGTTACCAGGTGTTCGGTATTGTTCCGGACGGCCCAGTATTTTTAAATTTTGTTTGGCTGTTTCATAAAATAAGAAATGAAAACAGTAGAGGCTAAAAATGACTAATTTGAATAGAAACTATTTTAAAATTCAACGTAAGGCCACTTATACCTAATAATCAAAAGATGTAACTGTTAATTACATTGATAACGTCACACATATGAGCAACATTAATTTAGAGCTATAGTGTAAGAGGACAAATGTGACCTGTGAATGAAGATACAGAACTGAATAACGCCAAATAAATGTCTTATTTTATGTCTTCAGATAAAATACTTGTAATTATATTATCAGGATGTATGTATCATTTTTGGAAATGCGTCATCCTGAAACAGATAAATCAATTTCTGATTCTTTTTACCCATACGTAAACTCAGTGAAGGTTAAAAGGTTTGACATTTGTCTACAGTAATTTGTACGTATATAACGAAAGGTGAAGACAATATCTTATTATTAAATGACTTTTACATTTCGTTTTTTTTTTAAAAATTATCTTACCGAATAAAACGTTTCAATTTATAACACTTAGTAGGGCGACATTATCAACTTAAAATCAAGAACACTAAATATAAAATTTCGCATGGTTGACAAAATCAATATGATTCATATGATTCTTTAAAATATAACGGATTGCATCTTTACATAAAATGGTAGCGATAAACATGTTTCTTATTCTAAATATACAAACAAACTCTTTTAAGTTCTCTTTATTTACTGCTGGCATCCGACCTGAAACTAGACTCGAAAAGTCAATAACATTATTCAAACCTCTAATGAAAATGTATGACTAAACTAAAACCACGGATATGCACATGCTTAGTTCGCAATAATCTACTGTTTAATACGACCAAGTGTAACATAGTTAAAAAAGGAGGACACTTTTGCTTCTCTTTTATTTCTTTTGTTAACGTTTGTAGGGTTAGACATGTAACAATCTAATGCCACTGTTCTTTTTTTTTATCCTGCTAAGAGAAATCCAAAATTCTGAAAATTAACCCCACCAGCACAAATGTCGTCACCCTTAACGGAAGCCAGCTGGAAAAAGTACAGTGATTTATTTATCTGGGCAGTATAGTAGATCAACTGGGCGGAACAGATGCAGATGTCAAGGCAAGGATTGGAAAAGCAAGAGCAGCCTTTATACAGCTCAATAACATATGGAAGTCTAGAGAGTTGTCCAGGAACACTAAGATCCGACTGTTCAATTTAAACGTGAAGTCAGACCTACTAAATGGAGGGGAGACATGTCTTATGGACCTCTATATGATTGACTATTATTACGACTCGTTAAATCGGATTCAATGAATATAGTTGTATCTTTATTAGAAGTCTCTAGATTCTGCTAATCTGTAGCCCAAGCTAGGGGTTCCTTGACTGACAGGTCTATGCAGCAATGTAGTTATATTCGTGATAATTATCTTCAACACCTTTCTCAACAATGATAGATCAAACAACTCCAGTTGTTGAATAAACAATTTTATTTAAATTGTAGACTCAATATAAACGATCAATAAACTTC
This sequence comes from Anisus vortex, assembly GCA_949126835.1. Taxonomy (NCBI): domain Eukaryota; kingdom Metazoa; phylum Mollusca; class Gastropoda; family Planorbidae; genus Anisus; species Anisus vortex. The sequence goes on along the minus strand of CASBPS010000037.1, from coordinate 62,297 downwards.
ATCAACTGATGGCAACATAAGTTTCAATACAATGGCATACAATATACAAATGAATATTAGCGACTTCACTCGACAAACTTCCGAACTGAACTAACTTTAAGGAGGTCGGGACTTTACAAAGAAAACGATCATCGAAGATTCTACAGGGTCTTAATACGCATTTTAACCTCTTTCTCTATAATTACTACGATCCAGAATTATCCTCCAATTTCCACGGGATTTGAACGAATTATTTTATTTAAACTGCCCTCAGGGCATAAAGGTCAAACCTTGGTCGCTTTGGACTCTGATACGCACTTGTTAAGAGGTCAATGCCTTACTACGTCATTCATTTATGACCGATATTCGTAACATCCCCCCCCTTCTAAAGTTTTATAATTATTTCTTTTACATTTGAAAAAATGTTAATTTTAAGGAATAATTATAAAAGAAAGTATTCCGGGAAAAACAATACAGTTCAATTGGCGATCCCAATAATTCAATCGAACTGATAACAATAACATAATAATATATGCAATATAAATTCATCTTATCAAATGGCTTAACTACAGTCATTCAATCATTCAATTTTTAATTCAAAACAATGGACAATTAAATTGTTTATCTAAATCTTGTATACAAGAAAAATACATAATCATTCTTAATAGATATAATATAATACAAGTTAATAATTTCTATTACATGAACATCCCACTGTAATAAAAACTCTCTCGTCCATTTAATTATAAACTAATATCTTTTACAATTTGTAATCAAACAACAAAAGAAAAATCACTTAATGTCTATTCAGACACGACTTATTTTTTCATAAGCAGAAAAAAACAAACGCTCTTGATGAAAAAAATACTACTAGGCTTGACCTAATTACACAACAACACGATCATTTTCTCGACAGTATTTTTTTTTTCATGTTTGTAGGCTGGACAACATTAGACAACTGTCTGTGACGCGACACAGAAATTGAGGTCAATTCCGCCTTTCTCTCTCTCTCTCTCTCTCTCTCTCTCTCTCTCTCTCTCTCTCTCATTCTCAATTGATTTTAACAATGTTGACATCGCTATGCAAATTTACCTCATCACAGCCTAGGTCAAAAAAATATTGCTACGCGATTAAATAGTTATCGTAACTAAATGAGCATTATTTAACAACCATTATCTTCTCAAAGTCAAATTCATTTATGTTATTTTAAGAACATTAAACATAGTCTGTTCACGAATTAAAATAGTTTATAGACAATTTCATTAAAAATAATTCAATTTCTCATTTTACCATGACCTTTTGACGTCATTATTTTCTTTTTAAAAGAGTTCACATTGAAACATTCTATCTTTCATGCAGACATGGATTTACTTGAAACAAATTTGGTTAATTTACTTAATTAACTATCAATCAAAGCAGATTATATTATCTTCATACAATCTTAGTACTAAATAGTAAGTACTTATTTTCTTTTAATTACATTAAAGACATTTCAATTACAATATTACTGAAGTAGAAAAGAGTTAAGCATAGGCTACTATTAATTTTTTTTTTCAGAGCGAAATCAATGTAACAATTTATGTACAAAACAACTGCTGGTTTGACTGTTGTGGTGAAACATTCCATTTCCAATCTTTTCAGTGGTGTACATTGCTCTTTTCCATTTTCCATAAAGGTTTTTTTCATAGGTTCTAGGTTCTCCTGTTACTTTCACAGTGTTCAGGTCTACCCAATCTTTTGATTGTCAGTACAATTCATTCAATCTATTTTAACTCATACAGAAAAAAAAATAGATTAGTTTTACAATCTTGACATGAAATCCTTAATTAATAATACATTTGTTGAACATTGGTATGTCAACATTATAAATTCTCAACCATGACATTCTCAACCATTCTGGTTTACAGTGTCAAGTCAGTGGCACATATCCTAAATTTATATAAAACAAGGATAAGTTTTATTTTACATTAGTTTCAACTTCTGATCTGCTTTTCATGTAACAGTTTCCTAAAAGTGAAAAATCATATATAATACATTTCTTGGAATTCTTGTTAGTCATAGTTCTGCCTTGCTGCAACTATTTTTACCCTACATTATCATACATTCAATGATAATAGAACAAATGAATAAATTCACATAGAAGAAATTTGCATCTTGTCTCAGTGCAATATTTCAACAACAGTACATTATAAAATAAATTTCCATAGTACAATCATCAAACATTTCTCAATACTTTAGTGATAGAAAAATTCTCTTTTCTTAAAACCATTTACATCTTTATCAATCAGATATCCTCTCTGCCAAATGTTTCAATTATCATTTCCAGAGATTCTCAAACATATCTTATAATCAGTCCACACTTATAATGTCCTCTGATCTAGAAACCAATTCTGCGGATAAAACTGATCTTTTTCTCTTATAGCAATTATTTTAAATGCTCAACCTAACAAGTTTGTTTAGAAATATCACACTATAATGATATTTACTCTAACAATACTTTTACTCATTCCTTTTTCTTCACAAGTAAGGGATTTAGTTTTAAAATAGTAAGTTTGGTAACTAACTATCAGTGAATTTGTCATTCAATTCATCCTGTACTCCAGGCATGAATTTTACAAATAAGAGTAACAATGTTAACAACATCAAGCTTATTCCAATTGTTTTCAGAAGGTAAGGCTTTATCATTTTCAAATGATATAATATTTTTGCCTTTCTTTCATCACACAACAATGGCATCTGCATGTGAGCAGTGTACAATTTTTTTCTAACAAACACAGTTATGTCAGACAAAAAATTTATGTACTTATCTAGGTACTTGCTCAGCCCAAGGAGGTCCAATTCAGTCTGCCTTTCCTCTGGAAGTAGTTTGAGTGGTCCTCGGACAGTGGGTCCAAAGATTGGTCCATAGGCTCCTCGACTTTCCGGATGGGATTCAGTTGACATCTCCTGCTCCAGGCATAAGTTCTTTAGGACTGGATTGAAGAGTTCCGGGGCGAAGTTGGTCCTTCGATCTGTCGGTATGGATTGTGGTAACCCATAGCTTTTGATAGTTTCGGTCCAGCTCTCCGCACTCGTTTCTTCAGTGATGCTCCTCAAATCTTCATCTGTACCGGCAACTGCAGGTTTGCATTGTTGTTTGTTCATGCTGTGGTCTATATGTTCATAGACATCATTAGCAGTAGTTTCTTTCTCGTCGACAGCTTTCTCATGCAACGGTAGCAACTCTGGGTCTACTTTCTGCTCAGCAATCAATTCATTTTGCGATGACTTCTTTGATTGTTCATTTCCTTTCGGACAATCTTCAATCATGGAGAAAATAGTAGTATCAAGTTCCACTTCTTCTTCCTCTTTCTTCTCTCGTGGGAGAATTTCTTCTTTCTTTTCCTTTTCTTGTGAGATAATTTCTTCTTTCTTTTTCTGTGGTGTCATACCTTTTATGACATCACCTACAGGATAAAGTTCTTTTTCTTTTCCTGTCTCCACCATAGGACTAGGGTCTGGATTTTCCTTCACAATCAGTTCAGGTCTCACCCTCCCTTTCGCCAAATCATTTGCTAGGATAACGGATATGCCCTCAACAGGAAGTTTTGATATTACTCCAACTGTCACATATCCTGTTACCAAGTCAGATGCGAGGTATATCCTATGTAGAGGTATTTCTTCTTTCCATTCAAAACCTCTCAATAGGACAGTCTGTCCTGTCAATGTATTATCATTCAATGGTAATACATCTTTAAGCAGCAGTGTTAATGATGCTCCTGTGTCTCGTAATATTTTTACGGACTTCAGTGGTCCTTCCTTTTGTAAGGCCACACAACCTTCACTAATGAACGGTTGAAAACTGCACAGGGTCTCTGTGTCAGTTTCATTCTTCCCTTGACCATGACTTTCGGGTGTTGTTTCATCTTTCGATGACTTCAGACTCTTGTTCGAGTCAAAAATACGTTGGTCTACTTTCTCGTCTCTGTGGACTTGGACAATTAATCCAATAGTAGCCATTCTGTATTTATAATCAGGATATTTATCCTCATTATCTTCAGTTGTAGATTTCTCTACCTTCTGACTTTTGCTCTCAGGCAAATCCACCCTCAGTGTTTCTGGTTTAGAAGATTCTTTCTTCGAATTCAGTTCGTTTGTATTTTCGCTTTCTTGTACATTCTGTATTGGTTTATGGCTTGCACACATGACCACTTTGTTAGGTCTTTTGTCGCTTCGTATACTCCAACAGTCTTCGATGCTATGTCCTGTTCTTTTACAAAAAGTACATTGGACGTTTTTGTTGATAGGTTTTTTATTAACATCATTTTGTTTCACAAAATGCTCTTTTTCACGATGTTGTTGTTGTGTGTTTTCTGCTGGCCGTTGTGACCGAGTAAAATTCTTTCCATCAGCTGTCCTATGACACAATGTGTACTGTTCAGCTAAATCAGCAGCCTTATGTGGGTCAGTGATATCACGCTCGGATAAATACATTCTTATATCCGGCCTCACTTTGTTAATAAAATCCTCTAACAGAATGATATCTTTCATTTCTTTTAATGTGGAGATATTTCTGGATTTTATCCACTGATCCATTAACTTTTCTTCTGCTCTAAGGAAGTCTAAGTGTGTTTGGTAAGGGGACATTGTGTACTGACGGAACCTTTTCCGATAACTTTCCGGTATTTGGTTATAGGCTTTAAGTACAGTGTCTTTAATGATTTCATAATCATTTAAATTCTCCTCTTTTAACAATAGAACACAATCTCTTGCCCTTCCCTGAGTAAAAGCTGTTCTCACTAATATTCCCCATTTATCTTCTGGGAACTTAAAATCTCTGCAAGAAATTTCAAAGGTCTGGAAGAAATTAGCTATTTCACTTTCTTTATCAATGTAGGTAGGGACTAGCTTTTTCCATCTGGCCATCTCTACATCATTATGAGATTCTTTTTTAGTAGCTCCTATCTTCGCTAGCTCTATTCTTTCCTGACTTTCTCTTTGACTTTTCTTATCTCTTTCCTGACTTTCTATTTCTCTTTGACTTTTCTTATCTCTTTCCTGACTTTCTAGACGTCTTTGTTCCATCTCCATTTCCATCCGTTTCATTTCTAGTTGAAATCGGAACTGTTCGGACATAGTCTGACCTTCAACTTGATATCCCTCCGCGCTTGATTCTACTTTCAACTTTCCACTCGCAATCAACACATCTTTTATCTGCTGTGTCAACACAGTCCTCGATGGTGTAGTTTCAGTAACTTCTATCTTTAAGATCTCAGCGATCTCTTTTAACTTCTTTATGGATAAAGTTTTCAAAACTTCTTCTTCTGGATTTTCATTAAATTCCATTCTTTAGTTAAGAGATTTTAAAAATGTAAATTTTTCCAACTTACGTTTTTCCAATCGGAAGAATAATTTCAGCGTTCTTAGGCTTGCTCAGTAGGTCACTGCTCCAACACACAACACAACACAACTTGAATATATGCTTCACTATACAACTATATCGGACGAAGACCCCAAACTGTTATGGACCTCTATATGATTGACTATTATTACGACTCGTTAAATCGGATTCAATGAATATAGTTGTATCTTTATTAGAAGTCTCTAGATTCTGCTAATCTGTAGCCCAAGCTAGGGGTTCCTTGACTGACAGGTCTATGCAGCAATGTAGTTATATTCGTGATAATTATCTTCAACACCTTTCTCAACAATGATAGATCAAACAACTCCAGTTGTTGAATAAACAATTTTATTTAAATTGTAGACTCAATATAAACGATCAATAAACTTCATCAACTGATGGCAACATAAGTTTCAATACAATGGCATACAATATACAAATGAATATTAGCGACTTCACTCGACAAACTTCCGAACTGAACTAACTTTAAGGAGGTCGGGACTTTACAAAGAAAACGATCATCGAAGATTCTACAGGGTCTTAATACGCATTTTAACCTCTTTCTCTATAATTACTACGATCCAGAATTATCCTCCAATTTCCACGGGATTTGAACGAATTATTTTATTTAAACTGCCCTCAGGGCATAAAGGTCAAACCTTGGTCGCTTTGGACTCTGATACGCACTTGTTAAGAGGTCAATGCCTTACTACGTCATTCATTTATGACCGATATTCGTAACACATGGCAGATGACAAAGACTACCACCAGGAAACTCCAAGCATTCACCAACAGCTGCCTTAGAAGAATCCTGCAAATACGATGGCCTGACACCATCAGCAATGTCAGCCTTTTAGAAAGGACCGGCCCAGCCCCAACTGAAGAGGAGATCAGGAAAAGAAGATGGGGTTGGATAGGTCACACACTACGCAAACCAGCAAATAACATTACAAGGCAGGCATTGAGATGGATTCCCCAAGGAAAAAGGAAGAGGGGCCGCCCAAGAAAAACATGGAGGTGTGACCTGGAAGTCGAAACCACCAAGATGGGTTTCAGCTGGAACCAGTTCGAGAGGATGGCACCGGATAGGAGAATATGGAGTACTGTCGTTGGTGGCCCATTATCCAAGAGGGGTTGACTAATTTTCGGTTAGTCGTTTATACATTTTTCTTAACCCTTACAGTCCCGGGCGCGTATATAGCGGAACTGAAAGCAGCACAGATTCACGTAAGGAGAAACACACTTCAGTATTAAACTCTATAGACATTTATTTATAGATAGGTTGTATTACTAATTCCTACATTTAAAATATATTTATTTCGTGTTTTTATTGCTTAGAAAATATTTGAGCAAAAATGTTTTGTTATAAAATATTAAATGCCGTCATATTTCCTTCACTCGTTCTTTTCCTGACATTTCTCGTATCTTTTATTTAACGCCTATGAAAAGGTATGCAAATAAGTAGGCTTGGTTGGTCGGTATTTAGTTGGAAGTGTTGAATGCAAGGATTGATGAAGTCATCTCAGTTAAAACCTCTTTACGAGGCTAGCCTCTATAATATTGCTAGATTTTTATAAAGCACTTTATTCAATTTAGCCTAGTTTATTTTACACAAGAAAACTAAGTTTACCATCATGTAATTAAAGCATTGATTGACTACTGGAAATGCAACGTACAGAAAAATATATGTGTCGCAAATCTCAAAAATATCTCCTTACTCCGTATGAATTGTTCTAAAAATAATCGTAGCGCATAATTTTTTTTTCTAGCTTTGCGCCGAAAAACTATAAAAAGTTGCACAGGCATTTTTAAAGTGAAACCAAAATTTTACTTATACTTTCCCTTTAAGAAATGAATATTGTCATAAGTATAGTATAATTAAGTTGTTTTAACTGAAAATTTGATAGAATGTATTGTTAGTCAGGGCAAGTCTGCTGTCCATATTTCAGCTCGATTGGACCACGAAAAGTGGTCGAATAATCGAAGCCAATTCTTGCACGATGATTTCAACCATCCAGACAGAAATTACAACTTAAAATAAAGGGAGTAATAAACAAGATTGCAACCATTCATAATAACAGACAGAAATTACAACTTAAAATAAAGGGAGTAAAAAATAAAGCAAATTTTGCTAGATTTTTATAAAGCACCTTATTTAGTTTAGTCTAGTTTATTTTACATCAACAAATAAAGCAAATATTATCCACAATTCGTTACATGCGCATATGCTTACTTTTTTTCTTTATTGTGTAACACAATGACTACATTGTAAACACTTGATGTTTTGGCTAGTTACGTTTAAAAAAACGTTATTATGAAAAATTACTTGAATCTAACAGTTACTGGTGTGATACGTTTTTAGCAGCGGTTATTTTATTATGAAAAGATATAATCAATTTCATTATCACTAAAGACATTGTCAAGAAATATAATCTAAGGTAACACCTGGTGTTTGAAGTTTGGAATTGCCATCTTTAATGGGTTCGATAATTGTAATCAATGACCTAAACAAGGTGTTTCAATTACCGGTATAGTTTGTAAAATTTTACCTACAAATGTAATTAAAAACAATTTAAGATAATACAAGATTGCTTTATTGATCCAAATAAATGGAAATTTGATTTGAACACATCTTTCAGCACACTTAAAACAATTTTAAAGAACCATTTCTACTCAAACACAATAGACATTCGCGCAAACTATCATACCATTTATCATCCAAGAAAAAAGTAGGCCTATCATTTAGGAGTCAGCTATTGAGTCCTTGTATTTCCTGGCTGAAAGATGATTCTTTTGAAAGAGTCTCACTGATAGAGTAACAAAAGAGTTCTTGCTCTTATTGAAAGAAGCCGACCACTTCGACTAGATATTATGTAACTACCATGAAGCGGGTGTGCATGATCTATGAGGATTTTATCAATCATAGACAGGCACCTTGAACTGAAAATATCTGCAAGAGATGGTAATTCTGTAATTAGTCTGTATATTATTTGACAGAAACGCACTTTAGTGTAGTAGAACTTAGAACAAACAGCTTGTACATAAACAAATACTTGAATTGAATGTGTTTTCTTATATAAATGTTAGTTGTGGCTAAAGTTATATTTTGAAATGTAATAACCATTATTAATACTGGTCTTGGAAATGCTATTTATCAATCTATCCAGGCAAGACCAATCAAAAAGGAAATTTCAAGACGAAAATGGGGGTGGATAGGGAATACAATGAGAAGTCCGAAGTAAATGTTACCAGACATGCACTAGACTCGAACTCCCAGGTTAGAGAAACATGGTCAGACCAATGCAGACATGGAGAAAGTCGGTTGCAAACGCGACAAGGCTGCTGGTTTCTCAAGGACCCAACTGAGGGGAGCCTCCCAGATTGAGACTGATGGAGAGGTGTGATTTCGGCCCTTTTTTCCGAAAGCTGACTCAAGGGATTAAGTTAAGTAAGTCAAGTTTGTAAGACAATTAATTATTAATACCCCTTTAAAAATAATTAAAGGCAAAATATAACGCACAAATACTGGCATAGTAGCCATGGATTCTAGTGTGTATGTAAAAAAAACACATCTAATATTTAAATAAAGATTTACAATTAGGATCAGGGTTATTTGTTTCACATATTTTTAATTTAGGCCTAATTGTCATTGACATTAGGTGATTAGGGCTAATGCCTATTTAAATATTCATTATTGTTGTCAATTTGCATGCTGCGGCTAGAAGGCTTATTACTATATGCAATACTGTTTTGATTAGTCAAATATGATAAGTCATTTAAAACTGGCAGTTCCCAGGCAGATAAAGTAAAATAATTAAATCAACAAATGTAAATATTGATGCTCGTAGCCTGTACATAGGATTTAAAGACCAATTTAACATTTTGGTGTTGTGTTATTTATATAATAACAATATCATAATAGCAAACAATACATTATAGTTTGTTAGTAAATTAATAGACTATTGTAAATGTACAGGGATACAGTTAGGGTTTCCTTCAACATCTTAAATTTTTTATATGTTTCATCTCCCATACAATGCTCCAAGTAAATACAATTGTAAAACAAAAATAATTTAATATTTTTGTCTCGTTGCGTTGTCTCATACTTATGTTTACAACTTTCATTTATACCTAATTATTACCGCATTACATTTATAAATTTAACAATATTGAAGTATAGAATTGAAATATTATTTAAAAAGTAAAGTATTAATGTTATAAAAAAACCACAAATAATAAATAGTTTAATGATTGAAATGTAGGCTTAATTTTATTCATCAAATACCTAATAACTAAAGGACGTGCATGTCTGTGTTACTTAAAATTTTAACATAAAATATTTAAAAGTTTATTGGTATTCAAGTACAAAATAAATAAAAACATACATGACATTAGGCCCTATATATTTGATAAATATTATTGTCTTTTTTCCTTTGGGATTAGGTCATTGAAGCAGAACGTGAATGTGCAGGAGGATTGAAGTGAGCTGTTTTTAAGCACATTTTTGGACTTCTGGATGCAGTAGTAGGGAAATATATTATGTTGCACCTTCAAGCATGTTATCAGTCTGCACCAAAGTAAAGTCAAGTATCCCGTCGCACCGAATTGATCCATTGGCACGGCATACTATGAAAATTTGTAGTCAGCGCAATGTCCAGCCGCCTTTACTTTACCCAAACTAAAGTCACGTACACATCTGGATTGGTTAGCTCCTCCAGCGCCAGAGATAAATTCCTAGCCTTCGAACCCAGGACCTTCGGTATGTCAGTCGTATTTGCTGCCCGTCACCTGGCCCCTCGTCTACATAAAAGCTGTATTTATAGACCATCATGCATTGCATCAGGCTACATTAAAACGTGTGTCCTCCAAAAACAGTCACAAATACGAGCGGCTAGCAACAGTGGCCAATTGAAATTTATCTCGTCGTCTAAATAAACAAGGCAAGATTTTACGGACTGTGTCAAGCCCATAATCATTTGGTCGTGATCTTGTAATTATGATCGGAAATGTATGATTAAAGCGAAAGATACGATACTGTTATAATTAATAGTGCTTTATTGACTTGATTACAAATGTCTTTCAGCCAAGCCCCACGAGAGGGGTACAGCCGGTACGCCGTACCGGGGGCCAAAAGAGTTTAGGGGGCCCATTATATAAATATATAAAATTTATATTATATATAAAAATATACATTTTAATATTTATATTATAAATACATATTAAAATGTAAAATTAAATTGGCAATTACGCAGCTATTTATTTAATTGTTGCTATAAAGCTAAGAGAATATGCCCCAAAACCTCCTACAATCTATTGGCACTGAGAGTTCTTTATTTTGGTATTCTTTGTATGTGTACATTTTGTTAAATATGCAAAGAAGCAACTAGTTGTAATAGCGGACATAATTTTTTTTGATAGCATTTAGGATATCTTTTTTATTATTTTTCACCAGAGACACTTACAAATATAAACCTGTGAGCCCTACAGGCTAACAGTATATTTATTACTGGGTGATGGAAATACAACTTATTCCAGACATGCCAGATAATACGATATATTCCTTAGCACCTTGGATTCTAAATAAAAAATGTGTGGGTAAAATCAAAGTGGCCAAGAACGTAGCAGTAATTGTTGACTTTACAATTGATATTAAAATATTATTTTTTCTATCATAGACACGTGTAACAGCAAACGGCAAAACAGGTAAAAGATATATGCAACGCAACGATATTTGAAAGCGATTGGAAAAATTTATTAAAAAAATTATTGCAATACACGCGATTCAACCGATGGCTAATAACTGTAATATTAATACTGACTTTAAGTAACATAGCGTTTGTGGTGTGCTCAACCAAGTAAATTGACGAGTCTTAAATCTTATGCATGCATAAATTGTGGATGACATATCATTTTCGATCCTATTCGCTAAATTGGATTTTAAAAAATGGCTGCCTTTTGCTATAAATTCTGGCCTACTCACTTTTAATATTGAAGACATAATCCTCACAATAATACTTATAGTTTTTGTATATTTGTAGTCGGCCTAAACTGCTGTTGAAAGTGCAATGAATTTCTCAACATCCGTGAATGTTAATTAAGTCACAAACAAGGCGTAAATCTCTGCTTTCAATCGTAATGGTTGCCATTGTAAATAAAAGAAAATGAAACCGGAAGTTCAACAATGCACTTGAAACATGCCGAAAATATAATTATACGATTGTTTACGGGAATATCTAGAAAATGCGTTTTCACCCAAATTGCCTATTTAAGACTCGGAAATTGTCGGAGAAAATGCGGACTTTTCGATGTTTTCAATTTATCTTGACTTTTCAGCGAAGATTTTGTGCAGCCCGGTTATTGTTAAGTGCCACACTGTGTAGTCTAAATGGATAGCAATATAAACGTATATAGCTTTCGTAAGAATAGTGCTTATTTAACATGTATTTCGCGTTAAAAAGGAATACTGAAAAAAACAAAATCTCCCTTTCGGGGAATCGAACCCCGGTTTCCAGCGTGACAGGCGGGGAAACTTACCACTATACTACTGAGGTGATGACATAGTAGGCTTTTTATAGCGTAATTATTTCTTGACTAGTGGTTATGCCCGTCAAAATGACGGAGAAACGAATGACTACAATGTGTTTTGTTAAGAGATAAAGAAAAGAGACTATATTACAATAAAGACAATGAACGTTTCTTTTCGGTATTTAGTATTTGTTCTTTTCAATTGTTTCTGGTCGCCCTGACCCTGGCATATGCATAATAATTGTTACTGTCAAGTTTCTGGTATTAAAACGTAGCAAGCAGTTGTGTTGACTTGTTATTAATATTAGCCTATTAAATTATCAATAATATACTATCTAAAAGAAAAAAAAACACAATACCAAACAATAAAAAGGGAAATAATAATAAAAAAGCGTAGAAAATAATATTTCAACACCATAAAAACTAAAGTGAGAACGATTTTTTTCGGTATTTAATTTTTGTTCTTGCTTATTGTATTAATAAAACAGTGTTGAAAATGTTTCTTTCGGTATTTAGTTTTTGTTATTTGTAATTGTTTCTGGTCGACCTGACCCTGGCATATGCATAATAATTGTGGCCTCAAGGACTGGCGTAGTGTGTAAACTGCCGATACATTCCCATTAAGAATACACTGGCGGGCGAACGCACGGGGCACAGACCGCGCAGCGGGTCCGAGGCCCATATCACTGCCGAGAGGCCACTGGTCTCGGTGGGGAGGAAGCAATGGACGCTGCAATCCCGTCTCAAGAACCACCCGGTGCCTGGATGCATGTACCTATAGTAGGCCTTTAGAATTTATTCTACCGGGTGACAGTGCAGCTATACTGGCGAGCCACCTCGATAATGATCCTTTGGAGAACCGCAGTGACCGATCGCTGGGCTGTGGAAACCTTCCCCGTTACACGGCACGCCACGCCTTAGGCGTGTCGTTGGGTGGCTGGAGCCTGGACAGAGATTGCTCAATCCTAAGCGTTACGCCCTGGACACAAGAGCCGAAAGAGACTTAAGATACTTTTAAATTCGATATTAAAATGTAGCGAACAGTTGTGTTGATTTGCAGTGTTATTAATAATATTAAATTAACAATAATATAAGAAGAAGAATGGGCATTTCTATAGCTCTTCTATCAATGCTATTAAATTAGCATTCTCATATACTATCTAAAAGAAAAAATATATAAATACAAAACAATAAAAAAGGTAAATAATTTAAACAAAATTAGAAAATAATATTTCAAGGCAATAAAAACTAAATTGAGAAAGATTTTTTCTGTATTTAATTTTTGTTCTTGCTTATTGTATCAATAAAACAATACTGAGAATGTTTCTTTCGGTATTTAGTTTTCTTTTTACATTGTTGCTGTCAAGCTTATGGTACCCGGTATTAGAAAGTAATCATTGATAGGCCTAACTTGTTTTTTTTTATCATTCGTATCATTTAATTTATAGAGTGTATACAGTCGCCTATTAAAGGATATTCTCAATAGTGACGTAAATCCATTAAATAATTAAAACATTTGGTTACTTTTTACTTAAAAGGATAATGCAAACATCAATAATGAAAAAATAAATAATTTGATAGACATTACGTCATACGCTAGTATTTTTTAAAGTAAACAATTGAAACTCTCCAAGCCAAATTGCGGTGCGTAACTTATAAAAAAGGTCTCGCCACATTAAAAAAACAACAGCATAATTGGGGAAACCCGAAAAGACCCTCGCGTTCAACATACAAAATATCGCGTTCAACATAGTAATGAACGGAAATGGCCATTTGCTATGTACGGCTTTATTTAATTTGCATGGCTGGATCTAATATTTTGAATGTTTTAAATTAACACATTCATGATTATAAGTCATAAAATAAAATTATCTTTCGGAGTACGTTTCCGATTTATACATTTAATTTTTGTCCCGATTAGTCAAACGGCTTAGGTGCCTATAGCGAACAAACATATATATAAATATATAAACAAACATATAAACAAACTCACGGTAATTATATATGTTGATGATAGCTTTTGTATTGATTATGCTATGTGCATTTCACTATAATTGTTCAAAGACAATTGAATCTAAATTATTGTCAACGAGTTACATTCTAAATTTCTATAAATTCTTCCTTCTGTTAATAACGAACTTTTCCTCATATTGTTGAATCGGTACGAAGACCTTTTCTTAACAATTTCACGACTAAGAACTAATACAAAATAGCCAGATTATAGCCCCATAAGCCTATTACTGAACAGTACTGCGCGTTTGGTTATGTGCAGGTCTAAAAGAGACTCGGGAACTGCCCTTCTACGCTCGCTCCACTGGCTCCCCGTGAAAGCCAGAATTGAGTATAAAGTGGCGCTACTTTGCCATCAGTGCATTTTCAACGACAAGTTTCCGTCCTATCTCAAGGCACTAATCACACCTTATGTCCCGCAAAGAACACTTCGTTCTGCAAACTCATCGCTTCTGGAAGAGCCCCGTTTCTCTCTGACGACCGTTGGCCTTAGAGCCTTCTCAGTATCCGGTCCGAAAGTGTGGAATCAACTTCCCATTCAACTGAGGCGAACAAGCTCTACTGTTACTTTCAAACAGAACTTAAAAACACATTATTTCAATATTTACCTTAGATAACATTTAACATTCTTTAGAAACTTACTGTTATATTTATGGGTTGGGTCGGTTAATGCTACATTTATTTGTTTTGTCTTTTTTAATCGTCAATTTAGCTCTGTCACCTGGCCTAGGGTAATATCCGTATTCTTAGTTGTATGTTAAACGCGCTCTGAGCTTACATTATGTTTGTTGGCAGCGCTATACAAATATTATTATTATTATTATTATTATTATTAGCCTATTATTTTTACTTCTACACATCCTGTTACTTCAAGACAAGGAAGAATATTTAAAAATAAGTGCCACAAATTGTGTGCTTTTTTTTTCCTTTTAATTATTTCTTTCCAGTTTATGGGGCTTTTTGAAACTGTTTGGAAGAATTATAGAACGGAGATTATTAGAATTGTTTAAGAAAGAACCAGCCAATATTATTTTAGAATTCAAAAGCTATAAAAGAATTACTTTGTATTTTTAACCACTTGCTTATGATCTAGTGTAGGTAACTTAGCGCTTAGCCGATACCATAGTCAATGAGGGCCTACCGAGACGTGGTTAGTACTGTTGAAGTATATTGCATAGTCAATGAGGTTTTACCGAGACGTAGTAAGTACTGGTGCAGTATCTGTGACCGGAAGAAAGGGACAGGAAAGAGATGGGTTGAAGGTCAGGGTCTGGGGGAGGAACGGGTCTGGAGGGGGGGAGGAACGGGTCTGGAGGGGGAGGGGACCGGAGGGGGAAGGGTCCGGAGGGGGAAGGGTGCGGAGGGGGAAGGGTCCGGAGGGGGAAGGGTCCGGAGGGGGAAGGGTCCGGAGGGAAAGGGTCCGGAGGGGGAAGGGTCCGGAGGGGGGGAAGGGGTAGGTGGAAGGGAGGGGGAAGGGGGGAGGGGGTACATTAGCTCCTAGGTATTTGAAGCTGCTTACTGTTTCCAAACTCCACCAATCTTTATCTGCGTGGTGATGACGCTTGTTTTAATAGTCATTAATTTGTATTTTTTTGGCACTGATTTGCATACCATAATAATATGATGAGGAAGTTTTGTCCAGTCGTTCCACTAGATTAGCTGATTCTTCCTCACTCCCGGCGAATCCATCTATATCATCTACAAATTGAAGGTTGGTGATCCTTCTGCCATTTATGCTGACTGTCCCTTCAGGATCCTCTAGTGAAGGGCTCGGCAACCTACGGCACACGTGCCAGACTTGGCACGCCGAGAGATTTTTAATGGCACGCAAAAGTGGCCCTAAAAGTATATTCGTCTCTTCTATTATAAGAAATGTAGTGCTACAGCAGGATAACTTTTTGGCACTCTGACTGAATTAGACATTTGACTTTGGCACACTGCTATCAAAAGGTTTCCGACCCCTGCCAAGTCTAGTGCATCCGACATGGTTCTCTCCAAGAAGATGTAAAAAAAGTGGGGCGGGGGAGGCGGGGGGGAAGAAAAGATCTCGTACCGGCATCATTTTTTTCTTTCGAGGGCCCTGCTTTCAGCATATTTTAAACAAGCACATAATTTTATATACTTATACAAATAGAAATGCTAAACAAATCATGTTATTTATTATACAAGAAAAAGTATCATTAGGAGTCAACTATTGTATTTCTGGATAACTGGTGATTATGTTGAAAGATTATCACACTCAGTGGAACAAAAGGGTTCCTAAATATCTCTACTTGTTCTTATTGAAAAAGGCCATCCACTTTGACTAAATAGGATGTAGCTGTCGTGTAGTGGGTGTGCATGGTCCTGAAGAAGTTAATCAATCATAGAGAGACACTGTAACATCCTCATGTGTTGTGTAACTTTTATGATCTCTTCCTGTCAGCGATAGCTCCTACAACAACCCTATGATGTACTTAAATGCCATACTTCATATATATATAGAACAACTCAGATTGTATATATATATATATATATATATATATATATCGTTTATTTAGTACACACAAAATAGTTATCAAAGTCGTTGTTAACACTTGGTAACATTTAATCCAATATCTCGAAGTATCCTATACACAATCTCTTCATGATTCTATCAAAAAGTACATACCTACAAACATCGTAAAATATATCTAGCAACCTCCTGCCCTTTGCACATTACACACACTTCCTTTCTTCCTCTCTATCCCCTCTCTCACACTCCCCTTCTCATTCCTCGTGTTTCACAAAAAGAAAATCGTCAAACAACTGTACACCACACAGTCCTGGTCGCCCTGACTAGTCACGGTCTACTGACCTACATTTGGTCGTTACATACACCTTGAATTGAGCATATTTTCAGAGCTGGTAGTTTTGTCTGTGATGAATGAGAGGCTTTGTTTATTAGGCGGTCTAGAAGGTGTTCGTTCAATGTCTGTGACATTACCATACCAGCAGGCGATTGCGAATGTGATGATGATACCAACGGTGGTCGAGTAAAAAAGATTAATCATGGATTGTCTATATGAAATGTTTTTAGTTTACTAAGACAGTAAAGTCTTTGGTGTATATTCTTACAGAGGCTTTGGCAGTGGTTAGATCAAGACAGCTAGTCATTGCTTGTAATGCCAAGATATGTTATATATTTCAATAAGTGATCTATTATTTAGTTGTTTATTTGTATATCAGCCAGTCTGTCTTTTTCCTTCAGAAAGTCATTCATTTCTTACTTTTTTGTAATATTTAATATCAGGTAGCTCTCTCCGCATCATTTGTACAAGTCTGAAACTGAAACCGTTTTGTGATAGAACTATCCAGGGCCGGAATTTGACTTAATGGGGCCCTCAGCTATTTGAGATATGGGGCCCTTTATAAGTCTCAAGATAGTTTATGTCAGTTCCAAATATGATTTTTGGATACTTAGGAAGTTAAACTGAAAATCAATTAAGTGGTGTATAGATAGAGAAATAATACATCTTTAATTTAAACTCATGTTTATTCATAACAAACTTAAAAATGCAAACTCTGGTAAAAAGAAACAAAAGTTCTTTTAAAAGGCCCATATTACGAAGATTTATTATCTAATCTCTTGACACATGTTATAAGGATTCAGGAATTATATTAAACTAAAATATTTTCTTTCTTGCCTTTGCCATCAAATAATAAACTGCGTAGTTTGTTACTTTCTATACACATGAGACTGAGGGAACATAATTTATCTTGATTCATTGTTGTTCTACATTCATTTTATATCCTCTTCGGCTGAAAAAAACTTTATTTCTCCAGAGCAATTTGCAACCATCATCCTAAAACACAATCTCAACATTGCTTCTACATTATAGAATGCTGATTGGACACAATCGTTAAATATTACCCTATACAGATCCTGATGTGTCAGACTATCATGTTCCGCTGAACCATAGGCTTGTCTATGTCTAAAATGATGAAAATGTTTGATTTCTCCTTCAAGATTCAAGTACTTATCTTCGGGATATGTTTGGCATAAAGCACTAACTCCTTCAAAAATCTTTTCTTCTGTACCTTCTAATTTTGTTAAGAAAACTTTTTTGCAGCATCATTATATACCGAGGCTTTCTGTGCCAGACTTGACTCTAATGCATTCGTCGCAGGTATAAATGTTTTGATTCTGAACTTGGCCCTTGGCTCAAGGTTCACAAAAGCATCATCTTCATCATCATTGATATGCCTTCTTCTATATCTTATTTTCTTGTAATCAACATCAGGCAATTTTTCCTTTGCTTTTTCCTCAAAATAATCGAACATATCTCTGGAACCTTTAACAAAAATCCAAAAGTGGAGCATACCGTTTCCTACATACATCTAGACTAATTTGGGGGTTTAGCAGTTATTGACTAGTCTTGTGAAATCCATCCAGCAATTAACTCCATAGATATAACGTTACCATAAATTCAAACTCCCCCATTTTATTCAAAATTTGTATGGCTTGATGTCTTGTGTCGCTTTTCTCAGTAGTATCAATATGCCGCTGATGCAATGTAGAAATTATTCCATCATAGCTATCAAGTATTGCACTTGTGGCCATTGAATGTGCTTCCCATCAAGTATTTGACAAAGACTTTGGAACTTTTGAATCATCTTAGAAGAATGACAACCGTAGGCCTGCTGCCTGTCTATGTGTCGATGATGAATAGAAATTATATATTTCTTGAACAATTCCAAAACATTTACTGCATCTTAACAACAGTAAACTGTAAACAGTAAACTGCTGCTTTACCAACAAGATTCAGGGAATAACCAGCAAATGGAATATACATAGCATACTTGTTGAACTTCAATATTATTTCTTGAATACCCTTGTATTTGCCAGACATATTGGCAGCATTATCATATGACTGGCCTCGACACATACTAAAATCTATGTCGCACTTATTCGTAAGGTAGTTGTGCACCATCTTAGCCATACTTTCCCCTGTGTGGCTACCCATATCTAGGAAAGCTAGAAAACATCAATTGGGAGCCCATCATCTGGTGAAACATACCTCACAATAACAGTGAGATGATCAATATGAAACCGGTCTGGAGGGGAATCTACAGATAAACTGAAGTACTCTGCAGTTCTTAAATCATCCAAGATTGAGTCTCTTACTTTGTTTTAGAAAGATAAAATGTGACACCTGATCGTATATTCCCATTTTTTTTAAAATATGCCTTGCTAGAAAAGGTCGAATGTTGCTATAAGTTCAACTAATCCAATGAAATTGCCATTGTGAGGAGAACCAAATGTTTTCTATTTCCTCTGAAAGGTGAACCACGGCCTGCCCTAGTAATTATGACTGCCATAACTCGAGCAAGAACATTTTTTCAGTAGCCTACTGCCATTTATTATTAAATATATTATAATAATGCTGCAGTATATTTAGTATATATTATGACAATTGCTAATTCGAACAGTTTATTTTATTTGGGGGGCCTTTAAGATAGAGGGGGCCCTAAGCTATAGCTTGTTTAGCTTATAGGTAAATCCGGCCCTGGAACTATCATCTCTAGTTTAAATACTGCAATGGCTTTGTCATCGGCGTATTTGAATAAGGATACTGTATTGATTCGAACATCATTGTTATGGGGGGTATATACAACTTAAGAGAGGACGCATCCTTATGGCGCTCAAATGCTTCGCTGAAAAATTGAGGGCGGTTTATAATAATGACATGACCCAGGCTTGGGTGCGTTGACTGGCAGACAGTTTCTGTACCATAAAGTGTGGTTGGATGGTATTGAAGGCAAACGAAAAATAAACGAAGTGTATTCAGGCTTAAAGTTTCGGTGTATCCAGATGGTGGAACAAACCTATTAAGAGAGGGGTAAAAAGTGTTGGTACCATTTACAAAACTCATAATAAAAACGATAGTCTCAACACGCTCTCCCCTGAACGTAAAATGCTGACCTATTCCCAGAATTTGCAGTCGGTACAATAGTGGATTCCTAGAATTTTGAAGTCGTGACTAAAGTAGACGAAAATGACAACCATACAAGGAAATGGTTTTATCTTAGTACATCCCACAAAACTCGCGTTGAGAGAGAAAATAAGTAAGGTGCGTTCTAGTACTGGGCGCTATTAATATGTAACAATACCCTACACTTTGCAAATATTGTGTACCATATTGATATTGTTACGACTCGTTAAATCAAATTCAATTATAGTCGTATTTTTGTAAGAAGCCTCTAGATTCTGCTTGCTGAAGTCAAGGCTAGATTTATGGGTCACTTGACTGAACAGGTTTACGCAGTAATATTCTGTATAATTATTTTTATTACTTGCATTCAACAGGGATATATAAAACAACAATAGCTGTTGAATAAACAATTTCATTTACATCGTAGACTTAAGATAAACGTCATCAATGGCAATATAAAACAAAAAAGGGATAACACAGGGGTTCTATAAAATTTACAATAACAAAAATAGCGAACTGAACTGAATGAATTTACGAGGTAAACGAATATAGAACTTCCCTCGGGGGTCTACATGCGCATTTCATTTAAAAACTGTCTTGGACAGCCATTAATTTATAATCTAGATTTGTAACACTATTTACCTTCTCTTAATCCAGAAATCTTTGGCCCCCAAAACACTTTTCTCACCCTCTTTACCAAGACCATCGTAAATACAGGCCAAAGTGCTACTTTTGTACGTTATGCGCTGGAGGCCTTAGTGCGAGTCGTAGTGAACGTAGAGTGTACGTAAGGCCGAAGGACATAATATGTGTTGTATCAGTGTAGTATATACTACTATATAGTAGTAGTAGTATCCTACAGTTAATCTTAGGTCCATTCATAAATGTTGGACGGTACTTTAATTTGTTATAAAATAATGCTTTACATACTGCTAGTTATATTAAAGCAGATTAACTACAATTTAACTATATTATAACATTTTTCTATTATAGCCTTACTTACAATCTGTTTTCTTTAATGTATTTTATAGTTTCAACATAATGAGTTCAACTTTTTGTATTCTTTATATTTTTGTTTGTTTGCAAACAATGTTCAGTGTAGACATAAAGTGTAATACTCTATGTGTATTTAATCTGTACATTCATTACAATTTTATATCTAAGGTTAACAAGAACCTGTTGTACTTTACATTTTAAATCAGTATTGTAAATTATATTATTTTTATAAAAAAAATCTAAAATTATACAATACAGAAAAAAAATATCATTTTAAAAATTAAATTCACAGTTTACTACAAACCTCTTTTTGACTGACATTGTAGCATTTCTTTGATCGTTTTCTTTTTTTTTTTTAAACAAAATATGGCACACCTAAAAAAACTAAATCTATACTATTGTTGATTACAACACATACCAAAACAAAAAAAAAGGACAATGGACGATTTTAATTCATTATTTATGAAGAACATTTTTTTTTAAAGAAACTAGTTTACGAAAAGCAGAAACATAATATTTTTTTTAATACAAGTTAAATATAAAATGAAACCATATTACTTCTCAATCGAATTAAATGTCCCCAAAATACAATGAATTCAGATGCCAGTTGGCCCTACATTTTTTAATTCATAGTCTGCAAAGTTAGTTGAGTGTGTCGTAATATGATGGACATATGATAAATTAAGATGATATTACATTTTCTTTAATTCATAGTTAGATGAGGGTAGATGGTGTAGGAGTATGATGAACACAATAGGATGAATTCAGATTACACTACACTTTCTTTAATCTATAGTTAGTTAAGTAAATATGGTGTAGTATACTGGACAATAATTTTATATTTAGATATCATAGTAGAGGCTCTGGAGCAAAATTCTTATCTGGCAGGCAAACCTTAAATAAACAAAAATAAACAGTAACCAGTTTTTAATGACAATAAAACCAAGTGTTGTTTTTAAAGACAAGCTTCATTACTTAATAGCCTAATCATAATACTAAAAGTATGTATTATCTACGTAGCCTATAATAGTAGTCTACAGTTAAATTATAGTAGGATACCGGTAAAGCATAATTGGTTATCCTTTAGAAGCGTTCATCCGTTTCCTTGGCAACGGCATGCTAGGTGATTGTGTGGCCAGCACTATACATAGCCGCCTTTACTTTAACCACACTAAAGTCAGGTACCCATCAGACTGGTAAACTCAGGGACACCCTCAAATCCTGGGAAAAAAATCCTAGCCTCTACCAGGATTCGAACCCAGGACCCTTGAATAGCCGCCACGCCGGAAGCTAAATCACTTCCATCTGAGCTGCTTACAACAGCTGACACGGGTCCGGTGGCAAGACAGGGTCCCGAACGCTGAGGTCCTCACGAGGACCGGCATGCCAAGCATATACACCTAACTGAGAAATGCACAGCTCAGATGGGCAGGCCATGTCGTGCGCATGCCAGAAGGTCATCTACCCAAAAAGATCTTCTATGGCGAGCTAGTAACAGGAAAGCGCTCGCTACATAAGGGCAAAAGAAGAGGTTCAAAGACATCCTGAAGGTCTCCATAAGAAACTTTGAAATTGATCCTAACAACTGGGAAAGCCTAGCCGAGGACCGAAAAATGTCCATGATGTTCTTGTCCTAATAAATTTGTTGTAGTTTTCTAAGACAAACACTTTTTGGTGGATTTTCTAACAGAGGCTCTGGCAACTTGTTATTTAATTAAACGCCTATATATTTTTTTTTTTGCAAGACGATATATTATGGAGATGTTTATTTACAAATAACCAGGCTTCTGTTTGTAAAAGTCTGAGATCTTTCTGGCAAAGAGATTTTCATCACCGGTTACAATATTAGCTATGGCTATGTCATTAGTGTATTTAAATAAGGGTATATGGGGTATATGGGGTGTTCAGGTAGAGGTAGTACCTCCGACGGGTGGACATGTGGTGCTCAGCAGAGCAGTTCGCCCGCCTTGGTCCTCATCTGTCACTCAGCTCTCACCTGTGGCTCCTCGTAGCTGTTAGCATGCAACAGCGGCCATACCCCGGGCAACGGCTTCCACTGGCCGGCTAAACCAAGTGAGGGTAGCCGCTGGGCTCAAACCCACGGCGACATAGGTCTTGCCTACCTGTGCATGTGAAGCCTGGATATCGGCGGACCCTGCGGAGGAGATCAACCAGATCCAACGGAGGTGAAGGCGACTACAGCAACGCACTGTGGAGCGCGTAGTGCAAGGTGAGGCACGTAGCACATTTTGGTCATCCACTGCATCGGAGCCCATTGCCGGTCGTCTAGACTTGTTCTTGCCACTGGCATCTGGTGGACCCGGACGAGACAGTGAGGTCGACGCTGCGCAACTCTTCTTCACTTTAAACAAACTAACATGCGGAAATCATTAGTCATCCATCATTCCAAGCCCTGTGGCGATGGGTAAGCGGCGAAGCGATAGGTGTGGTGCACTGGCAGTCGTAGCCGCAAGCCTGCACACAGGCGACTCAGGCTATAGGGTCGTTTCCCCACTGAACTGGAGCATAAGTGGAATCCGGCAGACACCTGAGTGACTGAGCAGCCCTATTCAGGACAGCACTGCTCACCTCCTAGCATGAGGAAGGGGCTAGAAAAGGTGCCCTAAAAATTGCCTGCTCCTTATACCCTGGCCGGCAAACCGCGGTCGGCGGGGACCCAACTTATGCGGTCGAAATTCAAAGAAAATAAAGTCAAAGACAACTCCTATAATACTTGGAGCTTGGAATATCCGCACACTTCTCGACAGAGATACCACAGATAGACCTCAGCGACGCTCAGCGCTCATAGCTCATGAACTTGCTAGATACAACATAGACATTGCTGCCCTTAGTGAAACAAGACTGGCTGGTGTAGGCGAACTCACAGAAAGGCTTGCTGGCTACTCATTTTTCTGGAGTGGACGTGACCCAATCGCAAAACGCGAGGCTGGAGTTGGTTTTGCTATCAAATCCTCTCTTTCGTGCAAGCTCACCAGTTCCCCCAGAGGAATAACAGATCGCCTCATAATAATGAGACTGCCTCTCTGCCATGGTAAGAAGTTTGCAACTATTGTCAGCGTATATGCACCCACAATGACAAACTCGGAAGAGACCATTGCTAAATTCTATGAAGATCTCAACACTGTCGTCTCCGCCAAACCTTCTTCTGACAAACTGATTATTCTCGGAGACTTCAATGCTCGTGTCGGTAGTGACAACTCCTCCTGGGAAGGAGTGATGGGGAAGCACGGGGTCGGAAAATGCAACAGCAATGGCTTGCTTCTTCTTCAGACATGTGCTGAATTTGGTCTCCTAATAACAAACACCATCTTTAGCCTCCCTACTCGCAACAGGACATCATGGATGCACCCGCGTTTAAAACACTGGCATCTAATCGACTATGTCATTGTCAGAAACAGGGACCGACAGGACGTGAGAGTGACCAAGGCCATGTGTGGTGCCGACTGTTGGACCGACCACCGCCTGATTGTCTCTAAGTTGAATATTCATTTCAAACCAAAGAGAAGACCTCAAGCCTCCAAAACTCCAAAACGCCTAAACACAGACAGGCTTAAGATTCCTGATGCTAGACAAACATTTGTCAACACGCTAAATGGACGCCTTGCCTCTATCACATTTGACAACAAGAACGCAGAAGCAGCATGGACTACACTTCGCGACACGGTACATACAAGCCACTGAGTGTCTCGGACCCTCTACCAGGAAACACAAGCACTGGTTTGACGAAAACAATGCAGCGATCCAACTTCTACTTGAGCAAACACGTAAAGCACACAAGGCATTTCTTTGATGACCCTATGTCAACAGCAAAGAAAACCGCCCTGGGAAACATCAGCAGAAACATTCAGAAGCAACTGCGGCAAATGCGGGACTCTTGGCTATGTGCGAAAGCTTACGAAATTCAGGGCTATGCAGACACAAAAGACATGAAGAACTTTTATAAGGGTCTAAGAGAAATGTATGGCCCTGTCACCTCAGGCTCATCTCCGCTCCTTGATGCAGAAGGCTCCACGCTTATCACTGACAAGGAGAAAATCTTAGAAAGGTGGGCGGAGCACTTCAAGAATGTATTAAACACACCCTCTTTTGTGGGCTACGAAGCCATCGAAAGATTAATACAAGTCCCGGTAAATAACACACTCGAAGCTGTCCCAACTATGAACGAGTTAATGGCAGCCATCCGACAAATGTCAAATGGGAAAGCACCTGGCCCCGATATGATTCCTGCTTAGATCTATAAAGAGGGTGGTCCTGTGCTGACATGTAAACTGCTTTGCCTACTTCAGACCATATGGGAGACAGAAACGGTACCACAGAACCTCAAAGATGCTTCCATAATTCACCTCTACAAACGCAAAGGAAACCGACAGGCCTGTGATAACCACCGCGGAATCTCACTGTTGTCCATTGCTGGCAAGATCTTGGCTAGAATTCTACATAACCGCTTAAATGTACATCTGGAGCAAGGTCTACTACCAGAAAGCCAGTGCGGCTTCCGCAAGGAGCGCGGCACGATCGACATGTTATTCGCAGCTAGACAGCTCCAAGTGAAGTGCCAAGAGCAGAACTTAGACCTGTATTCAATTTTTATCGATCTGACCAAGGCCTTTGACTCAGTCAGCAGAGATGGCCTATGGAAAATCATGGCAAAGTTCGGCTGCCCAAGAAAGTTCATAGCTATGGTAAGGCAGTTTCATGACGGTATGCAGGCCCGTGTCCAGGACAACGGAGAGATGTCTGAACCCTTCCTAGTGACAAATGGCGTCAAGCAGGGATGCGTTCTGGCTCCAACACTGTTCAGTCTATTGTTCACAGCCATGCTCAGTGATGCATTTAGGGATGGACCTGAGGGTGTAGACATTAGGTACCGCACTGATGGCGGGCTGTTCAACCTTAGGAGACTCAAAGCAAAAACAAAGGTCAGGTCTGACACCATTCATGACTTACTATTTGCCAACGACTGCGCTCTCAATGCCGGCTCTGAAGCTGATCTGAAACACAGTGTTGAAAAAATTTCCAGTGCATGCTCAAACTTTGGACTTACCATCAGCACTAAGAAGACAGAAGTCCTGTACCAACCAGCCCCCGGAAAGCCCTACGTCGAGCCAAACATCAGTATCAATGGTGAAAAAATCAACACAGTAAACCGCTTTACGTAACTTGGTAGTACACTGTCTTAGGGTGTTGTCATTGATGTTGAAGTAAACCTCCGTATCTCAAAAGCCAGTGCAACCTTTGGAAGTCTGTACAAAAATGTTTGGAACAGAAGGGGCATTAGCACCCAAACCAAAATAAAAGTCTACAGAGCAGTCGTGCTCCCTACTTTACTATATGCATGTGAGACTTGGACTATTTATCAACGACATGCTAAGCTCCTGAATCACTTCCACACAAAACGCCTGAGAAAAATCCTAAATATCAAATGGCAGGACAAAATTCCAGACTTTGAGGTACTCGCCAGGGCAGGACTCTCAAGCATCCACACAAGTCTGATGCAGTCTCAACTTCGCTGGGCTGGGCATGTTATACGCATGCCTGACTGCCGTCTTCCAAAGAGGCTCTTCTATGGCGAGCTAAAAAACGGTCAGCGAGCTCACGGAGGTCCAAAAAAGCGCTATAAAGACACCCTTCAAGGCATCACTCAGAGCGTTTTCCATTAAAGAGGACTCCTGGGAGGTGTCAGCCAAAGATCGTGCCTCGTGGCGCTCAGCGGTCCATGAAGGAGCAGCTCTTTGCGAAGAGCAAAAACAGAGAGTCCAAGAGACAAGCCAGGAAAGATCGTGCCCTAGAGCCCATTGTCGACGCTCTGACCTTTCCCTGTACGGTATGCAGTCATACCTTCCGCGCAAGGATAGGCCTCTTTAGCCACATGAAAACCCACCGCACAGCCACACCCCATACTTCATAGGACGACAAAAATGGTTATCGTCGATCACGACGGACGAACAACAAACAACAACATTTGAATAAGGTTACTCTGTCGCTTTCCGGGTTTTAATTGTCATTGTTGTAGATGGTAAAAAAAAAGAACTGAAGAGATAAATCACCCTTATATTGTGCTTTGTTGCTAATTACCTATTTTGACATGTATAATTTACTACTCTAGAAAACTGCATTAGTATGTAATGCTTTAGTCGTCGACTAACATATCTTATCTTATATATTACAGACACTCCTTCTATAAACAAGAATATTTTGCCCCATGCTCATCCTTGGTTTGAGTTTAGTCCTGTATTTTTATTAGTGTTTTAAAAAATATTAAGTTACTGACTTTCCTAGTTTGTTCAGGCAACACATTCACATTCCGTGCCTGGATGCCGATCGGGAAGAAAGAATACTTAGGGTAAATGCATCCTACCTGCAAACTCACTGTCTAAAGTCAACACTAACCCTCCCACGAAAGCAGGAGTCTTACAAGCCTTTATAAGTCTGAAAAAAGGCACCCCAGAGGCGCTTAATGCAGACCGATCAATCACAGCCAGTATGTTGCTACCTTTACTTCAGAAGAATGGGAGGGTAGGCAAAGTACCAGAAGACTGGAAAAAGGGTCACGTGATAAAACTCACCAAAAAAGGAGAACTAATATCCTACAAAACCTGGCGTGGAATCATGCTGCTATCAGTACCTAGCAAAATACTGACCCACATTATTCTCGACTGACTAAATAATGCAGTGGAAAAAAAACTTAGACCTGTAAAAGATGGCTCCAGGAATGACAAATCGTGCCAGGTAACCAAAACAGAAAAAAAACTGGGATCTAGTGGTCACTGAACCAGTCCCTAGAAGACCTGGACTTTGCGGATGACCTGTGCCTTGTGTCCTAGAAAAACAAGCACATGCAACAAAAACAGATAACCTGGCCCAAAAAGCTACCAAGACCGGACTTCAGATTAACTTGGATAAGAAAAAGAGAAGCCAAACAAGGATGGAGACCGTGAGCTTAAAAAAGTCACATCTTTTACATACCTGGGCAGTATAGTCTCAGTAACAAGTGGCTCGCATTAAGACATCAGGGCCATATAGACAAAGCGAGACATGCCTTCATCTTCCTAAGGCCAGTCTGGAGGTCAACAGCCTTGTCTGTCCGAAACAAATTACGAATCTTCAACACCAAAGTCAGTGCTTTTCTACGGCTCAGTGACATGGAGAGTTACCAACACTTCTTTGAGCTATAAGCTCTAAATCTTTGTCAGTGGAAGTCTCCGCAACATAATAAAGATTCGGTGGACAATAAAGGTAAGGAACACCGACTTGTGGCTACTAACAAACCAGGACCACCTTTAACAGGCCAGGCGAAATTGGCGGTGGATTGGAAACACTCTACGAAACCCACACATGATATCAACCGATAGGCTTTGCAATGGAACCTCCAGGGAAAGAGACGGTTTGGTTGCCCTAAGATCACCTGGATACGCTACTGCGAAGAGGAAATGACAAGCAGCAACCTTTTATCGGGTGAACTTAAAAAGGCTGCCCAGAATCGAGTGCGCCGGAGAGATATTGTGGAGACCCTATGTTCCACGAGAAACCAATGGAACTAAGCAATATCTAATAATATTAAACGAGAAAAAATTGGGGGTATATTTGTTTGTGGGTTTGTGGGTTTGTTTGTTTGTTTGTTTGTGTGTTTGTGTCAGCGTTCTCGAAAACGGGCCCTACGATTTTCGCGAAAACTGTCCTATTGATGTATTCTGGTGAGAAAATGCGTTTTAGATCAATCTCATTTCATTTGAACCACTGCTTGACCCTCAATTTTTGGAAAAATCACTGACCATTTCTAACAATAGATTTTAAATTGGGCTAAAAGAAAAAAAAAGCATGTCATTGGATTCCCCATATAGCGCGATCGCGTTCAATACAACTCTTATGACGTCATAGCCAAGACGACTTTTATTTAGTATCCGCGTTTCGGTAATTCCCGTTTTAAAGCATTTAAATCGTTACCATTTTCGCCG
The DNA here is from genome assembly GCA_949126835.1 of Anisus vortex. NCBI lineage: Eukaryota > Metazoa > Mollusca > Gastropoda > Planorbidae > Anisus > Anisus vortex. The sequence continues at coordinate 33,477 of CASBPS010000037.1, read as the reverse complement.
CGCAATGAAATAAAATCAGCATGACATTGTATCATCAATAAAAAAAAAGTTAAGTTATGTTTTAACTTTGTATTTTGCACTCCAATTAGTTTTTAAAATGCTTCTTTTAAACTGAAAGTGAACTTTCGTAAACATCTTTTAACTACCTACATGCTCTATACACCACGTGTTTACGATTTGTGGCGATGCATTCTTCTACACATATATTATTATTTGTATTCACGGATACACTAGATAGTTTATGTTTCTGAGATAAGTAACATTTAAAGCTATTATCAATATCTTTTTTTCTATCCTTTAAATGTGTAGTTAATTTATGTTTAAAAATAATTTATTTTTGCACTGGTTGATTGTAGTGTAAATAAATAGATAAAAAAAATGCCAGACTAGACTCGGACCACGGATGAGCCTAGGACGCAATAATCTTCTTTATAGATGGAGCGTCTATAATGTATAAGATAAGATGAGGTAAGATTAGTTTGATAGTTTATATTATGATTGAAAGAGTCCAAATTGATTTAGGGCCTAACCCTTACCGATACATCAAACAATTAGGGTATTATTAAAGTTGTGGAATACATTAAAACTTATATCGTTAATTGCATAGTTATGATGGTACGTAATTTATACAGTCTTTAAAGTTATAACATTTACAACTTCAGGAAAATGCTTGGCAGACGAAATAAGCATAATTATTTTATAAACTTGAAAAAGAGAAATGCATGTACACAAGCCTATGTAGCGCCCCAGGGCAAAAGTTTCAGCGACGCACACTTGCATACTGTAACTGCTTCATTTGATATTATATTTAGGTAATATCTGCCGCCACCCCCCCCCCTTTAAAAGTGTAGCCCCGAGCATATGCCCCCTCTGCTTCACTCACCCCCCCCCCCCCATGTGAGGCCACTGCTGATGATAGTGCAGAAGCAGACACTTTTTCAAAAATTATTTCTTGCATGACTTCGGAGGATAAAAATGATTCAGTGGATACAAATGTAAAACCAAAAAGAGCAGCCTATCTAAGGTGCATTAACAACAATTAAAGAATAAACAAATGTGTAGATTACAGCAACTAGAAAATGAAACTATTAATGAGACAGAAACGAGATTGGATTATCAAAGAAAGCGTAAGACAAAACAATTAGAGGAAGAAACTGCAAAATAACGAGAAAAACAATTGGAAGAAAAAAGAAAGCGGAGGAAAAAAACACTAGATAAGGAACTTAAATTCATGTTTCGCATTGGCTTCGTTTAACGTAGATGACGAACGGACAATCAATAGTCACGGAATCTACAGCTTCCTACCAGCAGGACAAGTCTACCAGAAGATGAATATGGCAGTAAATCCAACACAAAATGTTAAGGATGAATTTAAAAGTCCACAATACGGACAGATGTACTTCTTAGATTCAGATGACGCCGTCACCGAGCAACTGAAACTTCCACTCAATCATGAAATCAGTCAATCTCTTATTAATTCATTGGAACAAATCATTAGATCAAGCAACTCTCTTGCACAAACTTTTATGATGATGAGATAAGTGGAAGAAAAGGTCAACCGTCATGCTACTGAAGAAGGACATGCACCACCGTATGTGCGGCTTATTTTCACATCGCCAGAAGGATCCGTATGAAAAAATTATAATGCACCTTTATCCGGCGAAGTATGTACTGTCGTTACATTAAATTCAGATCAAAGCAATCCAGATAACGAAATGGTGGTTCATTAGCGTGTCCAAAAAAATTTTACTTTGAAGAATTTAGACAGCCGCGTAGAGCCTTTTACTTACCCGCTGTTTTTTTCTAAAGGGAGATTAGGCTTCTCTGTTGATATGCCTATAAAAACGTCTTATGCGAGCCGACAGCACCTTACACGCTTTGAAATGACCCAGTACCGTATTGCTTTTTCACCCCATCTTACCAAAAACCTACATTCTCAAGCTGACTGTGTGTGGTTCCTGATATGCGAGAAATTAAATTCAATGCCCTGCATTTTGGAGGCCGTTTTTTTCAGCTAATAACAGCTTATCAATGGGCATTAATAAAATTATATCATTAAGTAATTGTTCTTTTGAAAGCCCTTAAAGCAGATTACAATAGATATTGCAATGAAAAATAAAAGAGATGACTACAAAATACATCTGTAGGCCCATACCTGATTAAATATACTCCCTGTAAATAGTAGCCTAAATTATATGCATGTATCTTATTGTTTACAATTTCTCTATTGTTTTAAAGATCTTTGATGTTAAATATATGTATCAAATATTCTAACAATATTATTAATTTCACCCTATAAAGACCGATCTCAGATCGGTCACCCCGATATTACAATAGATTAAGTGAATAGCGAACTATAAGCTTTTTTGCTTTTGATATTGTTTTGTTTATATGAAAATAATTATTTGAATGACATTCTTCTCTGATTATATTATTTTAAAATTAAAATTTCTTTTTAAGGATTAAATGTATGGAAATAAGGTATTTAGGGATCAAGTGACCAGGGGATTAAGTGTCGGGCTTAGGTATCGGGGAAAAGTGTACGTTGAATGAGTGACTGATATTCAGTAGAAAAAGTTAGGCGATAGATAGATTGACATATATTTTCACTCAATATTTTTATATAAAAAGACACAATAATGTGTAAATATGTTTTTAAAAACGTTAATCAAGAAATTGTTTAACAAAAAAACACGTTGTTTCTACAATTTTCCCCGAACATCGATTTCCAGTAATCAAACTCTAGTAGGGCATAAACAAAGTTAAGCGTCAAAGTTTCATGAACTTTCGACCAACATTATCAATACCATTCGAAGTGATGATCTTTTAAGCTATTTACAATTCCTACTTGAATGCTATAAAAGGAAGCAACAAAAACACATTTATCTTTGTCCTTTGATTTTTTAAGCATTGTGAAAAATAAAATATGTAAGAAATTTGAAATACTATTGTGAATGTGCTATTTATTTCAGCGGCGTAAAAAATGCTTTTATTAGACAGTTGATGAAAATATTGAATATTGTCTTATTGGATGATAAGACTTGATTTGTTTTCACGCTAGTGTTATTCTTTTGGATAGTTTATGTGATTTATTTCAATATGAACATACGGTGTAATTTTTTTCAAAAGGGATATGTTTATGTGATGTATTTTAAAATAGATATATTATGTGATTTATTTCAAAATGGACATATTGTGTGATTTATTTCACAATGGATATATTATGTGATTTTTTTCAATATGAACATATTGTGTGATTTAGTTCAAATTGATATATTTATGTGATTTATTTCAAAATGGATATACATTCTTTCTTGGATTCGGATAAATTAGTGAAAAAAAGAAGAAAAAATGAAGGTAAGAAAGAGAAAAAGACCTCCTATTAATAACTTCAATAATTTTTTTTTTATTTACTAACTATTACAGCATTATTTATTGCACTTTTTATTCTTTATCTTTTACTGATAAATCTATATACCGCACGTACGGTACCAAAATCTAAAATTAAAAAAAAAAGAAGAAATAAACACATTTCTAATGTAAGCCATACTGTGAACTTTCGTTGATTAGTTTTATCTAAAACCGCAGAGGTATTTGCCTTGAAATTAATTCACTTTCTGCAATATAACCCACTTTACCTGTGAAATGGGATAACACTTTGTTCATACTTTATAATATTTTCACACAATCTTTAATTATTTTGATGATGTTAATAGCTTTAACTAGGGGGAACAAAAAATAAAAAAGAATAAATTAGTAAACAACATTTATTGTGGAGATTTAAAGTTTTTTTTTAGTATTTTGTGGGTGGTCAAAGTTACCGCGTCATGGGGTTACTTTGGAAGAAAAATATTAATTTAGTATAAAAAAATGACCATAAATGTATACAATTATATTACAAGCCCTTCAACATTAGGCTAAATAACAAACTCAATGGCAAACTGAAAATGAAACATTACAATGTAAAATGAACATTGTTGTAATTTATGTTTAGACTGTGTGCCTTTGTAGGTGGATTTGCGGTATCCATTTGTCATCTGAACTGTAATTGACGATGTTTTCATCGGTCATGTTTTGAATGGTGTAAAGTACATTTGAAAAAAGCCACTAATTAGGCTACTTTTTTTTTAAGTGTTCGGCCAAATTCTCATTCTGATATAGTCCTTGCAGCTATGAAGAAAAAAGTCCAACCAGCCATAACCAGGTCGGTTGTTTTTAAACATATTAAATATACCTCCCTAGTTTGTCAAAGTATGTCTTGACCACTTTTATTATTACTGAGTCATCATTAGTATGTTTTCGTAACAGGAGCCAAACTTTCTTGCACCTGGTTTTGATTTATATGTGCGCTGCATTTTTATTCTAAAATAAAGAGGATCAAAATAAATATTCACTGATAGCCCTTGTTATTTAATGGATACAATTCTTATAGCATATCAACTTATTTTAAATAATTTATTTTATTTATTGTCATTTAATAATTAAAATATACACAATGTAAATCCATAGTATCAGATGTCATATTTTCAATTTTCTGAGCTTATAATTAATGGTTCAATGTTACCTCGAAATAGGGGAGATATTCGGGGTAACTTTGGCCCTATTTTCATTCTTAGGTTAAATAAAAACTTAAATAATTCTTATAAAGTCTTAACCATTCCATTTATTAATTTACAAATGTAAATATTTAAATACTTACCGTACTATATTGGATGAATGTGTCGACTCCTTATTTTGATGTATACAAATATGACATGCTAATGGTGGTCATCTTGAAACGATTCGCATTTAGCATATAATGGAGCAGTGTAGCAACAAATGTCAACACTAATCCTCCAACGAAGGCAGAAGTCCTAAAAGCTCTGAAGAGTATGAAAAATGGAAAAGCAGCTGGCCCAGATGGAATCCCCGCAGAGGCACTTAAAGCAGACCCCTCTACAACAGCCAATATGTTGCTGCCTTTACTTCAGAAAATTTGGAGGGAAGGCAAAGTACCAGTAGACTGGAAAAAGGGCCACATGGTAAAACTCCCCAAGAAAGGAGACCTAGGATCCTGCAAAAATTGGCGCGGAATTATGCTGCTATCAGTACCTAGCAAAATACTGACCCGCATTATTCTCGACCGACTAAAGGATGCAGTGGAAGAAAAACTTAGACCCGAACAAGCTGGCTTCAGGAAAGATAAATCGTGCACAGATCTCCGAATCATTATCGAGCAATCCCTAGAGTGGCAGTCAACCCTATATTTAAATTTCATCGACTTTCGCTAAGCCTTTGACAGTGTTGATAGAGATACTATCTGGCAGCTTCTCCACTACTATGGAATCCCTCATACACTGATCACCCTAATACAAGAGCTTTACGAAGGGGCGACCTGTCAAGTTATCCATAGCGGCGAATTGACAGAGGAATTTGAGGTTAAAACAGGAGTCAGGCAAGGATGCATGCTTTCCCCAATGATCTTTCTTTTAGTGGTTGACTGGGTGATGCGCCAAACAACAAAAACTGGAAAAACTGGGATCCAGTGGACACTAAACCAGTTCCTTGAAGACCTGGCCTTTGCGGATGACCTGTGACTAATGTCCCAGAAGAACCAGCACATGCAACAAAAACAGATAACCTGGCCCAAGAAGCATCCAAGACCGGACTGCAGATCAACTTGGAGAAGACAGAAACGATGACCCTCTTTAAGAAACAAGAGAAACCAATTGTGGCGTTTTGGGAGAAGATTAACGTCACACGCAACTAATAAAGGTCTTAGATGCAATCCGCTCTAATAAGATACTATAATCATCTCATATGTACGTACAAACCACTGACATTAAGTGCCACAATCTTGCATGTCTGATTGGAGTAAGAATGTGTCTTTCCTTTCTATCTCCTATATTTAACATTAAAGTAATTAGATTGCATTGAATTTTATTTACATATATGTATATGTTCTGCATGCCCATAAGTATATTACTTATATTGACTTTAGTTTCCATTCATGTATATTGTCATTGTTACTAAGTCTATATCATGCCCACCATTCTAAATTGTGTAACATGGTTACGTCTCGCCCCCCCCCCCCCCGTACCAAGGACGATCGAGAAACAGGTCAAGGTCATTCCTGAGCCCACCGTCTCTGACCTTCGCCCCCCCCCCCGTCCCTCCTCACTTATAACATGTATATGAAAATAGACCTCTAAGGGCTCGTTCCCTGGTCAAAACCCCCTTTGTTGCTTAAACAAAGGCGCCGCCGGAAGATAAAAATTACCTTGGATGGCTGACCGCCACTCGCACCCACCATCCCCCACCCCTCTCCCCATGCTTTCCCTACTCCTGTCAATCAGACTAAGAAAACGTGTACATTTCCCCCTATCCTCCCATTTTATATCACGTGACTATTACTATTAATGCTTTTAGTTTTAGTTATAGATTGAAGGTGTAGAGCTTTACGGACAGGCTAGCTAGGCGGTCGTGAAAGCGGAGTGGGTCCCGTCTGGGCCCCTCCGAGGCCTTTGTGAAGGCTCCGATCCTAAGTCTAAGTATCTAAATCTTAATCTTTGCTGTTTATATTGTTGGACAATGTACCTAGGATATTATGTATGATATATATGCAACAGTCTTAATGTGAATAAACTTCAGAATATAATGTTTTCGCTCGTGTTCTCTAGTGACTATAATCGATGTTGTGAAGTCTATATGTGTTTAGTATAGCCAAACCTCTGCATAATGACCTCAGACGAGCCATGGAATTCTACACACATAAATATAAATTTGATCATCAATATGTTAATCTCTAGCACAGTACTCCGGCTCATCTCTTAAGACAAAACGCAGCCAACAAGAATAGAAAGAGAATAATTCATCTCTTATCTATTTATGCAGACCACTCTTATAAGAAGGAAAGAATACACATACGAGCCTGCCTGCCACACAGCGTGACATGATTTAGTCACTTTTACTTAATCATACACAAGGCACGACACTCATCAGGCTCAGGTGCAAGTCTAATCCCAACTTATAAAGTTTACGTGGTGATTAAGTGGTCTAATCATCCCCCGCCACGTGACACCAATTAAGGTTGGAGACACTGAGTTGAAAGAAGTCACCTCTTTTACATACCTGGGCAGTATAGTCTCAGCAACAGGTGGCTCGGACGAAGATATCAAAGCTAGAATAGGGAAAGCAAGACATGCCTTCATCACCCTGAGACCAGTCTGGAGGTCAACAGCCATGTCTATCCGAAACAAACTGCGAATTTTCAACACCTATGTAAAGGCAGTGCTTCTCTATGGATCAGAGACCTAGAGAGTTACCAACACTCTGAGCAATAAGCTTCAAATCTTTGTTAATGGCTGCCTCCGCAACATATTAAAGATTCGGTGGACAGAAAAAGTAAAGAACACCGACTTGTGGCGAAGAACAAATCAGGATCCCCTCGAACAGCAGATCGCCAGGAGAAAGTGGCGGTGGATTGGACACACCTTACGGAAGCCCCCACAGGACATCACGCGACAGGCTCTGCAGTGGAACCCCCAAGGAAAAAGACGGGTTGGTCGCCCGAAGACCACCTAGAGACGCTCCTGTGAGGAGGAAATGGAAAGCTGCAACCTGTCATGGGGTGAACTAAAAAAGCTGCCCAGAATCGAGTGCGCTGGAGAGCTATTGCGGAGGCCCTATGTTCCACAAGGAACCAAAGGAATTAAGCAAGCAAGCAAGTAGCAACAAATGATCATTACATATTTCTTTTACATTTCAATTTCAAATTAGAAAGTTTCGTCTAGTTAAAACAATTACAAAAAATTAAAAAAATATAAACTTTTTTCTTCCTGGTACAAGGTTGCCCCGATTTTCCAAAGTTACCCCATATACTTAGGTCGTCAGCTAGATATGCAATTAAATTAAAGAAACACCTAAAAGAAAAGTCAATGAGACGCCAAAATTTGGTGAAGAGACTAGCTGGCACCATTTGGCGTAGTGATAAGAGTACATCACGCCACTTGTATGTGGGATATGTGCGATCAGTAATGAAGTATAGCATGATAGTGCAAGCATCATGCAGCGCAACAGTACTGGGTTCTCTTGAAAAGGTCCCAATTCAGGCAGTACACTTCATTTCTGGAGTCTGAAAAACCCACTCCTAAAGCAGCTTGTGAAATTCTCACTATTATAGAGCCTCTAAATTTTAGAAGAGAAGCGATAGTCTTACAGATGGTTAAAAGATATAGAAGACAAAAAAAACAACATTTAAACAGATAATTGGTAGGAAAACGGACCCCACACTTCAGAATCAAACACAAAACACGCGAAACAAAGCGATATAACGAAGGCTTTTATGTGGGTTGTATGAAATTTACAAAACAAAATACTTGTGGTTTTGACAGAATCGGCAGCGAAGCACATTAGCCTAAAAAGGAATTGTTGTATTTAAATTGTTAAAATGGGAACAAATGTAAGGAATGCGTTAATGTAAAGTCATTGTTTGCGTTTAATATTTTTGTGCATATATTTTCAGTCGATATTGCAAATTATAAAACCATAGCAGTTTATAGGATCCTGATAGCAAGCAACAGACAAACACATTCAAATAACGTTTTGCCTCGATGCCATCTAGGACCCATACTTTGGAATCGTATTTACGGAATATAAAGAGAATCGATATAGTCTAGCAGTCTCATTCAATGGCAGTGATGGCGAACCTTTTTGAGGCCGCGTTGCGATGCGACGAATTGAACGCTTGCTTTTAGGAGATTTTGTATTTATGAAGATTCACTCCGAGGTAACTAAGAGTCTCGGTTATAAGGCGCACCGCAGCACCGAATCAGTACACCCCTCTCTACAGGCTGGTTTATTTGGGAAGTGCTGTCTAAATTCCCAGATATTTGGAAAAATGTATATTATAGTATCAATCTCAAAATTTTAGTAGTATTTATACCAATTACTATTAGCCTACGTCAGTTTATTAACAAGCTTTATTCATAAACTAAAATAAAACAAGACAACAAATCAATTAGCTCAAAGAAAAACAATAGTTCAGGACAACTCCCTCACAGTGAATTTGTGCAGTGTACTAATCGTTAAGATTTATGATTCACTAAGTTTCCCCACTTAATTGCAGGGAATGACAATTACTTCCATCTATCCAAACCAAGTAAATACATACATATTTTTAAATTGCATAATGCATCAAAATTTGAATGGAATTTCGTTTCCATAATAAAATGAATTAAATGAATTTAAAATATATCAGAACATCACTTAAAAAATATAATACGTATCATCTAGTGCATGATTATGAAAATAATAATTAATTAATACTTTCAAAAGACTTGACTTCTGTCTGATACAATTGCTCTATAGGTATTATATAATAAAAATTCAAACGAGTGATATGTTATCATAAAACATTTGTAACATAACAGCTGTTCCCGATGTGATAACTTGTAATCATTAGTAATCAATTATACAGTAATATACCTCGACGATACACCAGTGGTCATCTTACACTGTCGTGCATGCCAAGTAGTTACATTTTAATAACCTGGTTAAGCCATTTGGATGTGAAGTTCCAAAATAATTAGATAAGCAAGCCAGTTATTATTTGTTATTAATTGTACTCCTGGAGGGCTTGTTTCATATGTTTCAGATACATATGGTGGCTCAGCATATGATAGACAATTAGTAGAAAGAAGAAGCATCTTTCATTTATGTCAATCTGGAGATTCCATAATGGCAGACAAAGGGTTCAATGTACAGGACATCTTCGCTAAAAAAAATGTACTTTAAATATTCCAACATTTGTTAAGGGTAGGGACGGCAGTGAAATTGATCTAAATGCCAGAAAATTCAATATTTAATTTTTGTGCCTAAGTTGTATACTTTAACTATTCCTGGATCTAAAACATATAGTTCGGAAATTTTAGTAACATTATTTAAATGTTAAAATTGCATTTGTAATAGGTATACATCAGAATTTTTTTATTATTTTTTTAAACATATTTACAATACTGTAATATAGAAAATGAGTTTAATTATATATTAATATACATCAAATTAAAGGTTAACATCTTGTCTTTGTGGGGGAAAAATCTTACAACAAACCATTAAGAAATAGATGAGAAAAGAGCATTTTTAAATTTTACTCCCAGTTTTTCCGGTTTTTCTCAAAATACTACTTTTTCTTCTTCTTTTTGTATTAACTTCCTTATTTATGAACCAATCTTTATGAATTTTTTTACATACATTTGTTACATGTAAATAATCATAGTTACAGGATGAATTTTTGATACGAGTTATAGTTTTCCTTAAATTAAATTTTAATTTAAAAAAATTGCAATTAAATAATTTTTTTTCATATGTCCTACAAAAAAAATTATATAAATTTTATTTATCAATTTAACCAAATTTCAACCACAAATGTTATAAAGATATAGCTTATAAATAATTCCGCCAAATTGCAATACATTATCTTGATAAATAATTAAGTTGATACATTTTTTATTGCGTTATAAATCGTTAATTAAAAAATCCAAAATGGCCGCCATTCCCATCACAACCATCAGAAATGATTTTTTTAAGGTAGGCTTACTTGGACCTGCTTATACTATCTATATACCAAAAATGGTCACGATGCGTGCACAAATAAAAAAAGAGCTCTCTACTGGCTCCCCTACCCTTAAGAAAAAAAAACAGGCTTCGACCGTAAACTGTAATGAAAGGTGTGGAAAGAATAATTGGGATGGCAAAAATTTTTAAAATATGTAAACAGCCAATGAACTCAACTGAACTCGACTTGCTTCACAAATACTTAAAGTTTGTTTTTATCTTTGCATTTTTATTTAGTACATCCTTGTTTATTGTATGCCGGCAGAAGATGATTTCATCTTGCAAAACAGTTCTTAATAGTTTCTTAGGATATACTCCCAGTCTTTTATTTCAGTATAAATGTTTCTAATTTAAACTTCAGAGAATATAAATATTAAATTTTGCCGTATAACATATAGGTTTAAATTTTAATTATAGATGGGAATCAAACCAACCGTAACCGAACACACCTAACTCAAACCCAGCTGCCCATCGAATCGAACCCAACCCAATCACAGCCGGTGACCAAAACGAGCCCAAACTTTAAAGTGGTTGAGTATAAACTATAAACTACATGTATATTTTTGTAGAAAAAATATTTTGAATCATGGTAAGATTATTTAAACTCTTTTTAGACTAATGTACAAAGAATGGAGTCTAGCTGAAATGCATTATATTTTAAATTACAATCTATCTGTAGCGGGTTGGATAATTAGATCCAACCTGGACACTTAAGGGTAGGGACAATAGTGAAATGGATCTAAATGCCAGAAAATTCAATTTTTAAGTTTTTGCCTAAGTTGTATACTTTAACTATTCCTGGATCTAAAACATAGTTCGGAAATTTTAGTAACATTATTTAAATGTTAAAATTGCATTTGTAATAGAGTATACATCAGAATTTTATTTTATTTTTTTAAACATATTTACACTACAGAAATAAAAAAAATGAGTTTAATTATATATTAATATACATCAAATTAAAGTTTAACATCTTGTCTTTGTGTGTTGGGGGGGGGGGAATCTTACAACAAACCATTAAGAACAAGATGAGAAAATTGTATTTTTTAATTTTACTCCCAAATTATTATTTTTTCCTAAAATTGTCAGTTTTTTCCGTTTTTTCTCAAAGTATTACTTTTTCTTTTTCTTTTTGTATTAACTTCCTTATTTGTAAACCAATCTTTATGAATTTTTTTACATTCATTTATTACATGTTAATAATCATAGTTACAGAATGAATTTTCGATAGGAGTTATAGTTTTCCTTAAATTAAATTTTAATGTTAAAAAATTGCAATACATTTTTTTTTCATATTTCCTACTAAGAAATGTATATACATTTTTTTATCAATTTAACCAAATTTCATCCACACATTTTGTAAAGATATAGTTTATAAATATTTCCGCAAAATCGCAATACAGTATCTTGATAAATTATCAAGTTGATACATTTTTATTGCCTGGTAACTACAAAATCCAAAATGGCCGCCGTTTCCATCACAACCATCATAAATTATTTTTTTAAGGTATGCGTACTCGTACCTGTTTATACTATCTATATACCAAAAATGGTCATGATGCGTGCACAAATAAAAAAAAGAGCTCTCTACTGGCTCCCCTACCCTTAATCATCACGTAAACTTTATAAATTGTGATTATATTTACACCTGAGCCTCATGTGTGTCGTGCCTTTCTGTATGATTATATTAAAAGTAAAATTACTGTATTATGTCATATTGTGTTGCAGGCAGGCTCGTATGTGTATTATTTCCTTCTTATAAGAATGGTCTACATAAATAGATAAGATATGAATTATTATCTTTCTATCATTGTTGGCTACGTTTGTCTTAAGGGATTAGTCGGAGTAATGAGCTAGAGATGAACGTATTGGTGATCAAATTTGTATTTAATGTGTATGGAATTCCATGGCTAGTATGGAGTGATGTTGTAAGTGTTTGACCATACTAGGGTTGCCTGAACAAACCAGGAAAACCAGTAACTTAAGGTTCAACACATTTGTAGAATTATTTTTTTATTTCGCATACCTAAAAAAATTTAATTGCCCTATCACATTTAGCTGTGTGTTTTATGTATACTAGGGGTGAAAAAATTGTGTTCTTTTCTTTTTTGCCATAGCAACCATAAAAATGACCGACAAACAGTTTTATACAATTTCTTAATAACCCTAACCCTTTTTTTACAAAGAAGATAATTCAATTCTGTTTTCTGTTATTGTTTTGAATTTACATTATCTATTTTTTTCTATGTATGATTATGCTGATAGCTCTATTATTTAAAAAAAAAAATGAATTGTCTACTAAAAATGCATATAAAATGTGCATATTGACACATAAAAATTAATTTTAAAAAAGTTATCAATGAATCTTCAAAATCATGCATGGGATTAAAAAAAACATAGTGATAGTGAAAATTGTTAAGTTTTAACCGTATGCGATGAGTAGTTTCAGAGGAGTAGCAAAAAAACGAAAAAAAATGAGAAAAAATACAAAAATGAGAAAAACCGAAAAAGAAAACTGTGCTCTGAAATGAACTAAACAAGCATGTGTGAATGTGTAATATCAGGATTTTGAAGTTCAAATCTTGTGTAACAACTGTATTTTATTATTAAAGCAATAGAGCGTTCTTAGTGGGCGTGGCTTAGGTTTTTAGTGACGTATTTGTGTAAATAAAGAACCCACTTGAGGTACAAATGTGACGTGGTGAAAGTAAAGTACTTCTTTATCATGCGAAATTCACATCTGAATATTAGCTATCCTACTCAAAAATAAGGAGGTAAATAGTAGTACTGTAGATTAATTGATTAATGTGATTAGGCTAGGGCCGGCTAGACCTATTTACACTTTCAATTTCACTTTATAGGCCTACACTTTTAATGTTTCGTAGGCTAGGCTACGATGTCAAGTGATAGTGTTGATGAACAGGCTATCTAGTCAAGTCACTATTAGGCTCACATCGTCTATGATCTATGTCTATGATAATAATAAAATTGCCTATTTTATTTAACATACATAATACAGCTTAAATCTTAATAAGACTTAAAACACAACACATCATTTAAAAAAAGCTCGAGCCTATTTGAAACTTTATTAATACAGCGGCCATTATTACTTGTACACCATTACAGAAAGTAAACACAAATCACGTGCTTTTTGTCACGTGATTGCAAACGCCCTATAGTTAAACTGTCTCAATAATATGTAAAAATCTCAATTACGCTAAAAAAAAAATTACGCATAATTAGACAGGTGTCTATCCTTAACATTATTTAAAACATTAATAAAAATGCAAGACTAGACTCGGACCACGGATGAGCGTAGGACGCAATAATCTTCTTTATAGAAGGGGCGTCTGTAATGTATAAGATAAGATACTTGACGCATACACTACACACAATTCACTAGAGAATACAAGCGATAACACTATATTCTAAAATTTATTCACATGAAGACTGCATATACCGTTGCATATATATCATAAATAATTATAGGTACATAGTCCAACAAAATAACCAGCGAAGATACAGACTTAGGGTCGGAGCCTTTAAAAAGGCCAGGAGCAGCCCAGATGGGACCCACTGCGCTTCTCGGTCTCCAAGTTAGACTGCCCTAAGACTTAAGTTAAAATTATAACTAACGCATTAATAGTCGCGTGATGTAAAATGAGAGGGGTGTAAGCAGAACTGACATCGATAACTATCGTACATTGGGGAGAGGGGGAGTAAATGTGCACGTTTCCTTAGTCTAATTGACAAGTGTAGGTAAAGCTCGGATTCATTTAGGGATTAGGCGGGGTTCTCTCACACCTTAAATTTTTTATAGGTCGAGGGGTGGTGGGTGAGAGAGGGGGGTAAGGGGCGAACATTGAATTTTGACCCGAGGAACAACCCTTAGATGTCTATTTTTGTATGCACGTCATTTCTCGTTGGTCGAAGAAGTGAGGAGGGACGGGTAGGGGGGGTCGAAGGTCAGAGGCGGTGGCCTCAAAGATGATTATGTCACGCGTGACCTTGACGGGTTTTCCTAGTGTCCTTGGTACAGGAGGGGGCGAGAAGCACACACGTGCTACAGCATTTAGAATGGTATGCATTCATGTCTTTCGCGTGTTTAAATTTCATGGAGCACATATTTTTTTCGACATAATGATCACCTAAATTTATGAAGTTATCGTTCTGCTAAAATATTAAAATTTTAATTATCAATGCCTGTAGAAAAGTAGCTATTTCATAGTAAATATATAATTAAATAATAGCCCTTTATAAATAATTGCGTTTGCAAATTATTATTATAGAAAAAGCTTCTGTAGGTTTTAAACACAATTATATTGTCTATTGTTGCTTTTAAGTTAATAAAAAAAGACATTAATAATGTTTAAATAATTTTGCTTATATCTATCGTATTAGTTAATAACAAAAAATTAAAAGGCCTATGAGGCTACTATTAAATCATTATATTAAGGGTTTGTAATTTATACAATACGTTTTTAATCCAAAACCAATTTAAAATACGATATTGAATAATATTTTTTTTTATTTTCACTAATAATTAAACCAAAAAAGGCCTACACTCGGTACTCAAGTAGTTATCTTGATATTATGCTCATTAGGTAAGTTGATTTGTAATAATTTTCTATAATATGAAACACCATAAAACTTCCATTTAATTGAATTTTGAAAGAATGTTGGATAACCAAGTAATAAACAATATTTATAATTTGTATAAATAAACAGTTGTATACATCTTGAAAAGTATATTGAAACTTAAGATAAAATATTATTACAGCAATATAAATTTTTTAACAATAGCAGGTTATTAGATAACTAATTATGTAAAGTTAAATTGATATATAAAGGAAAAATAAAAGCTTTTGTAAGTTAATGACATGGTTTACAAAGCTGTTTGAACGTTTGAAAAACATAGGCTAAAACTTTTAGACCTAAGCTAAACCTACAGACCTATATAAAAAACTAGCTCAATGCTAAAACATAGATCCATAAACACACCTAAATGCATATAATAGATATTGAAAAATAGCTATAGGTGACATTTATTTACAAATATACGAATATCAAATTTAAATGCAGGCATAACAGAGCATAAGTTAAACCTACGATATATTTTAATTGAATTATAACGGCCCGGGCTCTAGCCCTGCCACCGACCAATCCATGCCGCCCTATAGAATTTTTGGGCTAGGACGTAATAATAGTATATCTAAAAGGAACGTCTGTTACTCATAAGTCAAGTTAAATCGTAAAGTAAATTCATTGGTTTCACATTTCATCATAGAGTGTCCACATGCAGGTCTTATACTTCATCAGCCATTATCAACATATTTATATGTTTTGCACTTCGTCAGCCATTATCAACAAATTTATATGTTTTGCCCTTCATCAACCAGTGTCCACACATACGTTTTACAATTCATCAGCCAATGTAAAACGGGTATTTACATGTATATTTTATTAGAAAAAGTATTTTGAATCATTGTAAGGTTATTGAATAATTTGTCTAACGACTGCAAAAAAAGTTGATGGGGAGGGGTAACAATTTTTTATATAGTTAAGTCTGAAATTATTTCAGATTAATACAATGAGCATGAGAGATAGAGCGTACAATATAATTGAATTTTAACAAACATAACATTGGCATCACGAACAACGCAAAGCTTAAAGAAAAATGTTTCTTACTGGGAAGATGTAGAAGATTTCTTGATTTAGCTTAACGAGCATTCATTAAGGCCCTAACAAAAGAACAAAAAGCTGACAGACTGGCTAAAACGGGAGCAAACATGAACCAATATGAAAGACCTGTCAGATGTAACACATTGAAGCATGCTAAAAAACAACTTTAAAGAGGAATAGATAAATCAATGGGTACAGAGTACAGAGAACGACTAGAAGAAAATTGTACAGATTAATGAATGAGCCCAACAAACAAGACAACATAAATTATCTCCCCTGCAGAGAAAAAGCATGCAAAAGGTCTATAACCTGCAAATAAATATACTCAATTGGAACATGAATATTTTATACGAATACTGTCAAATTATGAGCTGCTTAAAAAATAAAAATGATAATTTATAAAGCGCTTCTATCCATGCTAGTACATTTAACATGCTAAGTGCGCTCTGGGAATAAATTGCAGTGGCAGTTGTATTGGTATGAAAAAAAAACAGCCACTAGCCAAAGATGACGGATGTGAAGCTCTTTTTAAATGACTGTATTGTCTTAGATTATTCTATGTGTATTTTGTTACTGCATAATTGTAAGAGATCTGCAACGAAATGCGATACTTTTAAATGTTTAAGTTACGCCTCTAGAATCTTCACACTAAGACCTTATCTCACATTCCACCTGACAGCTTTGTATTGATTATGTTGCCAGGAAAATCAGTAAAGTAACATCATTTTAAACACTAATAAAAAGGCAAGACTGCACTCTAATCACGGATGAGCCTATCACGCAATAATCTTCGTTATTGAAGGAGATTCTGTATTGTATAAGATAAGACGTAATGTAAAAGATAAGACATTTTAAATTAAGATAATACATTTAAAAAATATGAATTTGTATGTGTATTATTTTATTCATAGTTAGCAACAATCATTATTTTTTGTTTTTATTTAATAAATATTTATTTATGTTTTAGAAATAAATTTATGAATGTCTTTTTGAATTTTGGACTACTTTTAACATAAACAAAAAAATTAAATGATGAATTAATTTCAAATACAACATTAACAATCATAAAAAATGCAATGATTGTCGATATTGAGCCTATTAGAAGCGATGATATTATCTGTTGTATAAAGAACGGAATTAATACAGAAAACATTACTATCATACATATAATTAAAACAGTTTTCACAGATTTCATTTCTTTTTTTCTTTTTGTCATAGCGTCATTTGATGTTAAATTTGATTTATTTTTAGACGAAATAGAAATTGTATTGAGTGTCATGAATGTACAAATTAATATAACAATTGTTGGAAGACCAATATTCACTGACAGAATAAGGTTACGAAAATGTATAAGTAAGTCAACATTTTGAGCCACATAGTCTTTTAGAACAAGGGTTGGGATAGTTCTATTGTTATATTCTATAAAAATAATATCGTAGCACCAAAATATAGGAGCCCGAATCACAAAATTAAAAAGGGTTATTGCGATGATAAAAAAGTGTGTTCGATTAGGTGTAATAATTCTTGACACATGAAAAGGAAAACATACAGCTAACATTCTTTCTATAGAAACTAAAGTCACTAAATGTATGCTGGTCGCTAGAGCAACCCAATTAAAAGAATCAAAATATGCCATATAATAACATGCAATCCAACTATACCAATAAAAATCATTAAATCCTAAAGTAAATGTTGACAAGAAAAATACTTGTGTAATTGAGTAAATAAGGTCACACACAGAAAGTGCCATTAATATTAAATTAGTTGAGTCTCTCATTTTATGATTTGATAAAATAATTATGTTGAGAATACTTCCAACTATACCAAATAAAACAAGAACGTTGCCTATAAAAGTGCATGATACAAATGCAACTATTCGGAGTGTATCCGAACTTAAAATGTCTTCCTGGTTTCCATCAAAGTTATCCTGAAAGTCACTTGAGTTATTCATTTTGGGAAGTCTTTTGAATTTTTATAGTTCTTTGAGAATTTAAGTTGCTAGTATTAATGTTGGCTAACTGTAAAACAAAGATATTAACAATACAAGTAAATAGAATGTAAGTTATACAATTGAAAATGCTAAAAATGCTACTACATAGTAAATATTAGCAAAATTCAGCACATATCTATTTTAAAACTTTGTAATCTTTAAAGTAAAATGGTATTTTGGACCAGATGTGGACTGTAATAATTTTTACAGTTAATCATACTAATGAATGAATGAATGGATATGAATATATATTATGTATATAGATATATCACATTTCTAATTGCTAGTCAGCAATAGTCTATCTATGAGCACTATGTTTTTATTGCTGACTTAAATATAACAATTTTCAAGTATAATATCATATTAAACATTGTTTCTGTTTATTCTGGATTTGATAACCTAATAAATGCAACAGTTTTATTTTCAAATGTTGATCAGAATGTGACTAAGGAGAAAATAAGAAATTGTACGCATTGCAGTAACATTATATTTTGAGGTTCTACTTAACAGTACTATAAGGTACTATTAGGTAACAAACGGCTTACAGGGAGTCTATTATGTTCTATTATGTTCTTTTATTAAGTCAGAATAATTAAAATATTGTAAATAATATATTTTAATAAAATATTGTCCTAATATTAAATTACCGAATAAGACATGTATGAATATAAACTTTAAAACGCATATAAATCGTTATAAAAATACTAATCAATTTAAATTGTATCAATTTTATAGAAAATAGCAATATTTTATGTAAAGTTCATTATTATTTAATTTAAGAATAATTTAAGTATCAAGTATACTTATACAGAAAAACGATTTGACGAAATATATTAGTATTTAGCTCATATTTTTATTATAAAAACACTCTATATTAACGATTTTACCAATCGCTACATCTAACATTCTGACATTTAGGTAACCCTTTTCCAGTTGTAGCAGCTAAGAATAGATCACTTGAATACGATTGTCTATCCTTTTAGTTTGTCAATAAAGGTTAAAACATTTGGTAAAATGTAAACTATTTTTTAAAGTAATATAATAACTTATTTTAATTTGTAACAAATATGAAGTTATAGGTTTACATCAACCTATATATTTTTCATTTCATTTGTTTAACTTTGTTTTGGAAAAAACACATCTAAAATAACAATTATAATAGTTACATAACTTGGTCACGTCGGCCATTTTGTGCATAAAGAAAACGTTTTGTCTATACGTGTGTCCATTAGCAACGCTAGTTTTACCGTGAAGGGTAATAACACTTTAGAGCCGCTAAGTAAAAAATTGTGTTAAAAAATTAAGAATTGTAAAAAAAAAAACTTTTCTTACAAATAATATTGCGAAGTAGGGGCAGTGACAGCAAAACAGTGTCAGTGTTGCCTAGGTCCTATTCTAGTGACTCTAGCTAACACTAATTTAAACTAGGACTAGTATCGTTAGAAAGTAGGCTGATTACATCATGTGAATCAGTATTTTATTTAATGTAAGACGTTTTTATTTTATGAGTTTAGTTATATACAAATGTAAATGTTTATAAATATTCTAGGAAATATTTAAACTAGACTAGATGAATGAGTAAAGAAGTCTTAGATTATTTATTTTATATTATTATTATTTTGACAAAATGAGTTACTATGATGCCGTATGCTTCATAAAGAGTCACCATACTAAACTATAGGCTAGGCTTATTACAACATTATTGGACATCCCTATATTTTTTTTACTTATGACTTAGATGTTGGCATGGGCTTTTTTAAGTAGCCCTAAACTAACGTGCCTGACCCTGGCCATATTGACTTATATATGCTAACTAGTTTAAATAGGCTACTAATAAGTATCATTTTTTATAGTACGTATTAATTAAATGTAAGACTTAAGATACTGATGATATATATTAGTGTTAATTTAATATTAATTATAACAAGTCAAGTCAATACAACTGTTCGCTTTTTAATACCAGAAACTTGACAGCAACAATTCGTATGCATATCACAGGGTCAGGGCAACCAGAAACAATTAAAAAGAACAAAAACTAAATACCGAAAAAAAAACGTTCTCACTCCAGTTTTTATGGTAATATTGTATTTTTTCTTTCTCTCTTAACAAAGCACATTGTAGTCCTTTGTTTCTCCGTCATTTTGATGAGCATAACCATAGTGTTTACATAACTGAGCGCTGGTAGCTACGCACAAAATGGCGGTACACAGAAATTTGTCGCGTCATATTGTGATATAATATTATTGAAACACATTCACTCGTTTTTTTCTCCCAAAACAAACAAAATTAGGTCCCTAATTTGTGGGTCGAGCCTAAGAGGTAGTCCTCCCCCCCCCCCCCCCCCTGTGCGCAGAACCATGCATAAATAGCGCATAATATGACACATCCCCATTTAAGGTGATCAAATTTTACTCGTTTCGTGGAAGAGTATGCAAATTTAAAGGGTTTTACCATTAAGTGGTGTACAGAGGGTATCATTTTAAGAAAACATCATTTATAATAGACAGAATAGGAAAAAACATAAGTTTTAACCCCCAATAGTTGACACGTGCTCCCGCCTTTCCGAATATGAAATATAAGCCTTTGCTAGTAGAATACTGGAGTGATAGAACTAGATGAGGTTTCGTGTATTCTCATCTCATTAGGCTTGTAAATAGTTATATATATTGTTTTATTTACACTACTTGTATACAATTTTATTAAAGATCACCAATTAATATAGTTACCGTGAGTTTGTTTATATGTTTGTATATATATTTATATGTTTGTTCGCTATAGGCTCCTCAGCCGTTTCACCGATCGACACAAGAGTTAAATGGTGACTTATAACAACATTTTAATTATATGTATAATTTATTTTTAAATTCTAGACTAAGTCTATAGTTTATGGACTATGGCTATATTATGAAATTATCGTTTGAAAGCCGCTTTACAATGTTATTATATGAAAGAGAAAAGAAACAATGCAAGAATACAATAAACTAAATAAACAACAACGAAATTAATACTAGATCTACATCTGCTAGAAGTTTTAATCAATATAAGATATTAAATTAAAAGCCGAAACAAACAATAGGGCTTATCAGACCTACGTTTTAATTAAGAGAGGAAAAAAATATATATGGATTTATTATGTTACTAAAATATTAATATTAAAGATGTTGTTACTTTATCCAACTATGAAACTGCAGTCTGAAAATTCTTTAGTTGAAATTCTACATTTTATCGACACAACTTTTACTTGCCACTATTGGTTCATAAGAATCTATAGTGATAACATTAAAAAAAAAGGTTTTATTATTAATGTTCTCTAGAAATGTTACAATAGCAAGAGAATCTCGCACGTGTTATTTAAATAATTAAGTACCTGGTGGACCGATCTTCGTTCGGTAATAAAGAGCAGGCGCTTGTAGCTTAACACAGGCCTAATGTGTATGTAAAACAACGGTGCATACATTTTAAAAATACGTCTTTACAAGACAAATAAATTGCATTTGTCTTTTTCTTTGTTCCCGTCTACACAAACTCAAGGTATATAAGTAAACGTTTTATGGCGTATTCATTTCTATTTGTATACTCATTAGAGTAGTATACATATAGTATTGTATGCAACCCTCCACCCAACTCCAACATTACTTTCATCATATCGGATTAAAAATTTCCTCCCAAAGCAACATATTCTATGTGATTTATATAATCTGCCTGAAAATAGAAAAACGTTTAAACGTTTAAACTATATCGATCTTTCACAATAAACATAGGAAACCGACTCCAACAAACTGTAAAGTTAAATGTTTTGACCTTTAGAACAAGATGCAAGCACCAAAGGGTGACGCCGCAATGTATTTAAAAATTCGCGTAAATTATCTTTTCCAACGGTGGTGTCTAAAAGTAAGCTTTTTCTGAGTTGTTCCGTGTACAAGTTGATCTGAGTTATTTAATTTTGACCATTGCATTGGCTATTCGTTTGGAAGGCTAATTGAACCATTTTACTTTATCGTATCGAACTGGAACCTGGCATATAAAAGTGAACCCTAGGCAACACATTCTTTATAATTTTTAGTCACATCTACCCACTTCACCCGAAAAAATCAGCTTATACTGTTCTTTTTACATTTATGTTAAAAGTAAAAGTAACGTATCCCGTCGGACCAAATTGATCCATAGGGCCATTGAAACAGCGTTCACCAGTTTATGTGGCCGCGACATACACTGTGATTGTGTTGCCAGCACTATGCACAGCAGCATATTGATAATTCACCTTTAAAATTGGGTGAAATAAAACCACTAGTTTGTATGTGAAATATAAAAATTACGATAAATAACCTAGGCTTTAAATTCTTACAGTCGAATCAAATTTGTATTTGTGCCGTCTAATATGTAGAGTTTGCCTGATAAAACCACAAAAAAAAAAGCAAGAAACAAACAGCTTAATCTCATGTCAAACCCTAAAAAAATGTAGTCTAGCGTTGTCAGTTTTAAATGCATCATAAATATATGTCATTTATGTCATTATGTTATGTATTTAAAAGACTGAAAATGAAAAGTTTAAATTTAAAATATCGTGAATTACGTTACAATTTTTAGTTCTTCTACCCCTTCCCCTACTTTAACAACTGTCAAACTTTCTAGTGACCCCTTTTATAAAATTATGTCAATTTTTTTAACTCCCTCCCTCACCCCATTCAAGCTAACAATGAGTTACGGCCTGCAAGTATATTTGATTTAATTTAAAAAGATCTACGAATAAATGTATTACATTTTTACTAGTTTATTAGATTTCATATTGACAATAAAACTAACAGTATATTACACTTCTGACTATTGTTATAAGGAAAATTACTATACGGCATAGTGAACACTGCTGCGGTGTACACTATATACGGCGTAGGGTATACTGCTACGGTGTACACTATATACGGCGTACTGTATAATGCTAAAGTGTACACGTTATACGGCGTAGTGTATACTGCTAAAGTGTACATTATATAGGACGTAGTGTGTACTGCTACAGTGTGCACTATATACGGCGTAATGTATACTGGACTTCTTCTTCTTCTTCTTCTTTATGTGCCAGGTCTGGAACAGACATCGGCGGTCTTGACTCTCCATTCTTTCCTGTTGTTAGCTTTTTGCAGAAAGTTATTATTACTTATGTTGTTGTTCATGGCCTATTCGTTCAGGCTTTCTACATATGTTAGCCTTTGTCTTCCTCTGTCTCTCTTTCAGATATTTTCCTACACAAAGCAAGTCTTTCTATACCATTTTTCCTATAGATGTGTCCTAGATATTTCATCTGTCTATTCCTAATGGTGTTAATGAGTTATCTTGTGGTACATGCTTTTTTCAACACCTCTGCATTAGATTTCTTTTCAGTCCATGATATTCTCATCATCCTTCTTAGAAACCACATTTCTACTGCCTCCAATCTTTTCCTTGTTTCATTATCAATAGTCCAACATTCACATCCATATAGAAAAACAGACCAAACATATCCCCTCAGTATGCGCATTTTGATACATATTCTGATATTCCTGTTTTTCATGATACTGCTTAAAGCTCATGAAGCTGTTTTTAGCTATTGCGATTCTTCTCTTTATTTCTTTGTTGCATTTGCCTTCCTGTGTTATTGTATAGCCTAGATACTGGAAAGAATTGATTTTCTTGATGTTTTCACCTTCACTGGATAAAGAGCATCTTGGAGGTTGTCTTTTCTTAGAGATTACCATTACTTTGGTCTTACTGAGATTGAGTGTTAATCCTTTAAGTCGGCTCTCTTCTACCACCTTATTTAGAATAGTTTGCAGGGCACTTTCTGATTCTGCTATTAGTACTGTGTCATCTGCATATCTCAGATTATTTATATTCTTTCCTCCAACTTTAATACCATCTAGGTGTTCGATATTCCGGAGTATTATTTCACTGTAGATGTTAAAGAGGTCTGGTGATAAAACACATCCCTGTCTTACTCCTCTCCTTATTGGTTTGAATGCACTTAACTCCCCTTCATATCTAATGGCAGCTTCTTGCTCCCAGTATAGATTTCTTATTATTCTGAGGTCTTTACTGCAACAGTGTACACTATAAACGCATAGTATAATTAAAGGTGAAATTGTGTTATTCATTGAAAAGACTGCAAATGCAAATATTATAATACACGATAGATGATAAATTTAATTTTCTCTTCCCCTCAATAAAACTAACCGTATATTACACATCTTATTATTATAAGGATAATTTCAAAAAAATTGAATACATCTTTTCTAGTTTACCAGATTTCGAATTGGCAATGTTAACATATTCTAATATATCTTACTTAGTTATGCCATATAAGCGATTCAAAAATATATTTAATAAAACATTCGTAAATATGTTTCTTGTATAAAAAAATGTGTATACTTCTACAGTGTAGGTGTAAACTATATACAGTGTAATGTATACTACTACAGTGTATACTATATACAGTGTGGTGTATACTACTAACTACTACAGTATAACCGCATAACAAACAACGAGGTCTTGCAACGGGCTAACATGCCCAGCATGATCACTCTCCTTCGCCAACGACGTCTTCGGTGGCTTGGCCATTTTTCCAGGATGGAGGATGGGCGAATTCCAAAAGAACTGCTATATGCCGCGCTCGCAGAAAGGAAAGAGAGCTACTGGCCGTCCCCAACTCAGGTCCAAGGACGTCTGCAAATGTGACCTAAAGGCTATAGATGTAGAGAACGGAAACTGGGAGACCCTTGCTCAGCACAGAAGTAGTTGGAGAGGCACCTTACACACCGGTATAAATGCGGCAGAGGGCAAACTTCGCCTTATGGCGGAGGCTAAAAGAGAGGCGAAGATAAGTAAAGAACACAGGCTGCCCCTAACAATCTCCAACGGTCCAGCTTTCAAGTGCCAGAGATGCGACAGAGCCTGTCTCTCAAGGATAGGTCTCCACAAACAGTCAATTTTGCAGGGCTGGCCAAATCACAGGAGCGCAAATCTAATCGTCTTTCGAAACTATGGAGCCAATGATATATATTATACATACATACGTACAGTCACATAATAATAGTTCCAATACTGGAACACACATATTACTTATTTACTCTCTCTCCCCAATGCAAGTTTTGTAGGCGGGGCTAAGTTTTTCATTTCTTTTTATGGTTGTCATTTTGACTTTTTAGTTACGTGTGAAAAATATTCTAAGAAATCAACTCTGGTAGCGTCTGCGCATACTGTAATGGTTTATTATTACGTACGTGGGAGATCGTTTTTATTATGGGCAATGGTACCAATATTTTCTACCTCTCTATTAGTGGGTCTCTCCCCCGCGTATTTAAGGCGTTTTCGCGCACAGTTTGGACAGCGCGTAGTGAGAAATTTCTTTTCTGCCTTTGATGACGCTTGTGTTGGCACTATTTTATTATTACTGTATATAATCTTCATATTGTAAATACGTGCACATATCGGAGTTATCACCTGAATTAAAATATCTTCTTGATTGAATCATTTACACTGAAGCTTCCTTGTCAAGTTACTATTTTACTTTATTGTTTACAATACCAAAATATATATTTAATTACAACTACCACGTCAAGGAAAGGAACTTTTAGAACACAAATCCTGAGTTTGTTCACAGGACGATAAAGAGTACGTATAATACTGAAATATAAATAATATTGACCAAAGTCTACCTTAGGATGAACGAGAATTATCAACAACCTATACACGACTCGGACCACAATGGGATTGTGGTCGTAACAATACATACATAAATACATACAATTTTTACCTTTTTGTATAGTATAGAATAAATTGTTTTGGCTATTTTAGAGAAAGCATTAACAGCAAAACAATTTTTGTCCTTGCTAAAGAAATATTTTTTTTTATTTTCTTTCCCATATCTACTTTATTTTTTTTATATTGTTTTATGCGTCGTAGTGCCATTAGTAACGCCCTATACAAAACCTGTCATGAAGTCAGTTGGCTTGCCCAGAACAGGGATGCATGTTCTACAATACATAGTGAAAGAATAAGAGAGAGGGAGAGAGAGAGAGAGAAACATAAACACAATAAATAGTAACTTAGTGACATCATCGACCTTATATGATGAATAACATCATTGTATTTCTACTTTGCTAGAGATCTCGAACTATTATTATCTGTCAAATAGGAACAATGGTTTCTCTTTACTTTCATTATTTAAAAAAAATACTTGGTTTTCTCTGTTCACAACTAGAAGAATGCACTTTTTTATATTTACTCGAAAACAATGGTCTTACTTGATGTAAATGTTGAAGAGATTCATACAATAAATTACAAAAATATAATATAAACAAAATATCGTATTTGTGTCAACTGCGTAGTTATTACTATTACCACTGGGGGAAATACATTGCGAAAATGAATCATGTGTGCAGTATACTTGATATTCAACAATTAATCGATAAAGTTTTTTTTTTTTTTTTATGTTTGTAAAATGTCAATTATTATTTCAACCATACATATTGCAAATTACCGAACTGTTGAATCCTGCAAGTGATAATTTATAAAGAATATGTTGAGAATTTGAATATTTTAAGATGAGTGCGATGTAGCAATAATGTCAGGGTTTTAAAGACTTATGAAATAATTAAGCCTATATTGTTATTTCTGCAAACTAATATGTATATTTTTAATTGAAAAACAAAAACAAAATGAAAACGGTTGCTACAAAAACAAAATTGTTACTGCCATGATATCTAAAAATAACTGTGTGCCGGCAACAATGTTAGGAATTGTATATTACATTTTATTTTACTCGTGGCCCACACAAAGCCGCTAAAGTGAAACTTCAATATTTTATTGCGAAATGTATTTCATTGTTCAAACGAACATTTCCTTAACGGGTTTTTAAATAGTGCTTTAATTAGGTTTGAATATCAAGGTGAAATCTCATAGTTCTTGTAATAATTATATTTTTTTTTTACAGTTATTTATTTATATTTAATTATTGTGCCATGTTATTTTTTTATATTTCTATCGGTAGTTATTTATTATGACAAAGAAATTTTTGCATACACCAATAAGCTTATTTGTTCTCGTATCCTCTACATATTTCTAGTTCGCATTTTTCCTTTTTGCATTCTTAAATTCTGGGAGAAATTCTTTTCTAGCACATTCTTCACCGAAATCAATATAAGGCAAACAAAGGCGTAGTTTGTTCTTTTTGTTTTGCGTACGGATAAAGTAGCTAAATATTGTAGACCAACCAAGTTAAATGTTCTTATTTTATTGTACATACAATCAAGCATTAAACTCTTCCTTAAAAAAAAACATAGAGTGGCTTGAGTATATTATTTCATAGTGATCCGAACTCTGGATAGACAATAGTAGACCCAGGGTTATATCAGTATTATTACGCATTACGTTTAAATTTGTTCCGCGCGTTTAATAAACGTAACATAGAAAATAGTATTTTGAAAAGGAACCAAAAATTTAAAATAAATTTGGTATATCTATTAAAAACTATGATAACGAAACACAAAAATACTCCAAAGTCAAGTGTTAAAATACAATAAATATAAATAAAAAATAAATAAAAATAAAAGTAATAACTGCAAGTTATAGTAACAAAGATCAACATTTTGAAATTTAATGTATAAACTAGCTAAAATAAACAAATAAAAAATAACGGAACGCTTACAGTAAATTAACGAATTCAGCAAAGAACAATGAGTCACTAACAAGGCATTGTGCATCATTTGAGATAATAACTTAAACTCTTGGTGCACCAATAAGACTTACTCTAATTGTATATAAACTGGTTATAACAATGAATTGTACAGAAACTGAAGCGTACAACGACTGCGTACAAAAGACTCCGTACAAAAGACTCCGTACAAAAGACTAACTAAATCTCGAATTATTCGTCTGTTATAGTCAATAGCATGGTAATTTATAGACACTGACTTGTCTAGAAATTTACAGCCTCACTACTAAAAAATTAACAATATTTATATAATCAATAAATTCGAGAATACAACAGAACTGACACCAAGTCCTAAGAAAAGAAATATATATATATAACAAACTGTCTTAGGTGTGCGCTCAAGCTTACAATACAAAAGAAAGAAAATAAAATACTGGGAGCAGGAGAAATATCGGTTGGAGAATAAACGCACACCAGTAAACACACAAAAACTTGAAAAATACTTTTCAATAGACATGAAAATGCTTTAAAAGTATGCCAGCTAGTTCAATATTGCTGAACAGAGAAATAACATATAACTGTGGGACAAGAAAAATTTCAAGTTTTAAATAAAAAATGATAATATTTGTTAAACCATTTTATAATTAAGATATAGTAATATGTTTATTCAGATATTAAATAATGCATTTAATAGAAGCCATTCCATTGCGTAACATAACATCAGTGAAAGTGGTAGACGTCCTGACAAATTTCTTCACACGTTACGGCCTACCGAAGACAGTACAGTCCGACCAGGGGACCAACTTTACTTTGAAAATGTTCAAGCAAGTTATGGAATAATTAGGCATAAGCCATCGGCTAGCAAGTGCCTATCATCCTGATAGCCAGGGAGCTCTGGAAAGGTTCCAGCCGACCTTAAAACGAATGCTCAAAAAGTACTGTTATGAAAACGAGAAAGATTGGTTTAGGGGTGTGCCTTGTGTACTGTTCGCTGCAAGAGAGGCCACTCAAGAATCTTTCTGATTTAGCCCGTTTGAACTTGTGTATAGACACTCAATAAGAAATCCGTTGAAACTGCTACATGAAACTTGTCTCAGGAGGACACATCTAATAGAGCAAGATGTAGTATTAACCGAGGGCGCCAGGCCTATCAAACAGCATCCCAATAGAGTTAACCCCATCAGACTTGAGCATATTAGGGCAGAGGTAAAGTACATGCTAGAAAATGACATAGTGGAAGAATGTGATCGCAATGGTCTTCGCCCTGTGTGCTGGTACCAAAAGCCGACCACACACTGCGGTTTTGTACACACCTTAGGAAATTAAATAATTTGACAAGGACCGACTCGTATCCCATTCCTCGCATTGATGCCCTCATTGACACGATAGGGACAACGACAAAGGTGATACTCTCGGGTACTACATGATTGATTAACCCAATGTTTCTTTTTTAAGGTAATCTCACTGGTAGATTATGAATGTTTTATGATAACATATCATTCGCTTGAATTTTGATTAGCGAATAGCTATAGAGCACTTGTATCTGACAGAACTCAAGTCTTTTGAAAGTATTAATTATTGTATTCATAATCATGCACTAGTTGATACGTGTTATATTTTTAAATAATTGATGTTCTGATAATATTTAAATCATTTCATTCATTTTATTATGGAAAAGAAATTCCATTTAAATTTTATTTTTTTATTCAATAAATAAATATGTATGTATTTACTTGGTATTGACAAGTCTTAACAATTATGCATGCATACAAGGTAAAAAAAGAAGAACATTTCCGGTCTTATTCGATCATTTTCTTCGAAACATGTCTGCGTGCTACGTTACTGGTTGTACCAAAAGATGTAAGAGATTAAATGATGTTAACAAAAGAAAACGATGGATTGTGAATGACTAGCGTGAAGAATCACCCATTTATAACCTCTAACGTATAGAGCGATTGCAAAAGGCGTGGCTTTGGTTTTTTAGTGACGTAATTGTGTAAATATTAGCGGCCATCTTGGTGATAATGGCATTAATGGGGAATAAACATTGTGTTTTTATACCCAAAATATAAGGAATTAGTTTCCATAAATCTTGATATTTAACTGTGATACTAGTCCTTAGTAGTCCGTCCACGAAATAAACAAGATCTTAGGCATTTATAGTTTTTCAATAGCTCTTTTGAAACATTGTAGGCCTATATTTTACTAACTTTTAGATAGTAAGTAATAAGCTAACTTTCGACAATCGACATCTTCAATAAATATTCGGCACTTACGGAACCTTTTCCTTTGATTTTTAATGGTTTAAATTTGTGCTTTGAATGTTAATTTACATCGCTTGACAGTGTTTTATATATGTTCTAGTTATATTGTTGAAATGATCACATTTAAAAGAAAACCATTTTACGGCTATAGTAATACGGCAGCCATTTATCACCACTAGAAAAAGTAAACAAACAGCACGCGCTTTTTGTCACGTGATTGCAATCGCTCTATTGCTTGATGATGCAAAAGAATTTTCGTTATATATGTTTATAAATCTACGAATTGTTTTTTTAATAACCAAGGACGCAACTCTTGACTAATTTATTTTATAAACAAATCTAAATATAACTTTACGCAACTAACACTTTGAGTATTAATTATCGCCTACTCACTTTCGATGTTAAAAACGGATTTCTTAGAACTAATCTTGTAGCCGTTGTATATTTCTAAAAGACCAGAACTGGCTGTCAATGTTGAAATCAATTGTCAAACAGCACCAAAAGCATGTTTTCTGTTTACAAAAATGGCGGTAAATTTCACCGGAAGTTCACGATCATCCCTGTTCAAAAGGTCACACCTAATTAAGACTTGTCAATGGATGGATGAAAGTATTTGTCATTCCACGCAATTAAGTGGGGGTAACTTAGAGAATTATTAACCAAAGAAATCTTTACGATCAGTATACTGCAGAAAATCACTGTGAGAGAGTTGTTCTGAGTTATTGTCTTTCTTTGTGCTAATTGATTTGTTGTCTTATTTATATTAATTAATGAATAAAACTAAGTAGTAACATGTAAAATTTTTATCTCTCAGAAAGAGATGTAATAGCAAATGGTATAAATAATACTACAATTTCAAGATTGATACGATGATATAAATTTGTCCACACATCTGGGCATGGAGTGTGATAAAAGATAACACTTTAACTTAAATGAGTTTATTTGTCCAACCATGAACCCCTTCAAGATAGAACTTGCTAAAAATAATGCATTATTGAATTAATATTATTAGAAATATATTGCTAAATTGTTATATCTTGGTATTAGAATGGGAAAAACTAGTGGACACTATCACTATAATGTATATAAGTTGTTATATATTCCATATATCTGGGAATGGAGGGAAATAAAAGTACGTAAATGTGTGTACTTATCCAACCCTGAACATTTTATTATTAAACTGGTAAAGTTGCTAAAAACACATAAATTACATTTTTAATATGTAAGTTTCTGTAGTAAGAGGGGAAACTAAATTGTACTTTTTCTCATATCTGAGAAATAGGGGAAATAATAATCACTTTAAGTGTGAACCCTGACCTACCCTGTAAAAGATATTAGTCAATGTCAAGTTGACACTGTAATTTATCGATAAATGTATTTCTAGGGGAAGGGGAAGTAACCTATAATCTGACTATAGGGATGAGTGCTAGCATTAAATATCTTAGCTTGTACATTAGAAGTAAATTATTGGAAATTGCAGAGTGTGAGCAATGTTATATTTTTTTAGGCCTAAGTAAGTTAAAACTTTTTGGTGAAAATCCACACAACTGTAAATAGTTAAATTGGGAATGGCTAGATTTATAGAGCTACTATTTTTTTTATCATTTTTGGAAATTGTTTGTACCTGTTAAGACATTAGTTAATGTTAATGGTAAAATATGTCCATTACGTTATAGAAATACAATTGCTCTTAGGTAATAATACTTTTTTTTTATAAAAAGAGATGTTTGATAATTGTAAAGGGCAAACGTAGGCATCAACACTATTTTGTTAGGTACGAAAAATGTACCATGTTGGGTATTACCATGGTACATTATTTCTTTCGTTGGGTGAGGGCGTGTTACATATTAATAACGCCCAGAGCTCTTTCTCAACGCGAGTTTTGTGAGAGGTACTAAGCTTAGACTATTCTAGGAATCTACTCTTGTACCGACCTCAAATTCTTGGAATAGCTTGGAATAGTTTATTATTTTACGTACAGGGGAGTTCATGTTAAAACTATCGTTTTTATTATGAGTTTTGTAAATGATACCATTATTTTTACCCCATTCTTAATTTGTCTGTTCCCCGCTCTTCGCCGCGAGTATTAAAGGCGTTGGGCGAAAGCTCTGCAGTTTGTTTCGAGATAATTTCTTTTGAGTTTGTCGGATTGACGCTTGTGTTGGCTCTGTTTTTAATATTGCTGTAATCAATATATTTATTGTACATACTTGCAAATACTGGATTTACCACCTGAATTAAATATCTTCTTGATTGAATCATTTACACTGAAGCTTCCTTGTCAAGTTATTATTATACTTTAGTGTTTACAATACCATAATATATATTTATTTACAACTACAACGTCAAGGAAAGGAACTGTCAGAACGCAAATCCTGAGCTTGTTCCCAACTCAATAAGGAAATCATAGTAATGCTAAAGTAATAATAATATAAACCAAAAGTCTACCCTAGGACTAACGAGAATTATCAACAACATCTACACTGCTCTGACCTCAAGGGGATTGTTGTCGTAAATATATATATATATATGTATATATAATGGGTTTCCAACTAATTTTTAAAAGCAATGTTACCTTTTTTGTCTTTTTGTGTACATGCAACGCTACTAAATACTTTTGGAAACCTCTTTTTCTGCAAGTAAAACTTTCTATCAGTTTATGGTTTTTGAATGTAAAATGCCTTCGGCTACTATTAGCACAATTAACGTAATCACTCATTGCCAAATACTTAATTTGTACTATCGTTAGTGTGTGTGTGAAGTCAAACTAAATGTGTAGGAATTTGCAAGTTAAATAAAAATCGGTCGTTCTTATTCTTAAACAGCGAAGTGCATAATTTGTTAATAGCTAAACGTCTATGCGCTAAGTTACAGCATGTTAGCATGAGAAAGAAAAATTAATAAGCCTTTCAAAGATCAGGTCGTTTACAAAAAAGAAAGCAAAGAAGAAGAATTTGCACATTTAATATATAAGATTTAAAAAGAAAGAGCATGCTTTTTTTTATTCCTTGTTTCGTAAAGTGTAGATGCTATGTTTCATTACGATATTCTTTAGTTTATTGTGTTTATAAGAAAAGTAAACATTAAAATAGAACTTGTAAAACAATAACATGTTTGTTATTTAAAATTTTATAAAAAGGAGATTTAGTTTGTTTTCCTGAAAATATGTTACTTAAAGATGGAGTTATTTTAAATAGATCATTCTTAAATTATAATTTGTACAAAGTATTTTTTTTATGAACAAAGAAACTATTATTTTTATATTA
>CASBPS010000036.1:0-193000 GCA_949126835.1 Anisus vortex | reverse complement strand
ATTCTATTAAAGTATTTAATTGTAGAAACATGTCTGAACTAAAGCTCTTTTGAAAGTTGCAATGAGCTCTTTAAATACTGAACCCAGTAAAGATATTCCAATTGTTTAAAGCACCATGTTCTTGAGTCTTATTAGTTTAAACATTGTAGCCATTTCTCACGATACACAGATAAAGTTCTAGTTAACAGCTTTAACTTTAACTTTTAATTGTGTGTTTAATCAGTCTAAGTGGCATAAAATAGTTAAGTGTAGCCTACTTAAAATTGGTAGTTTATTGTCGAACTATCTGCCATACTTAAACTGATTGTAACAGATAACGGCATCCTAATATAGAGTAGATACATTCACATGTGATGTTAAAACAAAGGGTCAAAAGGAAAGGTCAGAAGTGGTAAAGTAGAAAAAAAATGTCGCACTAAATTCAGAAAACATTTACATTTTTTTTTCAAAGAGCAGAAAAACAAACATATTTTTGAGGTAGTGTTTGTCATTATTTCAGCTGAAATTGTCATTATAAATATTTATTTTTATATCACAGAAACTTCTTCTCTAAATGATATTATTTTGTTATGTGCTTATCCGAGGTTTAAATCTGGATATTTTGAATTTGTATAGATGTTTTAAAATGTTTTGGTATTCTTGGTTTATTACATTTATTTCCATGTTTTAAAATTTACTGGTATTCTTGGTTTATTACATTTATTTCCATGTTTTAAAATTTACTGGTATTCTTGGTTTGTTACATTTATTTCCATGTTTTAAAATTTACTGGTATTCTTGGTTTATTACATTTATTTCCATGTTTTAAAATTTACTGGTATTCTTGGTTTGTTACATTTATTTCCTTGTTTTAAAAAGTCGTTCCATTTGCCTGATTCATATCTTTAGACGTTCTGGTTTAGAGAGGCCTGAACAAATATTTTAAAGTTTGGAAATAGTTCATTGTTTAGTTCTTTACGCAGTCTTGCTGTTATTTTATCAGGAAAAGAAGCTTTGCTGTAGTTTTTGTTAAAGTTGGTTTTGCGCTTTTTTTTTTTTTTTTTTTTTTTTTTTTCTCATCGAATAAAGTGTACAATGCAGTGACTTGTAATGTTGGCTGGTTCGGATTCAAATGTCAAAATCGTATGTACAAGTTTAAAAATAAATAAATAAATTCATTACGTTGTAAAGTTTTTATTTTTCAGTTAACATAAAATAATTAACAATATACTTTTGCTTTCAATCATTAACATTCATTATTATACATTAATTATGACACAATTTTAGGAATCGATGATGGTGTTATTATATATGTTATTACAAAACGTCTTCTGATGAAAGAATTGGAAAATAATTTTGGTTATCAACCTTTTTAGTGCAAGTGGATTTTAAAAACGTTAAAGTCATAAACATATTATGTTGAATCTGTAAACATATGAATTAATTGAATTCTCGAGCGGGCTTGTACAAAAATAAATCAATTTGAAGTTAGCATGTAACGAATAAAACATCTTTAAATCTTGTCTTAAATACTTGTGTACAGAAAACCTAGTTACTTGTGTACAATGTTCTCTACAGAAATCCTAGTTACTTGTGTACAATGTTCTATACATAAAACCTAATTACTTGTGTACAATGTTCTCTACAGAAATCGTAATTACTTGTGTACAATGTTCTATACATAAAACCTAGTTACTTGTGTACAATGTTCTATACAGAAATTCTAGTTATTTGTGTACAATGTTCTATACAGAAAACCTAGTTACTTGAGTACAATGTTCTTTACAGAAAACGTAAAAAACTAGTTCTGATAATTACACGCGCCGGTCGGCAAATTTGTCGCCTTGAGAGACCCGCGTCCTCTATGAACACCTGCAAAGCAAAAATAGTAACATTCCTCGCACGAGTTCGCTCGGGTCGACTCGCGCGTGCGATTTTCCGAAACCCGCCGCCTCTATAAACGCTAGCTAAGAAACAGAATGGAACACGAAGTCAGGACCGGTGTTGGTTTGATAGTCTAAGTGTTAAATGAATATGTAGAAGTGGACGTCTTTATCACTTAACATGAGGTGATTTGATGTATGTTGAACTTGTGTTGTACCTTAACTACATATTAAATCGCTTGCCAGAAGCTCGCCTTCCTAAATTGCATTGTTTTTGAGAGAGAAAAGGAAATCAGCGCGCATTCATGATAGTATAATAATAATAGCAGGCCTTTGTAATAGAATACCAGTGGAAATGCTCAAATGATTTGGACAAATTATCAAAAAAGCTGTTTGAAAAATAAATGACAGTTTATGTGTAATAACTAATTCTATGTCTTTAAATTTAGAAAAATAAAGGAAATATTTATACATAAATACGAACAAATGTATAATGTTCGCTTCAAATATGTTTATGATTTAGTTTTATAAAAAACTTCTGCCATTTGTAACACATTTCTTAATTTCTATACGAATGTCTAGCTGCTAAATGTGGACACAATTGTAAAGAAGACTGCTATGAAAACTGTTACCATAGAAACTGTAATGGTACAACTGGACAATGTACAAAATGGTGTGTTGCTGGATATACAGGTAATGATTGTAACGAAGGAAGAACAATTTTGTCTTAAGCATGTAATTTAAAAGGCTACAAACATAAATGTATACCAAATATGATAAGCATACACTTTTTAAGACGAGTCGTACATTATCTTATATATTACAGACGTTCCATCTATAAAGAAAATTACTGCGTCCTACGCTCATCCGTGGTCCGAGTCTAGTCTTCTAGTCCAGAAGCTGGGAATTGTTTAAATTTGTATCCAGGATTTCCAATAAATAAATGTAAAAAAGTCAAGTAAATAAGTGTGTAGATTTATTGTTTATTACACTAGACATTATGTATTGAAATTTTAAGGAATATATTTTACTAATTAAAGCGCCATTTAATAATAAGCTAATGTCTCACACCTATTGATTTCTAGGCTACCAACTTTAGATTTTATAAGTCCTCTGAGCGAACCTTTTCACTTGTTTTAGGGTGTAAACCTTTTTTAAAGTGACAGTCTTTTGGTAAGGACGTAAATCACAGCACTATTATATAAATATATATTAAAGATAAAACAGTGTGATTAATTAAATACCTTATACATCATATATTGTGGCAGTAAATAATTGTATGGCCTAACTACATAAGACATTACTTGACATATTAACTGGTTTGAAATATCTTTAAGGCAAATAATTTGCAATGTTAGGGAGTCTACGAAAACCTCCACAGGACATCACCCGACAGGCTCTGCAATGAAACCCTGAGGGAAAGTGACGGGTTGGTCGCACTAAGACTACCTTGAGACGCATAGAAGCATTCAATTATTATATACTATGTTTTATTGTTCTTTTTTAAGTTTCACGGGTTAAAACAAACAAACGTATAATCTTCCATTTTATGT
Organism: Anisus vortex; assembly: GCA_949126835.1. NCBI lineage: Eukaryota > Metazoa > Mollusca > Gastropoda > Planorbidae > Anisus > Anisus vortex. Next base: position 189,585 of record CASBPS010000036.1, on the reverse strand, counting down.
TTTATACTAAAAACAGTTTGCACTGCTGGGAAATATGGTACTGTACTCTAAGCTGTAGTGATGATTGTCTGGGTCAACTATGTCATCCAGTAAATGGACATTGTTTAAACTGTACTGATTGATGCTAACACACCACACTGTAAAGGTAGGTAGAATGTTTCAAAATATATTGTGTGGTTTAGAATGAATTTTATTTCTACTTTAATTTATAGGTGACAGACATTTGTTGAAAAATATAATAATATACTATTTGTAAAGCGCTGCCAGCAAACATTATGTAAGCTCAGAGAACAATTAACCAAAGACTATAATAAAATGGACCGCTTGCTCTATTATTAGAAATGAAATGTTAGTTTGCGCATCTAGATCCTTCAATAAGTCATCAAGTTTTCCGATGCACATCAAAGACTATAATGAGCTAGATCGCTTGTTCTATTTGTATAGCTTAACACTAATATTATAGCTACCGTGGTCACACTATCTTTAAGGACTCCTAAACTTCCCTAAAGACTTCCGCTGTATACAACTTTCGATTTTAATCTTACTTTTCCATTGAGAAAATTGTATCGAATTACCAGACCGAAAGTCTGGAGGACTTGGTGCGGTCAGAAATTCCGAAAAGAAGATATTCGAGTCATCAAAGAGCAGAAATATTAAAGCAAGCAGTCCATCTTATTAGGGGACAGCGGGACTAGTTGTCGTAGTTTGTATAATATTCTATCTATATCAGCTTATATAAAAAGATCGTGTTTGTGTCCCCACGGATCCCCATTGGTCATTTAAAAAACACGTGAGTTTATGTCTCTGACCTATTTAGGCATAGGCCTATATACTGTCTAATAATTTTTCACATCGGACATCTTCGATAGCTCAGTGGTTAACTGTTAGTGCCCAATTATTTTATTATACTTATGGTAGCTTGCATGGGCATCTAAACATGTATATTTATAGTTTCAATCATTATCAGCATCATCATGTAGCCTATGGTGTATGCACACTTGAAATCACGAAGCAACGAACTTGTGTTACTTACATTAATTTATTCATTCTGTAACACAAAACACAATTTTAAGAATGATGAACAATTTGCATAAGCAAGTTGTATTCGTATTAGATACTTTAAGGAATTATCTCCTAAATATAATTATTCAATATATTATGATGGAGATATCAAAACAGTGATCAGACCATCTAACACTGGACTTGCTAAACTAGCAGAAATAGGCCTATCTATTACTCAAAGTGACTATTTTCTTACAAAAACTTAATCTTTTTCTATAGAAGATTTCCTAACATATTTTGGGTGCACTGACCTATACAATTTTAATAAGGGATACTAAATAACTAATGTAACAAAATGCAAATGTATCAATATAATTATCAAATCATTTAACTCATTACTATAATTATTATTTTGGGAAAGGCAATATCTACATTAACGTAGCGGGTTCCATTCTCCAGTTAGAATATACCTTTTTTCTACAATTTGTATCTACTTTTAAAAACAAAAGACATTGTAAATCTACGGGCAATTTAGATTTTTGTTCAATAAAAATACTTGCCTTTTTTTTTTTACCAATTACAATATTTATTTTAAATTACTTTCCTAAAAGTCTTTAGTAAAAAAATAATAATTTAAATATTAGATTTAAAGCTTTCTTTTAATTGCAGTTTATAAAATTTTTATCTGTACCTTATACGGTCCTGTTTTCTTTTCTCCCTGGCAAGGCCGGGCAATATAGCTTGTTTATTATGTATATATATATATAAACTATAGTCTTTGATTTAACATACAACTAAGAACAAGGATATAATCACTAGGCTAAAGCTAATTGATGATTTAAAACTTTATAAACATAAAATATATGCTTTTATAATATGACAACTAACAATTATCTTATTTTGTTTTCTAATTTCCTGCATCACATCTATTGGGGACTTGGGCTCCCGCCAAAGTATCTCCAGATTCTCCATCTTCTGCCAATTATTTCTTTTTTAATAAAAAATTCACGTTGGCCGACCTATTTCATCATGGAAGCCACGTTTAATCCTAAATGGATAAAGTGACTGGATGCCAGTTTATGAAGGGTGTGCCCTAAGCACCGTGTCTTTCTTTTTCTTTTTTTTTTCTTCCAGAGAAAATGGCTAGACCCGTTTACCAGAAATTTACTGTCACTAAACAATAAAATAAGGGAAGTTGGCAACACCAACAAACAGAGGGGAGGTCAGCGCGGTGACCAGAAGAGATGTGTATCGGGCGGTCAAAAGGGAATTGTTTTTGGTGTGATGTGTATGATCGTTGTGGAGAGCTGTGATAGAGTGATGAAATAGCAGTTGATGTTGAGAGAAGGAGAAAGGAAATGTTTTAAAGGTACATCCTGATATATGAACACTGTAGCCTATGTATTGTTAATATTATTAAATTGCTTGTGGAAAAGAGACTTGTTAGAGTTATTCATTTGTCTCAAGGAGAGAATGAAAGTCGGCACGTTAGTAATACAACGTCTCTAATTATGTCACATTAGTCATAACAAGATCGCTAACAAAAGTGACAGTGACATTTACATTGTTCATTGTGCCCGGCCAGCGTTCCCGGTCAGCGAATCCGAGGCAACTATTATTGAATGTCCTTGGATCTTCAGATGATGGCTTAGGGTGTTCTCCAGATTTATGCTTTGTATGGCCGTTACATAGTTTTTGAAAAGTCTAATCCTGCTATCTATGGAAATATCTTTAAAACCAAACTGTATTATTTTATGGCTTTATGAAGGTGGCTGTTGCCTTGACACTAATGGCAGTCGAAAATGGTTATGTTACGCTTTCCTGCGTGTACCATGGGAAGTTACTATAACTATATTTCATAAGCCAAAATATTTGTTACAAAATTCACAGATTACTCATAAAAATTATACTAACATCTCTCACACATGTTAACTTAACAGGATGTGATACTGGACAATATGGTCAAAACTGTAGGCCTACTCTAAGCTGTAGTGATGAGTGTTTAGATCCACTATGTAATCCAGTAAATGGGCATTGTTTAAACTGATGGACGCTACACACCACACTGAGAAAGTAAGCACTTTCGTCTATGAATTTTAACGATATAATGCTACTTAGTAAATATTTTGGAGTGTTACGTTTTATCAATACCTATGAAAAACTCCAGGAGAAAACAAAACCACCATAGGCCAATACTACCAAAATATATCAGGCAATTAAAAGAATATATATACAAATTAAATTTTTAAATAAAAGAATAACTGCACTAGGACTACTTATCTGTTGTATGTTTAAATGTCATAAACTTTAATTTAGAAGCATAAGCTTATTTAATATATGCTAAAGGTATGTCTTTGATATATCAATGTTTATTCCATCTACAATCATACAAGAGTAGGTCTACTAATCTATAAATATATCACTTACCATAGATTTATAAATAAACCAGTATTTTTAGCATGTCGTTGTTTTATTAAATTTAAAAGTACGAAATTCGATGCGTAGCAATGCATTCACATTTTACTAAAAGTTAAAGCGACGTGAATTATATTACGCATCCTGTGGTTTTCTACGTATCATTCATGTAATGAAACCTTTAATGGCCTTGGTACACCATTTGTTAAATCTTCAGGTAATCATGGGAGGAAATGTGGAATACATTTATTATGTATACGTATATACGTCACCACCTATGGGAGGATTGGGGATTGGGACTTGTAGCCTGTGCAATGTTTGTTTTTTTACTCTTTACAGCTAGATCTATTACCATGTGTGTTCCACCTACCCTTAAAATATTTTTTACAAGCTATAGTGTTAAACTGATATTACCCCTATCCTTTACCTAAAACGATCTCAAATTTTGTTTAATTTTTTTGTTATATCGCACGTGATAGACATATCCTAATAAAACATAGCATCGCATTAATTTGTTTATAAAAAGACAAAGTAAAGATTGTACCTACTAATAATTTAGACCACTTTTTAAAAAAGAGTTAATGCGGTTTTAGTACACAATTCATAATTTTTTTTATTTTTTTTCCAAGCAATAACAAAAAACATTATAGAATTATGTTCTTTGAAAAAAAAAACTATTAGTCGGCAATTTTTGCTGTGGGGAAAAAAAACTTCTTTTTTTTTCATCTTTAGTATAAGCTTACATAAAACACATAGCTGAATATGATAGGGTAATTTAAAATTGGCAGCGGTCAGACTAAGTCAGCTTGTCACTAATTGTGACGCCAAGATATTTATACTGCGAAACTTCATCTATTATTTTGGTTGTTTATTTGTAAATCAGCCAGCTTGTGTTTCTCCTTCCGGAAGTCTACAATCATTTCTTTCGTTTTTGTGATGTTCAATATCAGGTAGTTCCCTCCGCACCATTTGTAGAAATCTGAGGTCGTCCTGTGATAGAGACTGTCGTCACTGGAAACAAGGCCTCTTATGATTTCATTGAGATCATAGACACATGTTTTGTTAATAAAGCCTTTTTGAATACTTGAGGTTTGATGAAATTTCCGTTAAGGACTCCAACTGGATTTCATTATTACTATTTAACTGCCTTGCATTGAGTCAATTATTTACTTTTCTCAGAAAAACGAAAAAGTATTTGTGGAAACAATATACAATTTTAATAATCTTGAAACTTGAAGTAGGCTATCAGATCTATATTTATTCGAAGGAAATAAGGTAAAGTAACATTTAAATAAAAGAAGAGCTTCGAAAGAACTAAACTATATAGAAGTCGAATTTTTAAGTCTCTAAAAAGCGGATTGCACTCTAGTCCAGGGCGAAACATTGGTAGGTGTAAACCAGGGGGGGGGGGCAATTAAAAACATGGTTCTGTCCGGGCCCCACGGTAGGCATGAGGCGTGCCGCGCCGTGCAACAGGGTAAGGTTTCCGCAGTCCAGCTTATAAGTAAACTGCGGATTTCCCTATAATCATTATCATGGTGGCTCGCTCGTATACCTGCAATGTCAACCGGAATCACAAATCCTATATGCCCCTACTATAGGTACATGCATACAGGCACACGGGTGGTTTGTGAGACGGGATTGCTACATCCAATGCTTCCTCCCCACTGATGCCCAGGGTCTCTCGGCAGTACAATGGGCCTCGGACCCGCAGCGTGAGCTGTCACCCATTTGCCCGTCGGTGTAATCTTAAGGTGATTGGTTTACACACTTTGCCAGTCTTTCAGGCCCATGGGTTCAGAAGTGCTATCTTGAAGCCAGACCCCACGACGTAAAATATCTTCAATTAATTATATTGGTCCCTTCAAGGCGGCAGGGTCACCATAAAGTTTAAATTGTGATATGTATTTTTATTCATAAATCTTTTCTCTTTCAGGTAGTATGTAATAATTTTCACATAGACAAATTGTTTTTAAGTTATCGACATCTTAAGTGGGTGGGTAAGGCCTTACGAGCGCTCAAAAAAAATATATACTATATAATATTAAAAATTGCTTTAAAAAATTGACCCCGTCTTCTGCAAGGACGTCCTGGTCTCGAAACATAAAACAATAACACCGTCACGCGTGATGACTTCAGTCGTAAGGTGCATGGAATCTACGAACGTGATGAAGTAACATTAGACAACTTCCCCCGCCAACACACACACATGTTGTTTTCTATTTTCCTTGTCACTTCCCACCCATTCCTTACATTAACTTGAATATATATTTTTTTCAGTAAAAAGGATTCACTAGTAAGTCTTTTTTTTAAAAAAAAAGAAAGAAAAAAGTAATTTTATTTGATAGTAGCTAAATTTCCCGGGCGTTGCGCGGGAGAAAATAGAACAGGCCTGAATAAACTTCAGATACAAATTGTATAATCTACAATGAACAGAAAGCTATAGATCTAATAATGAAAAAAAAAAATTTCTATTGAAAATATTTATGAAATTATATATTGTAGTCTTAGTATTTGTGAAAACAATATACAATTTTAATAATCTTGAGACTTGAAGTAGGCTATCAGATATATATTCATTTGGAGGTAAGGTCAAGTAAAATTTAAATAAAACAAGAGCTTCGAAAGAACTAAACTATCTTAAAGACGAATTTTTAAGTCTCTAAAAAAAATGGATTGCTCTCTAGCCCAGGGCGAAACATTGGCAGGTGTGAACCAGGGGGGGGGGGAGGGGGAATTAAAAACTTGGATCTGGCCGGGCCCCACGGTAGGCATTAGGCGTGCCGCGCCGTGCAACATGGTAAGGTTTACGCAGTCCACCATATAAGTAAACTGCTGATTCCCCTATAATCATTATCGTGGTGGCTCGCCCGTATACCTGCAATACCGTATACCGTATACCGTATACATTGAAGGTATAGGCAAGTTTTTTTTTGTTTTTTTTTAAACAAAAATGCAACGTGCCCGGTGTTGCTCGTAGATTTAGGCCTACAATCATTTTTTTTTTTCCAGTAATTGAAATAATTTTTCAAAAAAGGTATAGACTAACTGGGGAATCGTACCTGTAGCAGTCTGACCTTTCTCCTCGACTGTCAAGAGCCTTGGCGTATATCTGGACTCCACGCTGTCCATGCAGTCCCACATCTCCTTCCTCACCAAAATCTGCATCTTCCATCTTCGTCGTATTGCTGCCATCCGTCGTTATCTCACCAAGGAAGCTTGTGTTAAGCTCATCATCTCTCTCCTCTTTTCCCGCTTAGACTATTGCAATTCACTCTTGGCTGGTCTCTCGGCCTCCTCCCTTCAAGGACTCCAACGCATCCAGAACTGCGCAGCCCGCCTAGTTCTCAAGAAGAAGAAGTCAAATAATATCGCTAATCTGCTCCGATCTCTGCACTGGCTACCCATCAACAACCGTATCTCCTATAAGCTTGCTTCTCTCTGCTATAAGTGCCTGAATAACTGTGCCCCGGATTATCTTCGCTCCTTTCTTGAGCTCTACACCCAATTCCGCCCACTTCGTTCGGCTTCTGACGCGCTTACTCTGCTGATCCCTCGTGTGAGATTAGTGTCCGCTGGCCAACGTTCATTCTTCTACGCAGGACCGTCCGCTTGGATTTACCTCCCACTACATCTTCGTCAGAGCTCCAGCTATGACACCTTCAGGAACCAACTGAAAGCTCACCTATTTCGTTAGCAGTATTTGCGTATACATATTAACATCTTCATCTGTTGTTCGTTGTCTGTATTCTGTAACTGTCGTGAGCGCATAGAAGTATCATCAACGAGATATGAGCTATATAAGCACCATTATTATTATTATTATTATTATTATTATTATTATTCAATGTGCTAGCGTGGAAACGTGCTAAGTCTAAGTGCACATGTACAATATGAGGCAATAAGGTTAGGCGTCTTTAAATAAACCAATTTGATTGGTTTTAACACACACACACAATATATATATTTATATTGAAATTTGAGGCTACACTTCCTTAAATGATTGTTTTTAAATAACTATAAAAAAACAACTCACTCTTAACCTCACTAAATGTTTTGGTTACAGACTGAAACTTAGAATACAAAATAGGTTTCAGTACATTTAAATGGTCTATAATTATTAAAAAGTCTTTCTTTTGAAAATAGTTTATACTTCATGGATAGGTCTACCAATATCCCGAATTACCTATTGTTGGGATTACCTGAAAGAGAAAGGGTGAGACGGTGTTTGGTAATTTATGACAAGGTATCTGGAAGACTTAAATCTAAGTACATTATATGTATACAGTGTAATAATAGAAAAACATAAAGTATGGTAACTCATTTAGACCAAATTGATTTATAAGGCTGGTGAAGTAGCGTTCATATTCCGCAGCCATGACATACTAAGGAATCGCAACATCAGAGTGTCGCCACCATATTACGCAAACATTATTCTCTTGATAATCTTCATTAATTTTACTTGCTGTTTAATGAAATATTCAATTTCACTTTTGTCTTGTTACATTTGTCATTATTAAGTATTTTTGTGAGCATTATTATATGGAGATACAATTTTATTTTCGGAAAACTTTATATTCGGCGAAGCCAATGACCTAGGTCAGTGGATACTTTTTGGTAATTGTAGGCTATACCAAAGAAGAATTTCTAATTCACTCCGCGTGCCAAGAGTCTAAACTTTACCCAGTTCTAGCAGTCATTTTCTTGTAGAAAAGACTGTATTTGTATTTTTTAAAGATCTCCTTGTGACTGGCACGGGTTCCGTAGTTTGCCGACCAATAGTCTTAAGCCTGGCAAGATACTGACTTCTCTAGAACATTACAGACTCACTACTAAAAATGGCAATATTTTGGATAAACAACAGTTTCCTGAACAAAACCGAACTGACCACAGGTCAGAAAAAAGGAAATATTATATATATATATCTATAAACTTTCTTAGATATTCGCTCAAGCGTGACCATCCAGCCAGCCTATAAAGTAAAGTGCCCGTCGGACCGAATTGATCCATAGATCCAATGAAGCAGCGTTCACCAGTTTCTGTTGCCACTGTATACTGTCTAGGTGATTGTGTGGCCAACACTATGCACAGCCGCCTTTACTATACCCCAACTTATGTCAGGTGCCCATCAGAGCTGGGTAGACTCAGGAACACCATCCAGCCTATAACACAAAAGAAAACAAAATATACCGGGTGAAGGGGAGATATCGATAGGAAGAATAACGCACACCAGTAATCAGATTAAAAAGAAAACAAAAGAAAAAAACAAACAAACAGGAAATAAACAAGGGAAGGGCTGGACTAAGTCTAGATAAATCTAGAACGTAACATAAAAATAAATACATAAATTATACACCAGCTAGTTATGGCTCAATGTCAAAATGAAATAGAACGTGACGCACTTTTCCCACACGTACAATTTACTTCCTTCTAAAGGTATTTGTAACCTATAAATAAGATGGGACATCACAAAACCTGTAGATCTATGCAGTAAAACGAGATAATATATTGTTTGAAAAGTTGATTTTATTTTTGATTCAATTAATGGCTCTAATTATAATTGCGATCATTTGGTCCAATATTTTCTGTTTAAACTTGATTCGAGCTCAAACTACAGCAAATGGTAAGTAAGTTTTGTGTATGTATTTGCGAAGTGGAAGAGAGATGGCAGGAATTCAATAGATGCATATAGATCGCAATTGAATAAAACTTACCAAAACAAAACATGAAACAACACTAGAAATGGATTAGGACAGAAATTCTAGAACCCATGGAACATAGAAGACTGGCAAAAAAAGACGATAAGAAATATTAAGTACTAAATATAGAAATAAAGAAGAAAGGCAAACTAAAAACTGAAAAAAAAACTGGCTTTATGAACGATGCGCAGAACTGTAAAACATCAAGATTGAAAATAATAAGTTATTACATGAGAAAATAGGAGAGATATCTGGAAAAAGAAAAAAGTACACAATCAAGCTGCATAAAATCAAAAGAAGGAAATATTATGTTAGACAAAGAAGACATAAAATGCAGATGGGCTGAATATATTGAGGAACTATTTGATGATGACAGGAAAAAAACAACTTAACCAAAAATATTGAAGGCCCACCAATATTGAAAGACGAAGTTGAAAATGATATCAAGAAAATGAAACATGGTAGGGCCCCAGGGCCTAACAACATTCCAGTGGAAATATATGACGCACTGGGACTCAACTTGTTAACAAAATATATGATACTGGCAAGATCCCCTCAAGCTTAAGCAGATCAATTTTCATTACAATACCAAAGAAACCTGGAGCACTCACACATACAAATTAGCTTAATGAATCATGTCACTAAAATACTCCTTAGAATAATCACGTTAAGAATAAAGAAACCCAGTTTGGATTTATTGCAGATTAAGGCACAATAAATTTTATTTGCACCTTATCTATGTTAATTGAAAGATGTATCCATATGCAAAAAGATCTGTATCAGTGCTTTATAGATTATTCTAAGGCATGTGACAAAGTCAAATATCAAGATCTATTTAATATATTACAAGATCTGGACATAGATGGTAAAGACCTCAGAATAATAAGAAATATAAACTGGGAGCAAGAAGCAGCCATAAGATATGAAGGGGAGTTAAGTGCATACAAACCAATAAAGAGAGGAGTCAGGCAGGGATGTGTTTTATCACCAGACCTCTTCAACATCTACAGTGAAATAATACTCCGGAATACCGAACACCTAGATGGTATTAAAGTTGGAGGAAAGAATATAAATAATCTGATATATGCAGACGATACAGTACTAATAGCAGAATCAGAAAGTGCCATGCAATTTATTCTAAATAAGGTGGTTGTTACAAGTTATTAGCCGAAAAGCTATAAGTCGGTAGTATCTTTTGATACAGGCCTACAGAAGGGTAGGTAGGATATAGGTTGACCCAGTTAAAAGTTATTTTTAGACCACGCTGCACGTACGTACCTGGCTTGTACAGCTAGCGGTAAATTCAAATATTGTAGCCGCCCTTACCAAAATCGGCAAGAAAGATATTAGTTAAATATGTAGAAAATTTGGTATTTTTCTTGATAAAACTGTTTAATGTTTAATAAAGTCTTTGATTAACTAAAAGGCCAGTTTATCCCCATCATTCTGTTTTGGTTAAACTTGGTTTTTACTAATCATTAATGACCTTTATACAATGGGTTTGTTTAGTCTTAATTCTAAAACTGTGCTCTGGTCGTATGGTGTTTTATTTCCTTTTTAATATAAATAGTGAACTTTTTGGTAAAACAAAAAGACACAATTTAATAGCCTTATTCAGAGATAATTATGCCGTTGTTAAATAATTTTACAAGGCATATTATTTTGTTATACATTCTTATATTCCTTACTTTACTGATGCATTTTAATACTGTTTAATATGGTAAATTTCAAATATTTAATTCATTGAAAGTATATGTATTCCTATTATTTTTGAAATTATACAATCAGTACGTGTGCTCATTATGTATGTAAAATTTATAATTTTAAAAATATGCTACATATTTTTAATATGTGTTTAAACATCGGGCACACTTACAATTGTACCATTTTACTTGGCGTTTAGCTAACCTGTTCTAGGGATGTAAGGAGTTTAAGTAGAAAAAGAAATATTGTCGCTAGTAAAGGCTTCCCTCTGGACAACAAGCTAATACAGTCGGTAGATCCAGTGCTCCCACCGTTCACAAGATAAAAGGTTGAGAGAGCAGTGCTTACCAACCAGACTGTAACAGTGGTAGAAGAGAGCCGACTTAAAGGATTAACACTTAATCTCATTAAGACCGAATTAATGGTAATCTCTTAGAAAACACAACCTCCAGGATGGTCTATATCTAGTGAAGGCAAAAACATGAAGCGAATCAGTTCGTTTCAGTATCTGGGCTATACAATAACAAAGGAAGGCAAATGTAACAAAGAAATAAAAAGAAGAATAGCAATATCTAAAAACAGTTTCATGAGCTTAAGCAGTATCATGAAAAACAGGAATATCAGAATATGTACCAAAATGCGCTTACTGAAGAGATATGTTTGGTCTGTTCTTCTATATGGGTGTTAATGTTGGACTATTATTAAATTGATAATGAAACAAGGAAAATATTGGATGCAGTAGAAATGTGGTTTCTAAGAAGGATGATGAGAATATCATGGACTGAAAAGAAATCTAATGCAGAGGTGTTGAAAACAGCATGTACCTCAAGAGAACTCATTAACACCATTAGGAATAGACAGATGAAATTTCTAGAACACATCTATAGGAAAAATGGTATAGAAAGATTGGTTTTGTGTGGGGAAAATATCTGGTAAGAGAGACAGAGGAAGACAAAGGCTGACACATGTAGAAAGCCTGAACGAAAGGGACACGAACAACAACATAAGTAATAATAACTTCCTCCAAATAGCTAACAACAGGAAAGAGTGGAGAGTCATGACCGCCGAAGAAGAAGAAGATTTGATATATGTTATTTTTTTTTTCTTCTTGTTTGTCTGTTTGTTTCAAAGCTAAATTTATGTTATTTAAATTCATTTAAGTCTTTTTAATGTGAAATGGCTAGACTACTTATTAAGTAAAGTACCATTCGGATGAAACTTATTATAGGACTGGTGAAGCAGTATTCACCAGTTTCTGTGGTCACGGTATACTAAGGGATGTGTGGCCAGCACAATGCACAAACGCCTTTACTTTATCCTAACTGATGTCAGGTACCGATCAGATTAAGGGCTACCCTTAAGTCCTAGGAAAAGATCCTAACATCCATCAGGATTCGAACCCAGAACCATCGAATCGCCAGTTGAACGCGCCGCGCTCGGCCACACTGCCCCATAGACTACTTATTATGTAAAGTATATTCTGTCTGTAAGTGTGTACATAGACTACTTATTATGTAAAGTATATTCTGTCTGTAAGTGTGTACATAGACTACTTATTATGTAAAGTATATTCTGTCTGTAAGTGTGTACATAGACTACTTATTTTGTAAAGTATACTCTGTCTGTAAGTGTGTACATAGACTACTTATTATGTAAAGTATATTCTGTCTGTAAGTGTGTACATAGAATACTTATTATGTAAATTATATTCTGTCTGTAAGTGTGTACATAGACTACTTATTATGTAAAGTATATTCTGTCTGTAAGTGTGTACATAGACTACTCATTATGTAAAGTATACTATGTCTGTAAGTGTGTACATATACTACTTATTATGTAAAGTATATTCTGTCTGTAAGTGTGTACATAGACTACTTATTATGTAAAGTATATTCTGTCTGTAAGTGTGTACATAGACTACTTATTATGTAAAGTATATTCTGTCTGTAAGTGTGTACATAGGGGACGTCCATTAATTACGTCAACAAAATAGGGGGGAGGGGGGGTCTGAAAAAGTTTGACAATTGTTGACAAGGGGGAGGGGGGGAGGTCAAGAAAAGTTGACGTCAACAATGTTACGTTTTTGAAATAAATAATGATACAAATGTATTACAAAATTCTACATTAGTACTGTTCAAATTACAACATGGTTTTACGTTAATACAAATATATCGATTATGGAAACTACAGTTGGCATGTCCTTTTTGTATTCGTCTTGTTAATAATTTGTAGATTTATGTATGGGTGAAAATTAATGCAATTGTTAGCAAGGCAAAGTGACCGACCGAAATTGTAGCAAACCTCACCTTCGCTGTCTAGCATAGGGTTGCCAGACACATGGGCGTCAACAGGAGGACTAAGGAGGACATTATTTTTTAAATGAATAGATTCGCATTTAACCCGCAATCAGTATAATTTTATTACAAGAGCTGCTACTAATTTTTTAAGTGTGTATTGGTAAACTTAGCAAGAAACAGTTTTATTAAAAATAACGTATAGATTAAAATCAGTGTAGGCTGAAAGGCAGCTTGCATTTGGTTGGGCAACTTTAAAGCTCATGCAAGTGACTTCTAAAAAAAGATACCGTAATTCTTTTTTTTGTACAAATTATCACCTGCTTATTAATTATATTCTTAACTTGTTAATACTTTTAAAAAAAATGTATTTGTCTTTATGCCTACAAAACATACATTACTACAAAAGCCGGACATTTTAAAGGTTTTGTGCTTTGTCTGCCGGACGGAGAACAACAGTCTAAAAAGAAGGACATGTCCTTCTTTTGCCGGACGTCTGGCACCACTAGTCTAGAGAGACATGATGGCTGGAATAACAAAGGAACATAAACACACCAATGAACTGTCTGCCAGAACCTTCACAAGCCTATGTGGCGCCCCAGGGCAAAAGTTTCAGCGCGCCCTCTTGCATACTGTAACTGCTTTGTTTAGTGCTATATTTAAACTATATTTGCCGCCCCATAAAAGTGTCGTCCCCGGGCACATGCCCCCCCGCCCCTTGTGGGGGCACTGTTGTCTGCAGAGTAAGCTTACGTTCAGAAACCCAGTGTTTTGCCGCTCAGTACATCTGAATTAGGCATCAGAGACTGCAATGGCGTTCATTATATAAGCTATGTAAGCGATGGCTGGGATTGGCATTAGAACTAAAAACAATAATAGGCCCTCTCTGAGACTATAAATAATGTTAGCAAAGCATTGAATGAAGTGTATTGTGTGAATCTCCAATATTCTCCAACATGGTTATTTTAAAATATTTCCTTTAGAAAAATAATTCGTGGCCCACTAATTGAAGTACAAAATACTTAGCCAACCTTATTTCCTTTTAACATCCCTAATTCTGACACATAGACTAAAATATATTTTTGCTGACTACGATATAAGGAGTAACGTCGCTTAGGATACATAGATGTATTCGGTAATTTTTATGTTTTAATTTCTAATTTTCTGGAAAAATTGTATGAGATAAAAATATATTATAATAAAATATATTAGTATCAGTGGCGTTGCCAGTATTGCAAGGTGTGGGTGGCAACTAGTGCAAGGTAGGAGAGGTAGGGAACAAGGAAGCATAGGCAACTACCTTGTGTATAATGTGTGTGTGTGGACAATAATGCAAGAAGGAATAGTGAACATATGGTTGAAATAGAAGGCTAATTAACAACTGGTGCACAATGCACAATTTCCCCATAAAGTAGGCTATTTAACAATTAATTAACATTGTACCAAAAGCTCAATAGTGAAACATAAAATAAGAAACAGATTAGTCTAAATATTTCTATGAAAAGAATAATAGTAAACAAAAAGGAAAAAATATTGTTCATTGTTAAGATCCTCAGATTGGAAAAAAATGTGGGAGTGGTGAGTGAGGGGGGGTAGGAACTATGTTACACCCCCTTTGTGGCTACGCCTATGAGAGTTATAGTCAATTTGAAATCTTTTAAACAAAGTTTTAAAATGTGTTACAATTAATTATAGTAGGCCTATAGTCTATAGACCTTTCCGTTTCAATCTATTTTAAGCATAAAAGCAAGCGTCTAAAATTTTGTTACTTGTTTTGAGGGGGGGGGGGTAACCGATTGTTGACGTAATTATATAGGGGGGGTCTCTGAAAGTTTGACAGTTGTTGACAAGGGGGAGGGGGGGAGGTAAAAAACGCCAAAAAATTGTTGACGTAATTAATGGACGTCCCCATAGACTACTTTTTATGTAAAGTATATTCCGTCTGTAAGTGTGTACATAGACTACTTATTATGTAAAGTATATTCCGTCTGTAAGTGTGTACATAGACTACTTATTATGTAAAGTATATTCCGTCTGTAAGTGTGTACATAGACTACTTATTATGTAAAGTATATTCTGTCTGTAAGTGTGTAAATAGACTACTTATTATGTAAAGTATATTCCGTCTGTAAGTGTGTACATAGACTACTTATTATGTAAAGTATATTCCGTCTGTAAGTGTGTACATAGACTACTTATTATGTAAAGTATATTCTGTCTGTATGAGTGTACATAGACTACTTATTATGTAAAGTATATTATGTCTGTAAGTGTGTACATAGACTACTTATTATGTAAAGTATATCCTTTCTGTAAGTGTGTACATAGACTACTTATTATGTAAAGTATATTCTATCTGTAAGTGTGTACAGAGACTACTTATTATGTAAAGTATATTCTGTCTGTAAGTGTGTACATAGACTACTTATTATGTAAAGTATATTCTGTCTGTTAGTGTGTACATAGACTACTTATTATGTAAAATGTATTATGTCTGTAAGTGTGTACATAGACTACTTATTATGTAAAGTATATTCTGTCTGTTAGTGTGTACATAGACTACTTATTATGTAAAATGTATTCTGTCTGTAAGTGTGTACATAGACTACTTATTATGTAAAGTATATTCTGTCTGTAAGTGTGTACATAGACTACTTATTATGTAAAGTATATTCTGTCTGTAAGTGTGTACATAGACTACTTATTATGTAAAGTATATTCTGTCTGTAAAAGTGTACATAGACTACTTTTTATGTAAAGTATATATCGTCTGTAAGTGTGTACATAGACTACTTATTATGTAAAGTATATTCCGTCTGTAAGTGTGTACATAGACTACTTATTATGTAAAGTATATTCCGTCTGTAAGTGTGTACATAGACTACTTATTATGTAAAGTATATTCTGTCTGTAAGTGTGTAAATAGACTACTTATTATGTAAAGTATATTCCGTCTGTAAGTGTGTACATAGACTACTTATTATGTAAAGTATATTCCGTCTGTAAGTGTGTACATAGACTACTTATTATGTAAAGTATATTCTGTCTGTATGAGTGTACATAGACTACTTATTATGTAAAGTATATTATGTCTGTAAGTGTGTACATAGACTACTTATTATGTAAAGTATATCCTGTCTGTAAGTGTGTACATAGACTACTTATTATGTAAAGTATATTCTATCTGTAAGTGTGTACAGAGACTACATATTATGTAAAGTATATTCTGTCTGTAAGTGTGTACATAGACTACTTATTATGTAAAGTATATTCTGTCTGTAAGTGTGTACATAGACTACTTATTATGTAAAATGTATTCTGTCTGTAAGTGTGTACATAGACTACTTTTTATGTAAAGTATATTATGTCTGTAAATGTGTACATAGACTACTTATTATGTAAAGTATATTCTGTCTGTAAGTGTGTACATAGACTACTTATTATGTAAAGTGTATTCTGTCTGTAAGTGTGTACATAGACTACTTATTATGTAAAGTATATTCTGTCTGTAAGTGTGTACATAGACTACTTATTATGTAAAGTATATTCTGTCTGTAAGTGTGTACATAGACTACTTATTATGCAAAGTAAATTCTGTCTGTAAGTGTGTACATAGGAAAGAAAGTTTATTAATTTTAAAAAGCTGATGATCGGCTTAGCCGTGAATACTGAAAAAACAGCGGGCATAGACCGAAAAATTGACTATGTTTTCACAGGATTAAATAATACAATACTTTGTACAGTATATACTATTTTTGGACTGTCGTTTTTTACCTTGTGAAGAAAAAAAATAATGTATCTATTGTTCTTCCTTTCCATGTTAAATTTAATTAAAAACATAAATTTCTATAACATTTAACGTTACAGTTTGTTTGTTTTTTTTTGTTTTTTTTTGTGTTTGTATCTATCAAAGTTGTTATATATTTATATATATATAATATATATGTATATATTATTACTATCATAAAGTTACAATGCACGTACAATAATACTATAATTTTGAAATTAAACTCAATAGGTGGCATCTTCAAAGGTCAATACAAATGTCATTGTACTACTGGATGTAATCAAGATGGTGCATGTCTACAGAATGGAAAATGTACAAATGGATGGTTTGGTCTGAAATGTCAATATCGTGAGTAAATTTTTATAGACTAACCGAGTTAAATACAATTTAGTCATAACATTATTTCTAAAAATAAACTGCTTGAACATATAAAAAATACTGGACAACCTTGTTTTTGCTTGGTCTGCGATTATTGTGCGGTCTCAGAAAAGAGGACTCTAGACATAATGTCAGGAGTGTTGTTGTCTGTTGCTTCTATTGTCGAGATTTTCAACTGGTACTAAAATCAACATTGCGTCTATGCAAGAAATTCGCTTACACTGCCTCTGCGTGGCCCTAACAACTAATTCAGCCACTCTGGTCCCTGTGAGGCCCTTACAACTAATTATGCTACTCTTTCCCTGCGTGGCCCTAAACAATCATTCGGTTACCATGATCCTTGTGTGTATTGTATTTGTATAGTTCAATAAATCTATTTATTTGTTTCGAATAGTTTTGATTATTTGTTTCATTAAATGATGTTTGTGATCTTTAATTTCAGTAAAATGTATCTTTATGTTTAAAGCTTTTTTAAACGAGTCGAATTATCAATTATATTACTTTAGAAAATAGGCTATAAGAAACATCTGTTGTTTGTAAACAAAAAAAGCGTTTCAATTACTGCTGTTCTGTATAACAAATAAAGATAATAGTAGCCCAAACATATTAAATCTAATTAAATCTTCTTTAATCCAGTTATATCCACTCTGTGTATACAGTTTGGAGCAGATTCATACATGCCATTCATAAATCAAACTCACAATTTCAATCAATAAATATATTATTATTATTATTTTTATTATTGTTATTATTATTATTATTATTATTATTAAACAGTCACTATTAAAGTCACAATATTTATATATAAAATTACAGAGGATCTCGCAACAATATCAAGTGTCAGTATACAGCCAAACGTAAATATTCTTACAGACAGAGATGACAACACATGTTGGAATATACAGACTGAGAATATAACTATAACATGGACTACACCATTTGTATTTACCTGGTTAAGGATTGTTGTTAATAATGCAGGTTAGTTGATTTCTCGTTCAGTATGACAAATCATATATATCTTTTAACTTTTAGAATTGTTTTAATATGGCTTTCATACTCATTCAAAATTTAAAACTTTAAAGAAAACCCTATATGTATTTAAAAAATACTTACGTAGCTCTTAATATTAAGAGCTTATAAAAATGTTACAAGAGATATATTGTTCGAACGCAAGCAAGATAAAGCATAATTGGTCAACAAGAATGTTATTTTCACTTCCTATTGTAGGAAATATAATTGTAAAGAATCAGCGGGCTTCTTCTTCTATTAGCCAGTCTACAGAGCAGTTTGCTCTCTTTCAGTCAATGTCAGACACACTAGCACCGTTATTCTAGGTTTTCCTTAGTGGCTTTTTTCAAACCCTGCAGTTCAAGAGAGTTTTCGGATATGCACCCAGCACCTGAGAGAGTTACACCGGGATCGGGCTGCATTGAGTTAGGGCTGAGTTTTGCTGAGGTGGGGCTGGCCTATGGCACGATCTCCAAGTGATTATGACACTCAGTTGTGCCAATTAGTTTGTTTAAGATTCTGGGAATACTTTGTGGAATTGTCTCATCCTGGATCCAGGCCACTTCACGACTTTACACCCACCCATCTCCATGCTACAAACACCAGAGCCCCCCAGCAGGAGTTGTGGAAAACTTCTATCCAAGGTAGTCCAATCTGGACCTCTGTCAAACAGCACGACGTTCTACGTGTCCGGGTTATATTCAATGCACAACCTACTATTAGTCGCCTTTTACGACATGCAAGAGGGACTAAGCAGTGGGGTTATCCTTTCACCTGGTCATTTCCAGGACCCCGATTCCAGGACCCCGATACCCATACGGTGGATCATGGACCTTTCAAAGTGGTGTTTTCAGAATCATTGTTTATCATTAACATTAACATAACTAGAGTTTACAAATAAAAAAACGTTCTCTACCAATAAAATATTTATTAATAAGATAAGATGAGTGTCAATGAGTAGTAGGAGTGATATGTATATAATATATAAAGTGCGCATGATATTAAAGAAGGGATAAAGAAAGTGTGCATGTTATGGCATGTACAATTATGCACTAGTATACTAGTATGAAAGAGTAGAGTGTGTGTCAGATAGCAAAAGAAAACAAACTTTAGTTGGCGTTGGAACTGCATACTAGAAGCAGCTTGATATATAGTCCAAGGTGAAGTTGGACTGACTACCAACTAAAAAATGACCATAATGTTAGTAATTAACGTCAAAAACGCAACTAGGAACTCTGGCGTAAGTCCTGCAATGTTATTGGAGGGATCAGAGTCGGTGATCCTGCCTTAGTCTGGAGGTCACGTATCGTTCTGGTCGGTAAAGAGAGCTGCTAATCTTTTTATACTCTGTCGTAACGCCTGCCGTGAAACGAGGGAGCAGAGGTCGGTGTTCCTGCTGTGTTTGGAGGTCACCTATAGATACGATTCGTCAAGAAAGCTCTTGTTGTTGTAACTCTGTCGTAACGCCTGCCGTGAGAGGAGGGAGCAGAGGTTGATAAACCTGCCTGTTTTGGATGTTAGAAATTGTGCCGAATCGAGTAAAGAACTGTCAAAGCCAGTTGCTGAAGCAAGTGAGTTGCTGCCGTTATCGGAGTCAGTGGTTTAAGTCTGCTGTCGTCCAAGCAAGTTGTATCTAAGCCTACAGAGAGAGACCATTCTGGGTTTGGTGCTGAATTCAAGATGACGTCAATCAAGTCCGTTTTTCTATCAAACGATTGTTGAAGTCAGAAGTTGTCGTAGCCAACAGCTGTCGAGGCAAGGAGCTGCGCTGAAGCTGTCTTATTGATCATCAACCTAGAATCAAGTAAACTGAATTTTCGTCTTGGGGAGATGTCAAAGCTGATGAAGCTCATCGTTACGTGTCGTTAGTACCCGGTCTGCCGTGCCTAAGTAAATTCTACGTTGCCAGGTCGTAACTGCTCGCATGAGCTGTCTGGCTTATTTCTTATGCAATTCGTTTACGCTCTTGTACAGGAGTAGATAAGCTTTCACTTTTGTATATGGCACCGCATACTGAAACGTGATTACTGAAAGTTCAAGAACACGCAAGTCAACGGAAAGTGGAAGGATACACAAGTCAACGGAAGGAGGACGTTCGAGTGAATCAAAAGTTAAAGGGCAGACAAGTCAACGGACATTCAGGACAACCGAAGGTTGAAGGAGGACTATCAAAATAAGACATCTGTATGAAGATTCCTTGGAGCAACTATCTGAAATTTGTGAAAGAGGCTTCACGAATTGACAGGAGCAGCTCAACTGAATGAAGTTAAGTGGAATTTTACTTAATTAGTCATTGGGTATATTGGTTGTATAATATTTAGTGTAATATTACTGTGCATTATAAGATAAATTAAAAGAAGGTGTGCATGTTACATTGTACATTGTATCATTGTAGAACATCATTGATCAATCATTGAAGTAATATTTTAGTAGTTCGGTCTCACAGCATTCAGATAGCGTGAAAACATAAGGTGTTATTTTATTAACTGGTATATAGAAACATTGCATTGCTTAAATTGGTGTTATTAACTGGTATATAGAAAGTAGACAAATACTTTGGTATACTTTCAGAGTGGACGTATTGATTAGAATTGGTAAAAAGTGTGGATTAGAAAAAAACGCTTTGCGAGAGTTTGTAGAAAGGAAAGTAAAAGAAGAAAAAATGATTAGAAAGGAGAAAGAAAGAGAAAGGGATAAGAAAATCCATACATTAAAAATAGAAAATTTTGATTTGAAAATTGAAAGAATCAGAGCAGAAACAAACTTTAAAAGGCTTATAGGTGATAAGAAACAAGTATAAAGGAGATGTAATCTATATAATAGAAAAGTTAAACACGATTTAGAACTCGAAAAAAATGCTCTTGAGAAAGAAGAAATAGAAAAACAAAAGGTTTTTCAAATGAAGATAATGACTATTGAGATGATAATCACGGAGCTAATGAAGAAAGCTGTGATAGGTGATATTGATGATATTGGTAAGGATGCTGATATAGTAAAAGAAGATTCTAAGGTGATAGTTACAGAACTGAATATTTCAAAGAAAGAGCCTAAGATTATTCTGAATGAGTCAAAGATTGAAAAACCAGAGATGATAATATGTCAAGAGTCAAAGAACATAATTAAAAAGCCAGAGGGCATTAATCAAGAAGTGAAGATGGAAATAGACTCATTGGAAATAGTAAATGAAACAGTTGCTGTGGTGACTAGGGACATGAATGCAGATGATGTATTTATATCAGATGATAAACTAGTTAATTGTAAGGAGGACAATTTTGAAATAGAAGAGTGTCGGGTGGACACAATAGTAGTTATTTGTTGTCAGGAGAAGAAGAGTGATTTTGAGACGTTGAGTGGAGATGGTTGTGAGGACAAAGTGGTGAAGTTTGAGGACACAGTAGTGAAGTTTGAGGACAAAGTGGTTAAGTTTGAGGACAAATGGTGAAGTTTGAGGACAAATGGTGAAGTTTGAGGACAAAGTGGTGAAGTTTGAGGACAAAGTGGTAAAGTTTGATGACAAAGTGGTGAAGTTTGAGGACAAATTGGTTAAGTTTGAGGACAAAGTGGTGAAGTTTGAGGACAAAGTGGTAAAGTTTGAGGACAAAGTGGTAAAGTTTGAGGACAAAGTGGTGAAGTTTGAGGACAAAGTGGTAAAGTTTGAGGACACAGTGGTAAAGTTTGAGGACAAAGTGGTGAAGTTTGAGGACACAGTGGTGCAGTTAGAGGTGATGTAAACTAGTAGTGTAGTGGAGAAGAAAGAAACAAAGAGAGTGGTGGAGTTTGCTGGAAAAAAAAAGAGTCAGGAGATATTTAGTCTAGAATCTCACTCTATGAACGTGATACAATTGGGGAGTCATTTAAATCGAGGTTTACATATGCTTTCAAAAGAAGAACTGAGGGGCGGTACGATTTTAAAAAGTAAACGTCCCAGAGTCTTTGTAAAGAAAAAAGATAGTAGTTTTTGGAAGGGTTATTTCCAAGTGTTGACTTGGAATTGTTTACTTTAATTTTTTCGTTTAGTGATGTTTAACAATATGTTTTTATTTCGTTCCAGAAACAAAGACGTTAGAGTATGACTGATTTGATTGATAGTGTAATAAAGACTTTGAGATGAAGTGAGATAGGTGTAGATTGGATGAAAGTGTGTATAAGTTATTAGATATTGGAGTAGAACTGATGTTGTTAAATGTATGAAAAATGATAATTGTTAGGATAGTATTTGATTATAATTCGTTATTTTACTAGAATAATTGATAGCCAAGGATTATCTCGCAAACTAAATGCGGATGATACCCAGCTGTACAAGAGCTTCCATCCTGATCATAATGCTTGTGCTGCCGCTGTTAATGCGGTGGAAGACTGCTGTCTAGCGGTGAAAGCGTGGGTGACTGCCAACAAACTCAAATTAAATGACGACAAGACTGAGGCAATACTGTGCGGTTCAAACCTCAATCTTAGGAAAGTCGATATTCCATCTATTAAAGTAGGGGCCTCTGATATCTTTTTGTCCAACACTGTCAGGGACCTCGGCTTTATCATTGACAGTAAATTAACAATGGGTCCACACATCAGTACTGTGGTTAGCGCCTGCTCCTTCCATCTTCGTGCCCTGGGTCAGTTGCGACCTCTGATTAATAAAAAAACAGCCAATGCTTTTGCTGTTGCAACAATACAGTCAAGATTAGACTATTGTAACAGTTGCCTGTGGGGTTTACCCCAGAAATAACTGGATAGACTTCAGAAAGTTCAAAATACTGCAGCACGCATTGTGTCACGAGTAAAGAAGCAGAATATCACCTCAATTCTTAAAGAGCTCATCTGGCTCTCTGTGACGAAGCGCATCAATCATAAGATTATGTCCCTTGCCTATGGATGCGTGGAAGGCACAGGACCTGCCTATCTCAAAGAAATAATACCGAAGCATGTCCCGTTAAGGATACTGCGCTCTTCAGCACAGCCTCTCCTGGAAATTCCATGTTTGGATGGGCACAGGAAAAAGACTCTTGGTGTACGCGCGTTTCAATCTGTGGCGCCTTCACTGTGGAACGGCTTACCTGAGACACTGAAAAACTCTGTATCACAAAAAGCATTCAAGGAGAATCTGAAGACTTTTCTTTTCAACTAAGCTGATCAAGTACACCTCCATCAGCAAAAAAACTGGTTTAAAACTATTTTAAAATGTCACTGTCGTTTCGTGCCTCCATCGGCCGAAACTTTATATGTTATTGTCGTTTCGTTTTTTGTGAGCGCGCTGAGCATGCTGGCTCTAGCATGGAGTGAGGCGCTATATAAATGACCAATCACTCAATCAATCAAAACGCACTACACTAGTCTCATTTTTCTTTTGTTCTGTTCGTCACGTTAATACGTGCAGAAATCTTTTGTTATATAATTATATGATTACTTTAGTATGTTAATGTCTAACTCGTATCACGGGGCCATTGTAATTCGTTTTTTTTTATATTTCTCTTAAATGTAGCTTGCTGGCCGTGAGCTCTAGAGTTATTGTCAGCAGTCTTTAACATTGAAAAAACATTAAAACTTGATTTGCTTCAGATGTTATTCATTTTGAAAATATATCCTCCTCCAGTTGTCTTGTCCAAATCCATTTGGCTTATCTCTAACGCTTTTCTTGTTCTGCTCATTTCATTACTTGTATCAGCTAAATATATTCCAATATTTTCCAACAGCACGTGATGCCCTGAACAAAGGCGCAGGCACTTCAAGGGACTCACTTTTATACTTGTTCATACCACGACCAATGTTTAATTTATATATAATACAACGGTTTGAACATAAAAGATAGCTTGATACAACTAACCCAGACTTTTCGTATTTCGGTTGAAGCATTATATATTTATCTACAATAGATTAGTAGCTCTCATCGTTGTAATATGTATTTTACAATTAGGACGCGATTTGCTCTCATCGTTTTTGTAATAAGTATTTTACAATTAGAACGCAATGTTCCCGCTGACAAGATGGAAACATAAAAAATGCGCTAAATAAGCCACCACAATTTATTAGATGGCATAGTTAGGGTTCCGAGAAATGGTGCTAATAATCTTAAGTAAGGTGTAGGCCTACATAGGAAGGCAAAGAGGTAAATACATATTTCAAATGAATAAAGAAGGCAATTGTATTAAGTTGGGATGGGGGGAATGGGCGAATAATATTGAATATACTGTGTAATAGGTATAATATATGAATAGACTTAGAAAATGTTTAAAACTATTTACTGTGTATCTATTTTTAGTATTATTATAATTAAAAAAAACAATATAAAATTATTATTTTTCGTGAAATACCACAACTAGAGTTTTAACAAATTGCAGCGTTTATGGGGCCCTTGTCCCCCTTACTTTTTCTGCATATCGATCTATTACATTTGCTGCATAGTCTAGGAATACGATTACAATTACGCCCTTGTGATTTCATCAGCTTTGAAGTATTTACTGTGGCTGTGCAATCCTATTACCTTTGCAATAAATAGAAGTAGACCAATACTTGGCTTTGCTATAAAATGTTTGTTTTTTAAATCAGTGATGACATTCATTAAATAAAAAAGAATCGGAGCTAATGAAGTGTAGTGTAGTTGTAAGGGCAATTTAATATTTCATACAAATGTTTTGTGTGATTCTGTCATATTTATGCACGAATATATAATATATAATATAATATATTTAGAAACGAATAAATCTATTACGTTTTCTTTATGTTTATTTTAGTATTGCTGTTTATTTTTCCTCCCAGCCGTTCTTAGCAGCTTCAAAGTTCAGTTTAAGAAAAATTCAACAGCTCCATTGTTAGACTGTGGTGATAAAAGATTGTTCCTAGTCAATCATACATCATTGGACATTGAATGTAATGTGACAGAAGTCATACAATATGTCGTAATTACTGGAGATGGAGTGAAATCATTATGTTCATTATATATTAATGGAGGTAACACAATTTTATCTGGTTAGACCTCTCATCTTAAACTAATGTGTGTATGGTATTTTGTACGATATCAAGGGACCGTGGCGTAAACTCGTTTTCCTATGTCCCTTGCCTATCTCTCGGCTCGCCTTTCTTTGCTCCTTTCTGTGAGTGTGGCATCTGCGACCTGCGTTCCTCAGCCAGACCCTCCCAGTATTTATGATAAATGTGAGCTAGAAGATTGTCTTTTATAAGAACGTCTTCAAATTGCAGGCTGAAATATAATACAGAAATAAAGCTACGAAGCCTACGCATAAACACGTGTGGGAAAAACATGGTTATGTAATTTAAAGTTGTATTATAATGCATTTCATTTATGAAAAATGGTAAAAGTTCTAAAATCAAACTTGGATAGGCCTACATTAAATTGTTTTCGATTAGTCCGCTGTTTTCTCATAACCTCTGTTTCTTTCATTCATTAAGGAAATAAAACAATATATGGTCTTAAAAATGTAATAAATAAACTTAGAAATTTAACATTTCAACGTCGTTGATAATACAATCATATAAATATATTTTATAACTGAAAACGTTTATTTACATATTATATTCACATGTATAATATGTGCCATAAATGATGTTGAAATTATGGGATGCTTAGCTCATTAATATTTTATTTGTGTTACTTCTCTATATTTTCAACACTTTAAGTGACTCTGCGAAGTTATAGTTCTGTCTATCAGTTTTTATACATAACCTTTATGACTGACTTGTACTATTTATTTACAGAGAGGAGGAGGGGGGCGCTACAACAACGGGGAAGTCTGTGACTTAATTATATATATATATATTATTTAAATGTGTAGGTCGCAACATGGCGCTTCTCCAAAATACCTGGCAGACAAGTAACTTTACGGACTATGCTGGACCTTATATTTCATCTTACGCTGTGGACGGCGTCATTGATCTGAACACTTATTACTGGTCTGCCTGTACAGCTGGTCATAATGAAGTTCCTAATTGGGGGGTAACATTAAGTCGTCCTTCACAAATAACAAGATATGTTTTATACGACAGAAATGATAGTAAGTGATTTATTATTTATGTTCATTAATATTAACTTTAAAAGATGAGGGTAAGTTTAGGCTCGAATAATGAGATTTATTCAAGTATCAAACTTCACTACACTTTCTAAATAAGCGCAAACAAGTCTAAATTAATAAAGGTATGACTAATTCATTCTCTCATGGAAAGAGATAAAAAAATATATGAAAAAATACACTTGAAAATGACAATATAAAGGCAACAAAACCTTTAAAACTAGTCTTAACCAAAATCCTTACCAATATCAACTTTTTCAACTTTTCTCTGTAATAAAATCTGCGTCAAGAAAGAGCACCCAGCTTCATCCCAACAATGGTACTTGTGCTTTGATGCATTATTAAAAATGTGACTGTGATACTTTGGTGTAATTATCTAATGACAGATACAAAACGTCATGAAAATAAACAATTTTTCAATATTTTATAAACACAATGGAATCGTCACAGCGAGACATAAAAAACTGTATATTTGACATATTCAAAGAGCACATGAACATTCCCCCCAGCCCTACGTTTACTATGATTATGAGGTTACAGATACAATAGCGATTTATTCTGTTCTAGAAGTTGTTGCTTTATCTAACTGAAATTTAGTTTAGAAATGTTTAGTTGAACCTCATGTTTAGTTTAGTTTTGGTACAATGAATCAAAGTAGAGCTGCATAAAAAAACAAACTTGGAGTAAAAAAAATATGGTGAAAATAAAATCCTAATTTCAACTAAATCATTTTAATATGGTAAAATACTTTACCGGCTTAATTAGCAAACCGTTATTGTCGATAGGTTCACAATTCATTACCAGTTTTTGGAAAATAGAATAATTCGACTTATATCGTTTGGATTTATTCGACTTGAAACATATAAAAAGTTATTTAATTATGTTCAAGTTAATTATTTAGGGGAAAGACATTATATTAAAATAATTATCAATTCCAATTTAATACTAAGCAATAATGTTTTTTCTTTAGTGTATTCTTACCGACTTGTGGGTTTCACACTCACTGCACAGAGCTCATTATCAAAATTTCAATACAAAGACAGTAACACCAAACCACTTCAAGTGTATACAGTCTTAGACCCAAAGAAAACATTGATCACACAAGTCAACATTACAGTAGACTACGATGTAGTCAGGTTATATGAAGTTGAAATATATGGAGGTAAGTTGTATTAGTTCAAATTCATTTTTAATAAAAAATATAGCACTAATTTTGCATAAACAAAATAATAATGACTAAGTGTTGAAAAATGAATTGTTCCAGTTACAAAGAATGGTGATCGTAAATACAAGCATTTTAAAATATTTTCTTGTAAATATCAGAAAACCATTGCGTACCCTACTGTGATGAATTAGATAGATATGGGATTTCTTAGACGGGTATATGTAGCAACATAGAGAGATGTGGCCTATGTGGTAACTTACTTACGGTTGGCCTATTATTGATTAGCCGGACAATATTAACGTATTCACTTTGCTTGGCAAAGTGTGCATGTTTTGTTGTGTATATTATTATATAAATATATATATATCTTATCTACATGTATGCCTAACTTCATATTTCTGTACTCTTAAATGTATTTGCTTTATTTAACGATGAAAACTCTCTCACGGCCCAATATTCTTGAACTAAATTTGTACTAGTCCTTTGCATGCAAATCAAGATTTATTACCAAGGGAGACACCCGAACAGTCATGGGCAATGGAGTAGGCGATTGTCCCTCGTTTCTTTACACCCCCCCCCTTCCAAACTTCACCTGAAGGTATCAGACAATTAAAAGAATGCACATATATCAACATACCCCCCCCACCCACACACACTCTACCTTCTAACACGTCTTGGAATTAACTTCTCACGCTTAATTAAGAAAACGCCCTTCCAGCCAGCCCCTTCCCCCTACCAGTTTCGTACTGGACTCACCTGCAAATGGGTTCCTTTGTCCAGCAAATGACACGACCCTCCCCCCCCCCACATTATTTTCCAAGTTTTTTTCATTTTTTACTTTTTATTGTTTGGTATTTGTGTGTTGTTTTTTTTTCATTTATATAGTATATTGGTGTTAATTTAATATTATTAATAATAAGTCAACACATCTGTTCCCTACTTTTTAATACCAGAAGTTTGACAGCAACAATTCTTATGCATATGCCAGGGTCAAGGCGACCAGAAACAATTAAAAAGAACAACACCTAAATAACGAAAAGAAACGTTCTCACTCAAATTATTATTGTAATAGTCTTTTTTCTTTCTCTCCTAACAAAACTCATTGTAGTCATTCGTTTCTCCGTCATTTTGACGGGCATGACCACTAGTGTCATTATAAAAATTATACTATTATTAGTGCTACTTGTACAATTGTTTAACTTCAAACAGAATGTTCTTCTTCTACTTGGGACCTGGACTGTAAACCATGTCCAGCTAGTTGTCCGAATACTTGTCTTAAAGACAATGGTCAATGTGAAAAGGTCTGTTCAGGTTTTAGTAATCCACCGGACTGTACAACAGGTAGGTTATGATTTATTTAGAGACATACATTTGATCAGATTTTTCGTTATCGTAAGAAAAAGTATATTTTATGATCATATTCTGGTGTAATTAAATCTAACCTAATAACAACAACACTTTACTTAGATTGAGCAATCAATATCAATGTAAATAGTAAGGTTAAGCATTTATTGCTTGACGTTCTTTTCGACGCGTACCCAACTCACCAGCATCTGACTTGTTCACCCCTATCATCCCCCAACTCTTGTTTCTTGAAACAACAAATTAAATGTCCACAATTACAAGGGAACTGAAATTACAGGTCTTTTTGAAACAGGACGCTTTTGGCTCGTAACGAAAAGGCGTAAAATGTTGTGTGACACGTTATCTTCGCCCCAAGTACCTGTCCGAGGCATTTTCCCACGCAGCACGCAGATAGTTGCGAGATATAAATCCGCCAGTACATGCAAAATTTTTCCTCAACTGAATGTCTAATAGCTCATTTAAACGAAGCAACATTTTTTTGTATACCTTCACTTTTACCCAGTAGTAAAATTATCAAATTATGATTTAGTCGTCCAGATACAGTGATCGGCGAAACGTTTACTGTTTTGATAATTATTGTTCTCTATTGAATCTTATTGGGCTAAAGGCCTGTGCCGTTATCCTCCCACGTAGGCAAAACATGGAAAGTTCTCCCATGCCTTTGACTAGCAGTATTTTCTACAATACCTCCACACTAGCAGATCACATTGACAATGCAATTCATAGAACCAGGATCATGATCTTACCCCCCCCCCCCCAAAAAAAAAAATAGCAAAAAAATGCTACAATCAAGCCAAGACTAGAAAGGCAGTTGTGGTTGATTTTGGTTTGGCTTACTGTTATACGTTTTTGAGTGAAAACTGTTATTATATAAAATTAACAAAACAAATCAATATAAAGAATAATAAGATTGTTAGGGCAGCATACATAATTTGTTACATACGCACAGACACACAACATTGTACATTGACAGCTTTCATACTCCGTTACATTAAAGTAAGCCATTTCCACACCACTTCATCATAATATGCTTACATATTGTAAACAGAATTTCTTGTAAAATTAATTGCAAACACCATATCATAACATAGCCTACATGTCATGTTTTGTTCATGTCTACAGTATGTCCTGATGGTAAATTTGGTGTCAACTGTACAGAGCAATGTCCAGTCAACTGCCGGGATAACAAATGTAATCCAGTATCTGGTGTTTGCATTAACTGTATTGCGGGATATCAAGGAGAACAATGCAGTGACGGTACATATAATCTCTGAATATAATTAGCTAGAAATGAAAAAAAAAATCTTTAATTATGCAAAAGAACTCAAATTGATTTTTATTTAGTGCAATAAGAGTTGAAGCCTTTAAAAGTTATTATTATTATTATTTATTTTTTATTCTTATTATAACATATGTTTTTTTCCTTGTTCTTGCTCTTTATGCTATAAAAAATGTATTCTAGTTTGCAGCTCAAGTTATTGGGTATTGGATTGTAATAAAACATGCAGCATTGGTTGTGTCAATAAAATATGTAATAATGTATTTGGGGTTCGTTTGTTCGTTACGGAGCTGGTTTCCAATCCTGATTGTACGACTTGTTAGAAAACTGATATTGAGTAGAAGCAAAGTAATTGTATGTGTTTACATGTTTTATTGTACACGGCATACTACGAGATTTCGTGGCTATCACAATGTCCAGACGACTTTATTTTGTTTCAACTATGGTCATGTACCCTTTGCAGCTGCATAAACGCATGGACAACCTTCAGAGCAGAATGAATGTTTAGTCTACAGCAAGATTCCGACTCGGGACTTTAAGTACGCTAGTCGTGAGCGCTGCCACGAGGTCACCGTGACCCAAAGGCTGACATTAGCCTTAAATAATTAGTAAATTAGCTCAATTACATTACCCTCACTACTAAGGCATACAAATCATATAACTTCCACTCGATTGCAGCAATACATGACTAATATAGAACACTTAGTTATAACGTTTATGTAACGTACCATATTAACACTAAGGAAACAAAGATTTCTACTTTAAGCTTAAAGAATATTCGTTACAAGCTAGAATATACAATTGCAATATCTTTTATATTCACCACATAACATTAACAGATATTCAAGCCTGCAATTATAAAATGGAGAGTTTTGTTTTCCAAATTTGATGCGGTCACATCATAGGCAAAAAGCTCATTCAATTTATTTACATTTAATAAAACCAGATATAGCTAACTTTATTTATTTACTTTTGGAATGTTGCAAATCCTCGACGGCTGGGAAATATAGCGAATGACTATTGCTAACAATTTTTGTCGAGTGAACCAAATTAAATTGACTTTAAAACCGACTGATTAAATTAGATCTAATATTTATGTGGAATATCAAGAGCTAAGTAGGAAAATAATGCAAAAAACATTTTTTTTTGTTTCAAGACTGTCAAGATGGATCCTGGGGAACTAATTGTACGAACAGATGTGGTTACTGTAAAACTCAACCTTGTAACAATACAAATGGACAATGCCCTAGTGGATGTAAAGATGGCTACAATGCTCCAGCGTGTGTTCAAAGTAAGTCAATTCATTTCATAATACCAGTAGTTTTTGGAAAAAGTAAAAAAAAAATCTCTTTTATAAAACAGTGACTAAAGCCTTTTGTCTGCTTGGACCCCGTGTGTTTCAGCTTCACTAAGTTTACTTGCTCGGTCTTTTTTATATGTAGCCATTCTGAGATTTCGTTTGACATTGTCAATCACATCAATTCGAGGTAGACAAAGAAAGGCCAGCAACTGTGATAGTAAGTTGTGGTTAGCTACCATACAAACAAGCATAAGTGTAAGATACATACATGTACTTAGTCCAGTTTCGTCGTCGAGAAGAGTCATTGAAATCTCTTAGAAAGTTCCAGTTCACCGTGAAACTTGAAAGTTAACATACTACATCGCTTTTGTTTGTTTCTGAAGTGTATAATATCAGTTTGATCTTTAACACAAAGGCAAGAAGTGATATAAATCCATGAAGAGATTATTATCACGTGATCTGAAATAAAAAAAACAAACTAAAATGAGTCTTCCACTTCTTCTTAGTTAGAAAAAAAGTTTACATTTCATGTTGCCGTCTGTCTCCTTGTAGAAAAATTAACGTATTCCGTATTTTGTTGTATGTGCATTATAATAATATGATAATACAAGCTACATTGCCCGGCGTTGCCAGGGTGAAAAAAAAAGGACTACACTTACTGAATACTTTTAGGAAAGTAAATAAATATTGTAATAGGGTAAAACAAAATAGTCAAATATTCTTATTTAACAAAATCTATATTGCCTATAGATTTACAATGTCTTTTGTTTTTAAAAGTTTGAAAAATTAATTGTCGAAAAAAAAAAGTATAGTCTAACTGGAGAATCGAACCCTGGTCGCCCGTATAGCAGTCCACTACGTTTACCACTGAGCTATCGAAGACACATGTCCGATGTGAAAAATTATTAGACGGTATATTGGGCTAGGCCTAGATAGGTCAGTGACACACGTGTTTTCAAATTGACCAATGGGGATCCTTGCGGGGCTTAACAATGTCTTTTTATATATATAGATTATATTATAAGTTACAGTCGCTCTCCTAAGCAGAAGATTACTGCGTTCCAACCCCTCCCCCGACCCCTTAGAATTAATTCTACATATATTTGAACTCTTGATTGTTATACCAAACCATGCATTTTGAACTGTCTGTGCTGGTACACTGGTAAAACAAATTGTAATTTCAAAAATATATACCAGGGTCTATTGCTAGATTAAAGCTGCAACGTTTTAATTAATTGACGAGAATGAAATTTGTAAAAAAATAAAAAACAGACAAAAAAGTTCTGTATATTTATGGACATAAAGTTTAGACACAATTTCACAATTTGAAAAAAATGTAGTGAGCCAATAACACAATGATTAAATCGGAATAAATAAAAAACAATATAGAAAAATAAGATGATTCGCTCAAGAAATTAAAAAACTAATTGACTTTAGTTGTATTTTTATGGAATGGAAATCCATTAAATTGACAACAAAGTATAATTATTTGATTAATAATACAAATGTCTAAACAGCTCAGTTAAAAACCCACTAAAATCCGAATCTCAATTTGATATTTTATTTGTATAATACATTTTATGGACCAAAAACGTACAACCTTTTTTTTTCAATTTCACATATATCTTGATAAGGTACAGTCTCTATTTAAATTATTATAGTTATACACACTCTTTCTATTTCAGAATGCAATCTAGGTAAATGGGGCCCATCATGTTTAAACACTTGCAGTCAACAATGTTCTAATATGTCCTGTGATAGTGAAACTGGTTCCTGTATGTATGGATGCAAAGAAGGATTCACTTCATTAAACTGTACTGTACCATGTGATAGATTTCATTATGGACAAAATTGTTCATTTCAATGTTCATCTAACTGTACGAACGGAACATGTAATAGTATGGATGGATCATGTGACCAATGTTACCCTGGTTACCATGGAAACTACTGTGATCAAGGTAAAAAGCCCACACATATCAGATGACATAATAAATAAATGTGTAATCTAGTTTATTATATTTAACTAATACTTTTATTTTAATTTATATAATTAGATGTTTACACATTGTAGACACTCCATTTAATGTTGTTTTACGACCACAATCGCCTAGTGGTCTGAGTAGCATAAATTTTTATAATAATTTAAATTTTCTATAAAATTTAAGGTCTTTCATTCTGTAGATTATTTAAAAATTTAGCCACATCAACTGATTCGAGTAACTATTTGTTCTTTTTGATGGTGTACCTGTGATGCACTGATTAGCGATGTCATACACACGAACATATACACTATTTAGATATTACATAATTATGTCTTTTATTACCTCCACTATTGTGTGCTTCCTAGCAGCACCCTCTCTGTTCTTCTAACTTATAATTGTTGGCGTAAACAAGAACAATAATAAAAGAGAAAAACTGAATAGAGTGCCACTGGTGTGTAGAAAGAACCTTTTAAATCAAGGCTTCTCACACGTGCAAAACTAGGATAGGCCTACTAGGCTAGCACTAAGTACTGCAAGGTCTTCATTTGTACTGTAAGCGACCATTAGTCTCCAAAGTTAAAACTTTCCTATTTGTCTCTCTTCATTTGTCACCTGAGACACTTTTCGTAACCTGAGAAAAAACATAACCCGATGTACCACTGTATATGAATTTCTTACAATCAGTGACATAAATATTGTTAAAGGCGCCTTGGGGCGTGAAATGAAATAGGCGCCTTTTATAAATAATATTTGATTTCTAGAAAGCTCAAGTTAATTCATGAAATTGTTTATGTCATCTTCGTTGCTCTTTGTGCAAGCTCTTTCTGCATTAGAATACATAAAAAAAAAATAATTTCGTAACAAAAACTGTTTTTTTTTTCCTTGGGAAATACATGTTTTCATTATAAACTGCAAAGTAGTAAAATTGTTTGCATTCGACTATATTTCAGAATGTGACTCTACAAAATATGGCATAAACTGTTCAAAGAGCTGCAGTGATAAATGTTTCAATTCACTGTGTGATAAACAAAGTGGAATATGTACACAAGGATGTACAGGATATAGTAACCCACCTTTGTGTACAAAACGTAAGAATTAAAACCTGGATTTTATGAAATGTATATATTCCTAATATTGTTTTTACAATTGCTGTTACTACATTGGTATTAGTTATGCATTTTATGTTTTCGGACCAAATATAAATATTATTTATTCAATTAACTACAAGCTTGTGATGAAAACTATTTTGGATGGAACTGTACAGAAAAAAATTCAACAAACGAAAAGTGTTTCACATGTGAATCTGGTTACCAAGGAGAATGGTGTAATCAAAGTTAGTAAAAGAATATATATTAAAATTATAAATGAGGCAAATGATATAACCTAAAGATATAAAATAAGGTTACGGTACATTTTGTTATATTCAAATATGTAATAATGATGTATAGGTCTGGAAAAACAAGTATTTCAGTAGGTCCCTTTCATGTGTATTTTTTTTTTCAATCAAATCCAGAGTAAGTTTTTTTTTTTTGTAATTGAGTTAGTGAGTGTGTGTGTGTGTTTGGGTAGGGCATGTGTAACAAAATGAAAAAAAAAATTGCAGCTAGCATTGTGTAAAGGTAGTCATAAACTGCTGTACAGTGATGCCAGAGCTATAATGATAGTTCCTTAGGAAAAGTCTATGACTCAATATACTCTATGTCTAAACTATTATGTTTGGGTGAATATGTACACGTCTTTAAAACGTTCAAAGTAAAGTAATGTATATTTGCACAGACAAAACAAAGTGAGTAATTGTACAAATTGTTGAACATGGATGACAATAACATATTGTATAATAAGTACATCTGTACAACCAGACAATAAAGACATAATATTTCTTTGTTCAGGATTAAACCTTATTTGGCTTATATCATAAACTATTGATTAATCTAAGTTCACTTTTGATCGTTTAACATCTAGAGTTTCCATTAAAAAAAACACAACTTATATGGATGACATCGGAGCATGTTGGTCAAGCAAGAGGGCATTCAGTTGTTCAAATCCTGTTTACTAGTTTCTTGTATGATTTATCCTAATAAATTTTACAATATGATTGACTTGCCTAATGCACCGTTATGCATTGAATGTCAAAATTTACTATCTTTAAGATTGTATACAAGGCGTGGATGGCATTTTTTCTCTATTAGATAATATAACATTTCAAATACATTTTACTTTGCTGGTGAATGTAGTTTAATAATAGTTAGAAAATTACAACTGATACAAATCATACAATTATATTCGAACCTAATAGTCTGTACAAATAGAGGTATATACCAGTATATAGTCTGTACAAATACAGGCCTATACCAGTATATAATCTGTACAAATAGAGGCCTATACCAGTATATAATCTGTACAAATAGAGGCCTATACCAGCATAAAGTCTGTACAAATAGAGGCCTATACCAGCATAATATAGTATGTAGGCTGCAAATAGAAGCCTATACCAGCATATAGTCTGTACAAATAGAGGCCTATACCAGCATATAGTCTGTACAAATAGAGGCCTATATCAGCATATAGTCTGTACAAATAGAGGCCTATACCAGTATAAAATATATTCACTCTGTTTCCTCAGCCTGTAACACAACATATTTTGGAGAAAACTGTTCAATGCGATGTAATGATTCCTGTCTGAATAAAATATGTGATTCTGTCAATGGTTCTTGTTTAAATTGTCCGGATGGGAAGATTGGATTTCAATGTGATGGTATGTTTGTCTTCTGTATCATATTATCTAACATGCTTAACGTTGAACAAAAGGTTAACATACATTTCAAAATTACAATAATAAATTCTTCCATTTCAAGTTGTTTTATACATTTCTCATATATACTTTTTTTTTTTTACAGTCTATAACTTATTTTGAATAAAAACATTTCCCTTTGTAGATATGCTTATCTTATCATACATGTTATAAATGATCCTTCTATAAATATATATTGTGTCCTATTATTATTTGTAGTTGAAGTCTAATCTTGCATTTTGATTTATGTTTTAAATGATGTTAACTTAATAATAATAATAATAATAATGAAGCTTATATAGCGCATATCCCGCAATCAGTTCTATGCGCTTAACAATTACATCTACAATTACAATTACAATTACAATTAACGATGATAACAATAACAGACAAATGTTTAAAAATGTAAGTGGGCTAGGAGTCAATAA
The DNA here is from genome assembly GCA_949126835.1 of Anisus vortex. NCBI lineage: Eukaryota > Metazoa > Mollusca > Gastropoda > Planorbidae > Anisus > Anisus vortex. The sequence continues at coordinate 152,970 of CASBPS010000036.1, read as the reverse complement.
TAAACAGGTGAGTCTTGAGTCCGGTCTTGAAAATGTAAAAGTTCGAGCTTTGTCGCAGCTGGAGTGGCAGGGTGTTCCATGCGGAGGGGCCGGAGTAGGTGAAGGCCCGCTGACCAGCTGTCACGAGTTTTGTCCGCGGGATCGTCAAATTGAGTTTGTGAGCAGCCGATCGAAGTGGGCGTGGTTTTGTATATATTTCCAGACAGGAAATTAGATAATCCGGGGCAGAGTCATTGAGGCATTTATAGCATAGAGATGCGAGTTTATATAAAATCCTATTTTGAATAGGGAGCCAGTGCAGAGAGTAGAGCAGAGGTGAAATGTGGTCGGACTTCTTCTTCTTTAGGACTAGTCTGGCAGCGCAGTTTTGGACGCGTTGGAGTCCTTGAATGGAAGCGGCAGGAAGGCCGGCCAGAAGAGAGTTACAGTAGTCCAAACGAGAGAAGAGGAGAGTGATGACGAGCTTGGTACAAGCTTCCGGAGTGAGGTAGCGACGGATAGTGGCAATACGTCGCAGGTGAAAAAAGCAGGTTTTGATCAGGAAGGAGATGTGGGGTTGCATGGACAGAGTGGAGTCCAGAAACATGCCGAGGCTCTTTACCGTTGAGGAGAAGGGCACAGTAACGTCACCCAACTGGAGGTCAGTCACTCTGAGGGAAGCAAGCTTCTGTCTCGTTCCTACGAGTAGGGCTTCGGTCTTATCGCTGTTGAGCTTCAACTTGTTTTCTGTCATCCAGTTCTTGATGTCCAGGAAACAACAGGAGATAGAAGCAAGGAGCTCGTCGATGTCCTCAGGCTTGGCGCTGTTTAGGAGCTGGGTGTCATCAGCGAAAAAGTGAAAATTAAGGTTGTGTCGCTCGATGACGAAGGAAAGGGGTTGGGTGTACAAAGTGAAGAGGACTGGGCCGAGGACGGACCCCTGTGGTACACCATAGCGGACGGTGACGGGCTGGGAGGACAAAGATTCAGTAGTGACGGTCTGGGAGCGACCGTCGAGGTAGCTCTTGAACCAGGAGAGGGCTATATCATGAATGCCGAACGTGAAGCTGAGGCGATCGATGAGTAGGTGGTGGTCGATCGTGTCAAAGGCCGCGGACAAGTCCAATAACACAAGGGCGGAGACGAGACCTCTGTCTGTGGCGTTCAGGAGGTCGGTGGTGATCCGCAGTAGTGCTGTCTCAGTGCTGTGATTGGGGCGATATGCCGACTGGAACACGGGCATAAGCGAGTTCAGGGACAGGTGGACGTTCAATTGCTCAAGGATGATGCGCTCCAGGAGCTTGGAGAGGTAGGGGAGGTTTGATACTGGACGGTAGTTCCGGCATTCATTTACATCAAGTCCGGATTTCTTCAAGAGTGGGCGGACGATGGCGGATTTAAAACAGTTAGGAACGATGCCTGTGGAGAGGGAGGTATTAATGGTATCGGTGATGTACGGCAGGAGCTTGTCCAAGCACTGGGTGAACAGAAAGCCTGGCAGAGGGTCAAGCTCGCAGGTCTTGATGGGGGACTTCATAATGATGCGCTTAACATGGTCGATGGTGACAGGTTTAAAGCAGGTGAGAGGGGAGCCAGAGAAGGCGGGAGAGGGTGGGGAAGGGCGATATGCATCATGATCCAGAGAACTACGCAGATTCTCTATCTTCTCCTTAAAGTGCTCTGAGAAGAGTTCTGGGAGGTCCACGGGTGGGTGTATGGTGGGGAGGGGTAGAGAGGGTGAGGAGCCGAGGAGGGTGGACATGATAGAGAATAGCTCCTTGGACGACGAGGCTTGCGTGATGCGGTTGTGGTAGTGCTGGACCTTGGCGGCAGTGATGGCTTCCTTGACGCGGAGCCGCATGTCCCTGAAGATCTGGCGGTGGATCTCGAGGCCGGAGAGTCGCCAAGTGCGCTCGGCCCGTCGTCGTTCGTGCTTGGCTGCTTTGACGTCGTCAGAAAACCAAGGAGCTGGCGGTCGCTCAGAAACTGCACACAAAGATGGCGGGGCGTGCTTGTCGAGAAGCTGGCGTAGAGTCAGGGCGAAAAAGGAAGCATGGTCAGAAGAGGGGTCACGCTGAGCCAGCAGCAAGGCAGCCTCATTGCCAAAGGTGTCAGTATCTATGGCTCGCAGCTTACGGCGGGTGACAATCTTGCATTTCTTCACCGGTCTGGTGATATTGACAATGAAGCAGATGGCAGAATGGTCAGAGACGAGAAAGTCGCTGGCGACTAGGCTGGAGACGAGGTTGTCCGAGGATCTGGTGACGATCCAGTCGAGGATATGACCACGGGAGTGGGTGGGGAATGGGACGACCTGGTCAACACTGTAGTTGTCGAATAGTGCCCGTGCTCGCTTGGTGTTGGCATCAGAGGGACAGTCCCAGTGTATGTTGAAGTCACCCAAGATGATGACTCTGTTAGGGGTGACATTGTAGTAGTCAAGTACAAGAGCAAACTCATCAAAGAAAGTAGCATCTTTGAACTTGTTCTTGGCGTTTGGTGGGGGACGATAGATGCAGAGGAAGGAGAGAGTCGTGGTGGTAGAAACTTTAATTTCCACGGCTTCGAAGGTGGTGTGGGAAAAGGGGAGAGTGTTGGAGAACAATACAGCAGCGTGGAGGTGTTTTTTATAGATGACGGCGATACCTCCCCCCGTGCCAGTGGGGCGGGGAAAAGAAGCTGTGAGGTGACTAACAGGGGTTAGTTGTTCGCACTTGGGGTCGTCCCCAGATCGTAGCCATGTTTCGGTGATAAACATGAAATCTAGATTTTTTTCGACAATAAAGTCAGAGATGAGCTCGGCTTTCCCGACGGGGTTAACTGATTGAGAGTTTATGAGGCAAACACTGAGTGCCTTGTTAGAAGCTTTGGCAGATAAGGGAGGGGATGGTCGATATGCTTTGGGGGGATATGCAGGCACAGAGAGGGGAGGGGAGGATTGATGTGCAGGCACAGAGAGGGGAGGGGAGGATTGATGTGCAGGCATATAGAGGGGAGGTGAGGGTTGATTTGCCAGATCAGGGGCTGCGGGGGACGATATGCGGTGACAATGTCCAGCTCTCGTCCCACGTCTAGTTGGTAAGTGGCGTCCGATGCCGAGCCTACGAATAGTAAGAAAGAGTTTGGTATCCAGATGTGTATTGAGTTTCAAGCAAATTTTCCCAATGTTAAGAAATAACTTCTTATCCATTTCTTCTCATCAGTAAGGTCGATTTAATTGATAATTAGTAACATACAATAGAAGTGGCTAGTATAAAAACAAGCTAGTGTGGCAGCAGTCGTTACTTTGTTTACAAAAATTTCCAGGAGTAAAAGCTATATCATTTGTAGTACACGGTACACAGTAGAGTAGACTCGACAGTCCAGGTTTAAGAGGGGGAAAAACACAGTGTTGTGACTAGTTGTGAGAACTGCTCAGTCACTTTGACTCTAACAATGTTAGCAAGCTTAATAAGATGATTAATAAAGTCGACTTATACAAATTAGTCAATAATTGACTTAATTGTCGCGCAATGACCGAACAAAACACACAATTTGAGAGAGTAATTCACAACAAATCAATCAATATAAGTTTCAAAATGAAGAGCGAAAAATGAAACCACAAACAATCATCAAATATGAAGAGACGAAATACACTGCTGCCTGCTGGCGCAACACACAACAATCTAACTTACTGATTTTGCTGGTTTGTTCTGGCAACCCATTCCATCCCCGGATGCCACTTAGGAAGAAAGAGTACTTATATGCATATGTTATTGCATAATGGATAAAACAAAAGTTGTTTTATGCATGGATCCAAATTAGCGCCTTTTATAAATTATAGTTTTGATTTTCTAGTAAGCTAATATTAAATCATGAAATTATGAATGCCATCTTCATCACTCTATGTGCGAGCTCCTCCTGCATTAGGACACATTAAAATAATCTTTTGTAACAAGATGCTTTTCTCTCCTTTAAAATAAATGTTTTGATTATAAACTGGAAAATAGTAAAAATGTGGGTAAAACAGTGTGCACGTGTCTCTATTTCAGAATGTGACCCTACTAAATATGGTATAAACTGTTCAAATAACTGCAGTGATAAATGTTTCAATTCACTGTGTGATAAACAAAGTGGTGTATGTACACAAGGATGTACAGGATATAGTAACCCACCTTTGTGTACACAACGTAAGTGTTATAACCTGTATTTTATAGACCTACATCTTTTCAAAGTTATCAATGTGTTTATATTTGTACTAGGCATGCGTGTCACGTTTTCAACCTAATATAATTATTCTTTCTTTATTTCAATACAAGCCTGTGGTCAAACCTATTTTGGAAGGAACTGTACAGAAAAATGTTCAATTGGTTGTCACAATCAGACATGTAACTCAATCAACGGAAAATGTTTACCCTGCAAAGCTGGTTACCACGGAGATTAATGTAATTAATTCTAGTCAAAATATGTATTATATAAAGATATAAGTAGAGGCTAACGTTTTAAGACTAAATATATATATATATATATATATATATATAGCTTTATTTAACTTATATTATATATATATTGTTATGGACCTCTATAGGTGATGACTATTATTACGACTCGTTAAATCGGATTCAATGAATATAGTTGTATCTTTATTAGAAGTCTCTAGATTCTGCTAATCTGTAGCCCAAGCTAGGGGTTCCTTGACTGACAGGTCTATGCAGTAATGTAGTTATATTCGTGATAATTATCTTCAACACATTTCTCAACAATGATAGATCAAACAACTCCAGTTGTTGAATAAACAATTTTATTCAAATTGTAGACTCAATATAAACGATCAATAAACTTTATCAACTGATGGCAACATAAGGTTCAATACAATGGCATATAATATACAAATGAATATAGCGACTTCACTCTACAAACGTTTAAACTGAACTGACTTTAAGGAGGTCGGGACTTTCCAAAGAAAACTATCATCGAAGATTCTACAGGGTCTTAATACGCATTTTAACCTCTTTCTCTATAATTACTACGATCCAGAATTATCCTCCAATTTTTACGGGATTTGAACGAATTATTTTATTTAAACTGCCCTCAGGGCATAAAGGTCAAACCTTGGTCGCTTTGGACTCTGATACGCACTTGTTAAGAGGTCAATGCCTTACTACGTCATTCATTTATGACCGAGATTCGTAACACGACCACCCTAAAAAGTTTTATAATTATTTCTTTTACATTTGAAAAAATGTTAATTTTAAGGAATAATTATAAAAGAAAATATTCCGGGGAAAACAATACAGTTCAATTGGCGATCCCAATAATTCAATCGAACTGATAACAATAACATAATAATATATGCAATATAAATTCATCTTATCAAATGGCTTAACTATTGTCATTCAATCATTCAATTTTTAATTCAAAACGATGGACAATTAAATTGTTTATCTAAATCTTGTATACAAGAAAAATACATAATCATTCTTAATAGATATAATATAATACAAGTTAATAATTTCTATTACATGAACATTCCACGTTAATAAAAACTCTCTCTCGTCCATTTAATTATAAACTAATATCTTTTACATTTGTAATCAAACAACAAAAGAAAAAAATCACTTAATGTCTATTTAGACACGACTTTTTTTTTTTCCATAAGGAGAAAAAAAAAACCAAACGCTCTTGATGAAAAAATACTACTAGACCTGACCTAATTACACGCTACAAAAATTATTGCTCGTGTAGACAGTATTTTTTTTTTTTACATGCTGGTAGGCTGACTAACACATTAGACAACTGTCTGTGACGCGACCCAAAATGTAGGTCAATTTCGCACTCTCTCTCTCTATTCCTTTTTTTCACCCTCTCATTCTCAATTGATTCTAACAATATTGACATCGCTATGCAAATTTCTACCTCATCACAGCCGAGGTCAAACAAAATTGCTACGCGATTAAATAGTTATTGTATTAAATGAGCATTCTTTAACATCTATCATCTCAAAATCAAATTCATTTATATTATTTTGAGAACATTAAACATAGTCTGTTCACGAATTAAAATAGTTTATAGCAAAAATCATTAAAAATATTTTAATTTCTCATTTTACCATGACCTTTCGACGTCATTATTTTCTTTTTAAAAGAGTTCACATTGAAACATTCTATCTTTCATGCAGACATGGATTTACTTGAAACAAATTTGGTTAATTTACTTAATTAACTATCAATCAAAGCAGATTATATTATCTTCATACAATCTTAGTACTACACAGTAAGTACTTATTTTCTTTAGATTACATCAAAGACATTTCAAATACAATCTTATTGAAGTAGAAAAGAGTTAAGCATAGGCTACTATTAATTTTTTTCAGAGCGAAATCAATGTAACAATTTATGTACAAAACAAACTGCTAGTTTGACTGGTGTGGTAAAACATTCCATTTCCAATCTTTTCAGTGGTGTACATTACTCTTTGCCATTTTCCACAAAAGGTTTTATTCATAGGTTCTAGGTTCCTGTTACTTTCACAGTGTTCAGGTCTACCCGGTCTTTTGCTTGTCAATACAATTCATTCAATCTATTTTAACTAATACAAAAAAAAAAATAGATTAGTTTTACAATCTTGACATGAAATCCTTAATTAATAATACATTTGTTGAACATTGGTGTGTCAACATTATAAATTTTCAACCATGAAATTCTCAATCATTCTGGTTTGCAGTGTCAAGTCAGTGGCACATATCCTAAATTTACAAAACAAGGATAAGTTTTATTTTACATTAGTTTCAACTTCTGATCTGCTTTTCATGTAACAGTATCCTAAAAGTGAAAAATCATATATAATACATTTCTTGGAATTCTTGTTAGTCATAGTTCTGCCTTGCTGCAACTATTTTTACCCTTCATTATCATACATTCAGTGATAATAGAACAAATGAATAAATTCACATAGAAGAAATTTGCATCTTGACTCAGTGCAATATTTCAACAACAGTACATGATAAAATATTTTCCATAGTACAATCATAAAACATTTCTCAATACTTTAGTGATAGAAAAATTCTCTTTTCTTAAAACCATTTACATCTTTTTCAATCAAATTATCCTCTCTGCCAAATGTTTCAATTATCATTTCCAGAGATTCTCAAACACATCTTATAATCAGTCCACATTTATAATGTCCTCTGATTTAGAAACCAATTATGCGGATAAAACTGATCTTTTTCTCTTATAGCAATTATTTTAAATGCTCAACCTAACAAGTTTGTTTAGAAATATCACACTATAATGATATTTACTCTAACAATACTTTTACTCAGTCCTTTTTCTTCACAAGTAAGGGATTTAGTTTTAAAATAGTAAGTTTGGTAACTAACTATCAGTGAATTTGACATTCAATTCATCCTGTACTCCAGGCATAAATTTTACAAATAAGAGTAACAATGTTAACAACATCAAGCTTATTCCAATTGTTTTCAGAAGGTAAGGCTTTATCATTTTCAAATGATATAATATTTTTGCCTTTCTTTCATCACACAACAATGGCATCTGCATGTGAGCAGTGTAAAATTTTTTTCTAACAAATACAGTTATGTCAGACAAAAAATTTATGTACTTATCTAGGTACTTGATCAGCCCAAGGAGATCCAATTCGGTCTGCCATTCCTCTGGAAGTAGTTTGAGTGGTCCTCGGACAGTGGGTCCAAAGATTGGTCCATAGGCTCCTCGACTTTCCGGATAGGATTCAGTTGACATCTCCTGCTCCAAGCATAAGTTCTTTAGGACTGGATTGAAGAGTTCCGAGGCGAAGTTGGTCCCTCGATCTGTCGGTATGGATTGTGGTAACCCATAGCTTTTGGTAGTTTCGGTCCAGCTCTCCGCACTCGTTTCTTCAGCGATGCTCCTCAAATCTTCATCTGTACCGGCAACTGCAGGTTTGCATTGTTGTTTGTTCATGCTGTGGTCTATCTGTTCATAGACATCAGTAGTAGGATTTTCTTTCTCGTCGACAGCTTTCTCATGCAACTGTAGCAACTCTGGGTCTACTTTCTGTTCAGCAATCAATTCATTTTGCGATGACTTCTTTGATTGTTCATTTCCTTTCGGACAATCATCAATCATGGAGAAAATAGTAGTATCACGTTCCACTTCTTCTTCCTCTTTCTTCTCTCGTGGGAGAATTTCTTCTTTCTTTTTCTTTTCTTGTGAGATAATTTCTTCTTTCTTTTTCTGTGGTGTCATACCATTTATGACATCACCTACAGGATAAAGTTCTTTTTCTTTTTCCTGTCTCCACAATAGGACTAGGGTCTGGATTTTCCTTCACAATCAGTTCAGGTCTCACCCTCCCTTTCGCCAAATCATTTGCTAGGATAACAGATATGCCCTCAACATGAAGTTTTGATATTACTCCAACTGTCACATATCCTGTCACCAAGTCAGATGTGAGGTATATCCTATGTAGAGGTATTTCTTCTTTCCATTCAAAACCTCTCAATAGGACAGTCTGTCCTGTCAATGTATTATCATTTAATGGTAATACATCTTTAAGCAGCAGTGTTAATGATGCTCCTGTGTCTCGTAATATGTTTACGGACTTCAGTGGTCCTTCCTTTTGTAAGGCCACACAACCTTCACTAATGAACGGTTGAAAACTGTACAGGGTCTCTGTGTCAATTTTATTCTTCCCTGGACCATGACTTTCGGGTGTTTTTTCATCTTTCGATGACTTCAGACTCTTGTTCGAGTCAAAAATACTTTGGTCTACTTTTTCGTCTCTGTGGACTTGGACAATTAATCCAATAGTAGCCATTCTGTATTTATAATCAGGATATTTATCCTCATTATCTTCAGTTGTAGATTTCTCTACCTTCTGACTTTTGCTCTCAGGCAAATCCACCCTCAGTGTTTCTGGTTTAAAAGAATCTTTCTTCGAATTCAGTTCGTTTGTATTTTCGCTTTCTTGTACATTCTGTATTGGTTTATGGCTTGCACACATGACCACTTTGTTAGGTCTTTTGTCGCTTCGTATACTCCAACAGTCTTCTATGCTATGTCCGGTTCTTTTACAAAAAGTACATTGGACGTTTTTGTTGACAGGTTTCTTATTAACATCATTTTGTTTCACAAAATGATCTTTTTCACGATGTTGTTTTTGTGTGTTTTCTCCTTGCCGTTGTGATCTATTAAAATTCTTTCCATCAGCTGTCCTATGACACAATGTGTACTGTTCAGCTAAATCAGCAGCCTTATGTGGGTCAGTGATATCACGCTCGGATAAATACATTCTTATATCCGGCCTCACTTTGTTAATAAAATCTTCTAAGAGAATGATATCTTTCATTTCTTTTAAGGTGGAGATATCTCTGGATTTTATCCACTGATCCATTAACTTTTCTTCTGCTCTAAGGAAGTCTAAGTGTGTTTGGTAAGGGGACATTGTGTACTGACGGAACCTTTTCCGATAACTTTCCGGTATTTGGTTATAGGCTTTAAGTACAGTGTCTTTAATGATTTCATAATCATTTAAATTCTCCTCTTTTAACAATAGAACACAATCTCTTGCCCTTCCCTGAGTAAAAGCTGTTCTGACTAATATTCCCCATTTATCTTCTGGGAACTTAAAATCTCTGCAAGAAATTTCAAAGGTCTGGAAGAAATTAGCTATTTCACTTTCTTTATCAATGTAGGTAGGGACTAGCTTTTTCCATCTGGCCATCTCTACATCACTATGAGATTCTTTTTTAGTAGCTCCTATCTTCGCTAGCTCTATTCTTTCCTGACTTTCTGTTTCTCTTTGACTTTTCTTATCTCTTTCCTGACTTTCTATTTCTCTTTGACTTTTCTTATCTCTTTCCTGACTTTCTAGACGTCTTTGTTCCATCTCCATTTCCATCCGTTTCATTTCTAGTTGAAATCGGAACTGTTCAGACATCTGACCTTCAACTTGATATCCCTCCGCGCTTGATTCTACTTTCAACTTGCCACTCGCAATCAACACATCTTTTATCTGCTGTGTCAACACAGTCCTCGATGGTGTAGTCTCAGTAACTTCTATCTTTAAGATCTCAGCGATCTCTTTTAACTTCTTTATTGATAAAGTTTTCAGAACTTCTTCTTCTGGATTTTCAATAAATTCCATTCTTTAGTTAAGAGATTTATAAAGTGGTAAATTTCCAACTTACGTTTTTCCAATCGGAAGAATAATTTCAGCGTTCTTAGGCTTGCTCAGTAGGTCACGGCTCCAACACACAACACAACACAACTTGAATATATGCTTCACTATACAACTATCCCGGACGAGCCCCCAAATCTGTTATGGACCTCTATAGGTGATGACTATTATTACGACTCGTTAAATCGGATTCAATGAATATAGTTGTATCTTTATTAGAAGTCTCTAGATTCTGCTAATCTGTAGCCCAAGCTAGGGGTTCCTTGACTGACAGGTCTATGCAGTAATGTAGTTATATTCGTGATAATTATCTTCAACACATTTCTCAACAATGATAGATCAAACAACTCCAGTTGTTGAATAAACAATTTTATTTAAATTGTAGACTCAATATAAACGATCAATAAACTTTATCAACTGATGGCAACATAAGGTTCAATACAATGGCATATAATATACAAATGAATATAGCGACTTCACTCTACAAACGTTTAAACTGAACTGACTTTAAGGAGGTCGGGACTTTCCAAAGAAAACTATCATCGAAGATTCTACAGGGTCTTAATACGCATTTTAACCTCTTTCTCTATAATTACTACGATCCAGAATTATCCTCCAATTTCCACGGGATTTGAACGAATTATTTTATTTAAACTGCCCTCAGGGCATAAAGGTCAAACCTTGGTCGCTTTGGACTCTGATACGCACTTGTTAAGAGGTCAATGCCTTATTACGTCATTCATTTATGACCGAGATTCGTAACACGACCACCCTAAAAAGTTTTATAATTATTTCTTTTACATTTGAAAAAATGTTAATTTTAAGGAATAATTATAAAAGAAAATATTCCGGGGAAAACAATACAGTTCAATTGGCGATCCCAATAATTCAATCGAACTGATAACAATAACATAATAATATATGCAATATAAATTCATCTTATCAAATGGCTTAACTATTGTCATTCAATCATTCAATTTTTAATTCAAAACGATGGACAATTAAATTGTTTATCTAAATCTTGTATACAAGAAAAATACATAATCATTCTTAATAGATATAATATAATACAAGTTAATAATTTCTATTACATGAACATTCCACGTTAATAAAAACTCTCTCTCGTCCATTTAATTATAAACTAATATCTTTTACATTTGTAATCAAACAACAAAAGAAAAAATCACTTAATGTCTATTCAGACACGACTTTTTTTTTTCCATAAGGAGAAAAAAAAAACCAAACGCTCTTGATGAAAAAATACTACTAGACCTGACCTAATTACACGCTACAAAAATTATTGCTCGTGTAGACAGTATTTTTTTTTTTTACATGCTGGTAGGCTGACTAACACATTAGACAACTGTCTGTGACGCGACCCAAAATGTAGGTCAATTTCGCACTCTCTCTCTCTATTCCTTTTTTTCACCCTCTCATTCTCAATTGATTCTAACAATATTGACATCGCTATGCAAATTTCTACCTCATCACAGCCGAGGTCAAATAAAATTGCTACGCGATTAAATAGTTATTGTATTAAATGAGCATTCTTTAACATCTATCATCTCAAAATAAAATTCATTTATATTATTTTGAGAACATTAAACATAGTCTGTTCACGAATTAAAATAGTTTATAGCAAAAATCATTAAAAATATTTTAATTTCTCATTTTACCATGACCTTTCGACGTCATTATTTTCTTTTTAAAAGAGTTCACATTGAAACATTCTATCTTTCATGCAGACATGGATTTACTTGAAACAAATTTGGTTAATTTACTTAATTAACTATCAATCAAAGCAGATTATATTATCTTCATACAATCTTAGTACTACACAGTAAGTACTTATTTTCTTTAGATTACATCAAAGACATTTCAAATACAATCTTATTGAAGTAGAAAAGAGTTAAGCATAGGCTACTATTAATTTTTTTCAGAGCGAAATCAATGTAACAATTTATGTACAAAACAAACTGCTAGTTTGACTGGTGTGGTAAAACATTCCATTTCAAATATTTTCAGTGGTGTACATTGCTCTTTTCCATTTTCCACAAAAGGTTTTATTCATAGGTTCTAGGTTCCTGTTACTTTCACAGTGTTCAGGTCTACCCGGTCTTTTGCGTGTCAATACAATTCATTCAATCTATTTTAACTAATACAAAAAAAAAATAGATTAGTTTTACAATCTTGACATGAAATCCTTAATTAATAATACATTTGTTGAACATTGGTGTGTCAACATTATAAATTTTCAACCATGAAATTCTCAATCATTCTGGTTTGCAGTGTCAAGTCAGTGGCACATATCCTAAATTTACAAAACAAGGATAAGTTTTATTTTACATTAGTTTCAACTTCTGATCTGCTTTTCATGTAACAGTATCCTAAAAGTGAAAAATCATATATAATACATTTCTTGGAATTCTTGTTAGTCATAGTTCTGCCTTGCTGCAACTATTTTTACCCTTCATTATCATACATTCAGTGATAATAGAACAAATGAATAAATTCACATAGAAGAAATTTGCATCTTGACTCAGTGCAATATTTCAACAATAGTACATGATAAAATATTTTCCATAGTACAATCATAAAACATTTCTCAATACTTTAGTGATAGAAAAATTCTCTTTTCTTAAAACCATTTACATCTTTTTCAATCAAATTATCCTCTCTGCCAAATGTTTCAATTATCATTTCCAGAGATTCTCAAACACATCTTATAATCAGTCCACATTTATAATGTCCTCTGATTTAGAAACCAATTCTGCGGATAAAACTGATCTTTTTCTCTTATAGCAATTATTTTAAATGCTCAACCTAACAAGTTTGTTTAGAAATATCACACTATAATGATATTTACTCTAACAATACTTTTACTCAGTCCTTTTTCTTCACAAGTAAGGGATTTAGTTTTAAAATAGTAAGTTTGGTAACTAACTATCAGTGAATTTGACATTCAATTCATCCTGTACTCCAGGCATAAATTTTACAAATAAGAGTAACAATGTTAACAACATCAAGCTTATTCCAATTGTTTTCAGAAGGTAATACTTTATCATTTTCAAATGATATAATATTTTTGCCTTTCTTTCATCACACAACAATGGCATCTGCATGTGAGCAGTGTACAATTTTTTTCTAACAAATACAGTTATGTCAGACAAAAAATGTATGTACTTATCTAGGTACTTGATCAGCCCAAGGAGATCCAATTCGGTCTGCCATTCCTCTGGAAGTAGTTTGAGTGGTCCTCGGACAGTGGGTCCAAAGATTGGTCCATAGGCTCCTCGACTTTCCGGATAGGATTCAGTTGACATCTCCTGCTCCAAGCATAAGTTCTTTAGGACTGGATTGAAGAGTTCCGAGGCGAAGTTGGTCCCTCGATCTGTCGGTATGGATTGTGGTAACCCATAGCTTTTGGTAGTTTCGGTCCAGCTCTCCGCACTCGTTTCTTCAGCGATGCTCCTCAAATCTTCATCTGTACCGGCAACTGCAGGTTTGCATTGTTGTTTGTTCATGCTGTGGTCTATCTGTTCATAGACATCAGTAGTAGGATTTTCTTTCTCGTCGACAGCTTTCTCATGCAACTGTAGCAACTCTGGGTCTACTTTCTGTTCAGCAATCAATTCATTTTGCGATGACTTCTTTGATTGTTCATTTCCTTTCGGACAATCATCAATCATGGAGAAAATAGTAGTATCACGTTCCACTTCTTCTTCCTCTTTCTTCTCTCGTGGGAGAATTTCTTCTTTCTTTTTCTTTTCTTGTGAGATAATTTCTTCTTTCTTTTTCTGTGGTGTCATACCATTTATGACATCACCTACAGGATAAAGTTCTTTTTCTTTTCCTGTCTCCACAATAGGACTAGGGTCTGGATTTTCCTTCACAATCAGTTCAGGTCTCACCCTCCCTTTCGCCAAATCATTTGCTAGGATAACAGATATGCCCTCAACAGGAAGTTTTGATATTACTCCAACTGTCACATATCCTGTCACCAAGTCAGATGTGAGGTATATCCTATGTAGAGGTATTTCTTCTTTCCATTCAAAACCTCTCAATAGGACAGTCTGTCCTGTCAATGTATTATCATTTAATGGTAATACATCTTTAAGCAGCAGTGTTAATGATGCTCCTGTGTCTCGTAATATGTTTACGGACTTCAGTGGTCCTTCCTTTTGTAAGGCCACACAACCTTCACTAATGAACGGTTGAAAACTGCACAGGGTCTCTGTGTCAATTTTATTCTTCCCTGGACCATGACTTTCGGGTGTTTTTTCATCTTTCGATGACTTCAGACTCTTGTTCGAGTCAAAAATACTTTGGTCTACTTTTTCGTCTCTGTGGACTTGGACAATTAATCCAATAGTAGCCATTCTGTATTTATAATCAGGATATTTATCCTCATTATCTTCAGTTGTAGATTTCTCTACCTTCTGACTTTTGCTCTCAGGCAAATCCACCCTCAGTGTTTCTGGTTTAAAAGAATCTTTCTTCGAATTCAGTTCGTTTGTATTTTCGCTTTCTTGTACATTCTGTATTGGTTTATGGCTTGCACACATGACCACTTTGTTAGGTCTTTTGTCGCTTCGTATACTCCAACAGTCTTCTATGCTATGTCCGGTTCTTTTACAAAAAGTACATTGGACGTTTTTGTTGACAGGTTTCTTATTAACATCATTTTGTTTCACAAAATGATCTTTTTCACGATGTTGTTTTTGTGTGTTTTCTCCTTGCCGTTGTGATTTATTAAAATTCTTTCCATCAGCTGTCCTATGACACAATGTGTACTGTTCAGCTAAATCAGCAGCCTTATGTGGGTCAGTGATATCACGGTCGGATAAATACATTCTTATATCCGGCCTCACTTTGTTAATAAAATCTTCTAAGAGAATGATATCTTTCATTTCTTTTAAGGTGGAGATATCTCTGGATTTTATCCACTGATCCATTAACTTTTCTTCTGCTCTAAGGAAGTCTAAGTGTGTTTGGTAAGGGGACATTGTGTACTGACGGAACCTTTTCCGATAACTTTCCGGTATTTGGTTATAGGCTTTAAGTACAGTGTCTTTAATGATTTCATAATCATTTAAATTCTCCTCTTTTAACAATAGAACACAATCTCTTGCCCTTCCCTGAGTAAAAGCTGTTCTGACTAATATTCCCCATTTATCTTCTGGGAACTTAAAATCTCTGCAAGAAATTTCAAAGGTCTGGAAGAAATTAGCTATTTCACTTTCTTTATCAATGTAGGTAGGGACTAGCTTTTTCCATCTGGCCATCTCTACATCACTATGAGATTCTTTTTTAGTAGCTCCTATCTTCGCTAGCTCTATTCTTTCCTGACTTTCTGTTTCTCTTTGACTTTTCTTATCTCTTTCCTGACTTTCTATTTCTCTTTGACTTTTCTTATCTCTTTCCTGACTTTCTAGACGTCTTTGTTCCATCTCCATTTCCATCCGTTTCATTTCTAGTTGAAATCGGAACTGTTCAGACATCTGACCTTCAACTTGATATCCCTCCGCGCTTGATTCTACTTTCAACTTGCCACTCGCAATCAACACATCTTTTATCTGCTGTGTCAACACAGTCCTCGATGGTGTAGTCTCAGTAACTTCTATCTTTAAGATCTCAGCGATCTCTTTTAACTTCTTTATTGATAAAGTTTTCAGAACTTCTTCTTCTGGATTTTCAATAAATTCCATTCTTTAGTTAAGAGATTTATAAAGTGGTAAATTTCCAACTTACGTTTTTCCAATCGGAAGAATAATTTCAGCGTTCTTAGGCTTGCTCAGTAGGTCACGGCTCCAACACACAACACAACACAACTTGAATATATGCTTCACTATACAACTATATCGGACGAAGCCCGCAAATTGTTATGGACCTCTATAGGTGATGACTATTATTACGACTCGTTAAATCGGATTCAATGAATATAGTTGTATCTTTATTAGAAGTCTCTAGATTCTGCTAATCTGTAGCCCAAGCTAGGGGTTCCTTGACTGACAGGTCTATGCAGTAATGTAGTTATATTCGTGATAATTATCTTCAACACATTTCTCAACAATGATAGATCAAACAACTCCAGTTGTTGAATAAACAATTTTATTTAAATTGTAGACTCAATATAAACGATCAATAAACTTTATCAACTGATGGCAACATAAGGTTCAATACAATGGCATATAATATACAAATGAATATAGCGACTTCACTCTACAAACGTTTAAACTGAACTGACTTTAAGGAGGTCGGGACTTTCCAAAGAAAACTATCATCGAAGATTCTACAGGGTCTTAATACGCATTTTAACCTCTTTCTCTATAATTACTACGATCCAGAATTATCCTCCAATTTCCACGGGATTTGAACGAATTATTTTATTTAAACTGCCCTCAGGGCATAAAGGTCAAACCTTGGTCGCTTTGGACTCTGATACGCACTTGTTAAGAGGTCAATGCCTTACTACGTCATTCATTTATGACCGAGATTCGTAACAATATATAATTATAATATCAAAAGAATTTCAGTTACTCCTATTACGTGCCAATCCAGAGTAATTGTATTATCACTTGATTGTGTGTGTGTGTTTGTGAGTGTGTGTGTGTGTGTGTGTGTGTGTGTGTGTGTGTGTGTGTGTGTGTGTTAGGAAACGGATGGGGTAGGAACGATGTAACAAAATAAAAATAAAAGTAGGTTACATCGGGCAAGGGTAGTCGTGCTCTATCTATTCTATTATGTAGATAAATCTTTCTTTTTTATTCCATTTGGAAACGTCTAAAGTTCCATAGACTCTATGTCTAAAGGTTTATTATGTTAGGTAAAAAAATATATGTCTGTAAAATAGAAGCATCACATTTTAGCACATACAAATAAAGGAGGTAATTGTGTAAATAAATGACCATGGATCGCTAGAGCCAGTTTTATTATACAGCCTTTCTATAATATCTACTGACATATTTGATCACTACAGCCAGATTTATTATACAGCCTTACTATAATATCTACAGAAATTTGGGATCATTAGAGCCAGTTTTATTATACACTTTTACTATAATATATACAGACATTTGGGATCATTAGAGCCAGTTTTATTATACAGCCTTACTATAATATCCACCGACATTTGGGATCATTAGAGCCAGTTTTATTATACAGCCTTACTATAATATCTACAGAAATTTGAGATCATTAGAGCCAGTTTTATTATACAGCCTTACTATAATATCTACAGTCATATTGCTTCGTTTGGACTTGAGAACTATTTGATTTATATCTTTGTCTGTTCATTTAAAATCTAAGACTACCTTTGAGCCTTAATATAGACGTTGAACTTTAAAAAAATATAATTTGTTTTTTCTTCAGAAACTCAATTTAAAGACAAACCATTACCTTCTTCAAATCATATCGGCATTGTATTTGGAATATGTTTATGTGTTATTGTAATAATAGCAGTTATTGTATTCATTGTATTCATTACATTGTATATTCGGCGTAGACGTTTGGCTAAAATGAAGCAAAAATAAACTACAGCAGATATTTATAACATATTTATAACATATTTACAAAAGAACTAATGATTCCATCAATGAAATACATCACTATGAACAACATAACTCTCTCAGATTTAACAGAAGACAATCAATACAACATTATTGTAGAATGTCAATTAGACACAACATATTATGAACAAAATTTTCTCAAAAATTAAAATATCGTGGAAAGCAAAGAATTATAGAAAAAACATATTTTGCTTTTACCTTGTATTAAAATTGTTCGTTCTGTATATTAATTTAATGTAGAGTCACGTGTATTTACGAAGGTTATTAACTAAAAACATTGCAATCCTCTTTTTTTTAAATTCCCATCCAACTTTTTATAAAATTCGTGAAGATACATTTCTGGGCCCTGTTTTTTTTTTGTCAGTGAACACTATGGTCTCTTGCCATGCAGACGTGCATTTTCTTTTGCCTTTTATAAGTATTTTTTGCACTTTTCTGTTTTATTTCGGTCCACTGATAAGATAATTTCTTTCTCATTCAATTTATATTATTCCATATTCAATGTAGATTCTATAGCTTGTGTCTTATTGGCTACTATTTTATTGTACGTGACTCAATATTCCCTCTTAGTACTATTTTACCTTTGATCCAAATCAATTCTTATTCTTGATAGGTTTATTGTATTTATCTGTAAATAAAGTTAATTGTTTAAAAGTATTGTCTGGTTTTTTTTTAAGGAGAGATTATGGTGTCTTATGTTATTATTTTAGTGTTAAGATAGCAGTTGACTTGTGATTCATACGTCCTGATCGTTATGTTTATTAAATTCAATTTTAGAGCCATAGTAACAATAAATTATACATTCCTATACTGAATCGAAGTATAAGTAGAACGTAATAGATACCATTTAATTTATTAATTTTCCTTAATTTTAATAAATAGTTCAATAAAAGTACTTGTGATTTAAATAAATACTGCCATGACATTGCTACGACCACAATCCCCTTGTGGTCAGAGCCGTGAAAATGTTGAAGTTAATGCTCGTTCGTCCTAGGGTAGACTTTGGTTATTATTACTTTTAATTCAGTATTACACGAACTCTCCTTATTGCCCTGGGAACGAACTCAGGATTTGCGTTCTAACAGTTCCTTTCCTTGAAGTTGTAGTTGTAAATAAATATGTTATAGTATTGCAAACAATGAAATAAAAATAGTAACTTGACGATGAAGCTTCAGTGTAAATGTTGTTGATTTAATTCAGGTGATAACTTGTAAGTATGTACAATAAATGTAGTATTTACAGCAATAATAGAATAGTGCCAACACAAGCGTCCATGCAACAGAAATTATTTACAAAACTAACTGCCTTAAAAGACAACGCGAATCATTAAATACTCCGGAGTAGAGCGGGGAACAGACCTATTACTATGAGGGGTGAAAATAATGGTATCATTACAAAACTCATAATAAAAATGATAGTTTTAACATGAACGCTCCTGTACGAGAAATAATAAACTATTCCTAGCCATTCCGAGAATTTGAGGTCAGCATAAGCCTGGAATCCCAAGATTACTAAGAATCTTTTGTACTCGTTACTTTGTAAGTTTTCGAATCCTAGCTCTTACCTCAGATCAACAATTTTACTAAAGAAGACGACCACGTCTTGAAATGTCTTTTCTACTAGATCAATCTTATTATACCCGATAAATCGGAAGCTAGTTTTAATGAAATTCAAAGGGAAAGAGATCCAATATTTCTTTCTCTACGAGTAATAGTTTTATAAATAATAATTATCTCCTCTAGACAAATTAGTTTTAAAGCGTCATTTAAGTCATTCTATCGTTATATTTGAATACAAACAAACATACAATTATTGTGTGGCTACTACATATCTATTATTTTGCTACTGCGGAAAGTCTTAATGTTAATATCTAACATGTGTGATGTATTTTTATTATTACAAATTGAACATAAAAAAAACATGATTTATCATAAAAACAATATGTAATTGCATGTTGTGAAAAAGTCATTAGACTATGATTTGAATGTAGAACTCATTAGACCAAGCCTCCATCACTGCCCTTTCTGTGCCGATTTTAAAGTCATCTCTGAAGGGTTGGACTAGCAATTGATACTTCGTTGTCGGATTAAGCTAACATCTGTTCTTGTAGGCCTATGTTATAAATATTATGAGTAGTGATGCACACTATTGATCCCAGAGCAGTCGCAATCAACTTATTCTTATATTGTGGGATTTTTCCTCTGATATAACAGTGTCTCCACAGTATAATTAGTATAATGAAGAAGAAGAAAATGAAATTGTGTAGCGTAGCATTGTGTAGTATGGCTACAGTCTTGAAATAACACAATGAATCGACATTTCTGCATTTAATTATGCGATTACCTTTAAACAAATTAACCAAAAACCGGTTTTGAAAATCAAAACCTGTTTTTGGTTTCAAAACCAGAATCCGGTTTTCGTTTAACAGATTGATTGCTTCTTTGTCACTAGAGCAGAAATTTTCGTTGCAGTGTTTGCAATAGTCAAAAGTAGATTATCTTTCACAAATCTACTTCTGTAGAAATGAAAACCAAAAAGCTGGAAAACATTGTCTCACAAAGATATTTTGTTGAAAATGAAAGAAGAAGGCACACCACTATCTCAGACAGAGAAGTATATGATTGCAAACATTTGATCCAGAATTTCGTAACTGGCATTTCAGGCCAATCAGTTCCAGTTGGATAGATGTTTATAAGTTTCATGAAATCATTTTGTGCTGTCTCAGTAACTGCTTTAACTTTGACTGTAATTGGTTTCTATCAACTCAAACGGGTTGTAAGATTGATTTTAAAAGAACGTTAAGATTTCGTCTACAAGTTTGCGTAATTGTTCTTTCCTAGATATAAACAGCTTAATCCTTAAGTCTGATTCAATGTAATGTTTCTCAAAGAAAGCTGTTAAGATTGGTAACTTGTAAATATTTAAAATGTTTCTTACCAAAGCTCAAGCTTTATTTGAGTGATCGGATGCTTTCATACAAATCGATGCACCTCGACTTTGGAACTTGGAGAAAAGAATTTGACTCATTCAAGATATTATAGTAGCTAAACGTAAATAAATGAGACATAATTGTATAAACAAACTCCTTACAAACTTAAAAGCAAACAAGGCTTTTGGTTCAGATGTAAAAACAAGAGCTCATTCTTAAAGAACTAAACAATGAACTTCAATCTTTCATTTACTTGTTCAAGCCTTTTCTGAACCAGGACAAGGTGCCTAATGATTGGAACCTAAAAAATCCGACCATGGAAACTATAGACATGTTTTCCTTACATGTATTATAAGTAAAATACTAGTATATATAATATACTATAATAGTATAGTAGTATAGTAAATCACCTAGAGAACTTAAAGTATTGCGCCCACACCAACACGACTTCTGAAAAATACTATTGATGTAAAACACAATGAATATAATTTATAGATATCTTTTTAACACAAATAACTGTTACTGTAAACTATGCACTTCCACAATGAACTGTTACTAATCATGCACCTTACTGTTTCTAATCTACATAATTACTTACATAATCTCTCGCAACCTTAACAAAAAAGCCTTATATAGCCTTCGATGTTGATGGGCCGGAAAGACAACTCAACTCTCTCTACTACTGCTATTAATATTACCTTGTGTGTTCAGCCTTCCGTGAAATATTTTCATAGACTATTGTGTTATACAAGACCCATTGCACAGCTTACAGGCCACGGGGTCTCGGTGGGGGGGAAGCAATGGAAGCAGCAACCCCGTCTCGAGAACCACCCAATGCCTGGATGTCTGTACCTATAGTATAGGATTTGTGCTACCGGGTGACAGTGCAGGTATACGGGCTATGGGGTATGGAAGTAAACTGCCTAAAAACAGTTTACTCGCTCTTTACCCTCGGAATCGATATCCTCAAAGATCCGATCGAGCTGAACATTGACGGCCGCGCCCTGGCATGCGACCAGAAGCCGGTCTATCTCGGAGTGACACTGGACCGAAAGCTAACGATGTATGACCATGTGAGGTTAGTCCAAGAGAAAGCATCTTCTAAGCTGAACATTGTCAAGAGACTGGCCAGTACTGGCTGGGGTGCGAAGGCGAGTGTGTTGAGAAATCTTTACCTAGGAGCGGTAAGATCTCAGATCGATTACAGCCTCCCGGTGCAAATCTATGCGTCTGATACTGCTTTGAAGACGTTGGACTCTGTACAAAATCAAGCCCTCAGACTAATATGTGGAACGTTCCGAACCGCCCCGACATCGGCTGTTGAAATCATGGCAAACGTGCCGCCTCTGAATGGGAGAAGGAAAAGGGCCGTTATTACTGCTTACGAGCGGTATAAGCGGTTGGAGGAAAGTTCCCCCCTCAGGATGCTCGTGGATTCCTGGGTGGGAAGAGCTCGGATCTCAATGCAGTCCTTCATGCACCACGCACTGAAGCTCAGCGCAGAGATTGGACTCCCGGTCGACCGCATGCCCATGCGGACGGGAGTGGAACCTCCTCCTCACCTATCTTTCAACCTACCAGAGATACGGGCGAACCTGATGGAAGCAGTCGGACCCAGCGCTTGCCTGACTGAGAGGCGCGCAGCTGCTCTAAGGACGGTACGGGCATACTCGGGATTCGTTGAGGCATACACTGATGGGAGCGCGATCAGTGGTACCGAAGCGCGTTCTGGGTATGGTGCTCTTGTGTCGTACCCGAAGGCAGAAGAAAAACGGGCTGAGCTAAGTGGGCCGTGTGGAGCAATCTGCATCTTTGATGCGGAGATGGAAGCCATCAGAATTGCCGTTGAGGCAATAGGGAAAACGTTCGAAGAAACACCATCTGCTCGTGATGATGTGGTTATCTTCACTGATGCACTTTCAGTTCTCCAAGCCATCGACGGCTTGGGGAGTTGGCCCGAACTGCTTGTCCGACTATTAGCTGCTATTTCCGATCTGATCCTCAGGTACGAGGTGAAGGTCATCTTGCAGTGGATTCCAGGTCATGCAGGAGTCCCTGGCAATGAGATAGTGGATGCCTTGGCCAAGAAGGGATCCCTGACACCCACTCCGGAGGGTCCGTCCACCTTCGCGAGTGCCCGCAGATCAATACGTGAGTGGGAGACAAGACAATGGAACAAGAGTTGGGACGAGTCTGACAAGGGTCGAGGTGTGTGGCAGCAACTAAAACGGCCAAATCGAGCTGATCCGTGGTGGAAGCTCCGCAGGAGAGAACAGGCTACGATAGCCCAGTTCCGTACAGGGCACTGCCCTATTGGTGCCTATTTCGGACGATTTAGGCCCAATTTCGATTCGCGGTGCCGACATTGCTTTGAAGCAGAAGAGACGGTCGAGCATTTGCTTTTAGACTGCCCTGCCTTGCAGGAGGAAAGAGTAGATGGGAATGGTCAACAGTTTGCACCATCCCTTTATGGGAACCTGGCTGTGCTACGTAGTACAAGTGTGTTTGTCCTCCGAATCCTAAGAGATTAGTCTCGATTCGATCACTCCGGTGAGTGAGGTTTAAAGTCTGGTATACGGGCGAGCCACCACGAAAATGATCCTTAGGAGAACCGCAGTGATAATCCTAGCTGCGGAATCCTCACTGTTACACTGCACGTCACACCTTTGGCGTATCGTGGGGTGGCTCAAGCCCGAACAGAGCTTGGGGGTAATAAGATTACAATTAACAAGAGTAACACCATTAGTCAAATCACTAAACCTAGAAAAACAAACTAGAAACAGAAGGGCAAAGAGGAAAGTAGTAATAATACATAAGGCATTAAACTCTAATTTAGAAATACAACCAAATAACAACCTGTTGCAAAGCTCAGACAAACATAAAGACAAGAACACTTTTACTTATCACTTATGCGAGTTTAATTAATGCATATAAACACTGTTTCTTCCCGAAAAGCATCCTGACTTGGAATGGGTAACCAGAACAAGCCAGGAAAACCAGTAACCTAACATTAATTAAAACGCAAATAGAAATGCAGGACTAGAATTAGTGCCCATATATTTTATTATTCTTATAATAGCGTGTATGGACATCTAAACATGTATATTTTTAGTTTCATTTCTTATCAGCATCATCATGTATGACGTATGCACACTTGAAATCACGAAGTAACGAACTTGTGTTTACTTACATTAATTTATTTATTCAACACAAAACACAATTTAAGAATGATGAACAATTGCATAAACAAGTTGTATTCTTGTTGGATACTTTAAGGAATTCTCTCCTAAATATAATTACTCAATATATTATGATGTAGATATCAAAACAGTGATCAGTTCATCTAATACACTGGACTTGCTAATCTTGCTTAGCCAAAAGTATCTCTTTTTTCTTACAAAAACTTAACCTTTTTTATAGAAGATTTCCCAACATATATTGGGTGTACTGACCTATACAACTTTAATAAGGGATAATAAATAATTAGTGTAATAAAATGCAAATGTCTTCATATAATTATCAAATCAATTAACTCATTAATATAATAATTATTTTGGGAAAGGCAATATCTACAACTAGACTCAAACCACGAATGTACGCAGGACGCAATAATCTTCTTTATATAAGGCGTGACTGTAAAATATAAGATAAGAAGATACTGATGCAATTTATATTTGTGGTTATTTTCCAAGCTGTTTTTACTTACATTCCTACATCATTTGATATATGCTATAGAACTTTGGTCATGAAATTCAGCTAAAATACAATTCTTTACTGAGTATAAAAGGAAAAAAAATTGCCAGTATCTGTGTTCTAGATCACTTCTTAGTTCCAGCCCATGTGTCTTTTATTTGCTTCTTTACAATCTCCGTATCACTGCATCATATACTTATAAAGTGGATTATTTGGCCCGCCAGTAAGCTTAAAAAAATGTAGGCCTACTCTTCATAAAATTCAGACAGCTAGTACTGATACACGTCGAATTTTATTGTTGTTGTTATTTTTATAAGTAACATATGTATTCTCAGTAATAAGTAGTAAAATGAGTTGAGATGTATGAAGTGTGTTTTGATTACATGGGTATGGTTTTTTAGTGGGGTATGGGGGTTTGCGACCGTTGACACATCTCTTAAGTGACCGGGAACAGATGGCACAAAGTGCATTATTTGTGGAACAGATGATACACATTGCATTTGTTTAAATTGCAAGTCACAAAAACTAAATTCACGATTTTACTTCCCTGTTATCAATACGCTAAATGGTTATTTACTGAACCTGTCTAAATAATGTTGAAGATTATACACCATTTTTTAACCAGCTTTTGCTGTATCGCCATCGTAATGTCCAGCTGAACGTATTACATAGAATGCTCGTTCTTTTCGTCATCTGTTTTGTGTTTTCCAACGTGAATGGTCAAGGTAGGTCTAATAGTCTTTGACATTTGGATTAGTTTATTTTCATAGAGTTTTGATACATAAAGATTTAAACATGGTGAGAAAAGTGATTTCTGTTATTTATTCCCATTACGATACTATTTCCACTAAACTCTGCAAAGCTGACAAAGTTTAGGTCTTCAAAGAGACTATGAAAAATAAAATATTTGTAGCCTAACTTCCATCAACACCCTATAATAAAGTTTACATAAAGAGTTTTATAACTTCACTTAGATAATCTCCACTTTACTGTAAATATGTAATTTAGATCTGCTTTCTTTAAATCTAATAGTGTTTGTTTGCTCAGACCGTACGACACTATCTACATTGAACATATTTAATCTGAGGCATGCATGTTTATGGGTGATAATTATGGAAAGCGTTTCATAAGAAAATATCATAGTAAATATTTTAAAAGGCCTAATATCTTTATAATTATTTTTTTTTTGAATGACAACTTTTAACAATATTATGTATCTGATAAGCTTTTGCTTGTAAACATATTCAGGCAAGGAGTTTAAAAGAAATATATATATTTTCTACAGCTATTTTTTTTATATTAACGTAATAGTAATACGCCGTATGCTGATTGTTAAATTGCTGGCTTTCACAATCAATTTGACTATAACCTATTTCATTTCAGCTTCTTAAATTTCATGTGTCTTTTACTACAAGGTGATATATCTCCATATATTTATGTTTATTTATATCAGCGTTTACAACAGTTTTGTTTCCAGAGACTCGGCCATTGAATTGTATCATATTTATAATTCAATATCACACTATAAACTATAGCTAATTACAATAAGCTTTACGTTATAAAACAAAACAAGAAAACTTGTAACACAGCACTAAAAGCTGTGTGGTATGTGGAAAGACCGGGGAGCGAAAAACAGTCACATGGAAAAATCCGTGGATTAAAACGGACCGCCAGAGACGAGATAGTGTAGCGAAAAGTGGATATTTGAATAGCTCTAAGAAAGTGACTTTTGAAATATTATATAGTAGATTCCTATTTTTTGTTATGGCTTATTATCTCATGTAATGTTTAATATATGTGTACGTATAATAAAGTAATTCATTATCTGTCAAGGAAAGTTTGTAACATTACTATCGTGGAGTATTATTATTGTGTATTATTGTACTGTCTTGTAGAGCATTGTATTTTAAATGGAGATTGAAATAAGAATAACTACAAGAAGAAAGTATACAACGTTTTAACTTTAAGTAAGAAACAAAAAAATCACATCATAATAGATTAAACGTAACATCAACATAGTGTTTTGATGTAAGTAACTCCATAAAAATGTAAAAAAATAATGATATCTATACTGATGTCCTTATTTTAAGGTTGTGGGTAAAATTGGCACAATACGGCTGCTTGAGTTTGAAATATTAGGCCTAGTCTATGTATTTAGTTGTATCTCTAATCAATATTGTAACGTATAATTAACTCCCTTGGTTTTTGTTTATCTCCCCTTTTTGTAACTCGTGGTCACTGTCTTTCTGGTTACCCGAGAATGACCCTTTTCCGGATGAAGGCGTGGGTCATACCCCGTGAGTAAGGTCAGTAGGAGGTGTGTAGTAGTTTATGTCAGTTGAGAGAGATAGCATATAGATAGTAGGCTTGTATTTGTTTATAGATTGTGTTCTTTTTTATCTTAAAAGTATGATTTCTTGTTCAAGAAATCTAGTTTATTATTTTTTTGAAGTGAAGTATTAGTAATAGAGCCAGACCCCTAGAAACTGAGACGTAACAATATATGTGAAATTTTTTTTTTCGTTTTGTAGCGACCCGGAAACTAAGATTTTAAGGCTCGGTATAAGGTCACGACCCGGCGTATGGTGAAAGGTTGGAATGGATTATATAAGTTCAAATCTAGAAAGTTGCATTGTATGTATTATTACTACTTTACATTGTAAATGTTGTTGCTTTTCAAAAATCTTATACAACACGTTAGTTCAACTGCGAGTGTGAATTCTTCTTTTCCTTTTTTTTTTTTTTTTGCTTAAGGTTTCGGGTGAGAATTTGAGACCGACCGATATTCGGTTTCGGCTTCGTTTTCGGCACCGAAAATAGGCAAAAACCCTTTTTCGGCGTGTTTTCGGTTTCGGCCGAAGCCAAAATGTTTGTGTTCGGTTTGTTTACTGTTTCGGCCGAAACTGATATTGACTTTCGGTCATCAGCCGAATATCTATTTTAACTTTTAAAATTCATAATGCTACGCTATTGCTGCATCTATTACTCTGCTTATTGTTACTTTCATTTAGTTAAACTGTTGTGAATTAATATGTGTGAAGTAGGGATGTTGAACGAAAACCGGATTTCGGGAGGAAATCATTTATGACTGTGTCCCACGATTTATTTATCTTTTTATCTCAAGAAATATTTGTAAACCTTGTTTGATCAGCACAAAACAATTCCTTAACATTATATTCCTTAAAAACACTCGTTTGTCAAAGGCGAATTATAGTTGTTTTTTGTTTTTTTCATATTCCGAATATTGATTGTAAATTTGCGATACAAGTACATACAACAGCAAATGCAGATGTTAACGCTATGTATTCGAAAAGTAAAAAAAAATGGAATTTCCCCACTGATGATGGACGCTTTTTTAACAGACAAACAGACCGATAGAGGTAAGGTTGCGAGATACTTGGACTTTAAAAGGAGGACATAGAGAGACAAAAGAATGACATATTTAGTGTTTCACAACCCACAATCAGTTCAGTTTTATTAAATTAGCTGCCAATAATTGTATATTAGTAAAACAGACCCAACATTTTATTTAATGTAGACTGAAAAGCAACTTTTCAAAAACTGTTAATTTTCTTGCCGGACATCTGTCAACCCTAGTTAGATGACTCTGGGATTTTATTCATATTCTACAAATATTCTTTTAATGGGTGTAACATATAGATCTAACATACACTGATTTATATTATAATTATAAAGATCTAAATTCATGACACTACAGCTTTTGACTTCTGCTAATCCAAAATCAACTATTTTTTTTTCTAAGATTTCACCACGATCTAAGGATTAATGGTTTTTCGTATTATTTTTTTTTTGTATAATCAATGCAAATTTGTCTTTTCCAAACTATAACTTTCTTTGCCCGGGGGCGGAGAGGGGGGAACCGAAAATGGGTAAAAAAATATGATATTAAGAGCCCAAAATAGTTTTTGAGAAGAAAAAAAAAGGTATTAACATCCCTAATTTGAAGTAGAAGACTAAAGTTAATAACGGATTATTAAATCACTCCAAAGAATGGTTTGCTCAAATAGAGTGTCTTTTGAAATCATTTGTTTTGCATTTTCGGTTTATTTTTCGGTTTCGGCCGAAGTTGTAGTTTATTTTTAGTTTCCGCTTCGGTTTCGGCCGAAACTCAATGTATAATATTCGGTATGGTTTCGTTTTCGGCCGAAACTAAAAATTTGATTTCGGTCGGTCTCTTGTTAGAATATAATGAACAAAAGTTAGTTTTTCTTAAGTTCTGGATTTTCCAGGTATTACCTAACTCTTATGTGTAACCTAATAATATGTGACGAAAAGCATTATGAATACTTAGTAAGCCGTGACCACGAGATCGATTGAAGTAAATAAGTTATAAAGACCTACACATGTATCAAATTGACCGCACTGTACTATAGAACTATTTAATGCTGAGTAGCTTTTATATTCTTTTTACTTGTATACTTTTACTATCTACCTGATTTCATTATACAAATACTGATTTCTTCTTTAACAGTACTCCATTAAAAAGCAATTATGTGTTGGTTCAAACTGTTATATAGTTTGTGTTTGGTTCTAAATATTTTATTTCATATCAGTTCTTTTTTAAAAACAAACTTAGTTAAAAAAAAACTAAGTCATTTTCTTTTTGTATAGGGTACTTTATCTTTATAACACGTAGCCACTAGGAGATTTTCTCGGGTCTAAAAGGTGTGCGTTAATCTATTCAACTTTGAGGGGTGGCTGACATTAGTTGAGGCAAAGTATAAGGCGGATGGGCATTGTGCTGGCCACACAATTCCCTAGTATCACGAAATCACGGAAAATTGTGAAAGCTGCTTCTAAGGCCATATAAATAAAATTGGTCTGACGGGAATACTTCGCTATACTTTTCCAAGAAGGAAATGTATAATTTTCACTAAGTACTTCTAGTGTATGTTTTGAAGTACTGAATTTCCAAAAATACCATAAATAGCTCTTGTGTGGTTTAGTTCAAGATCCGGTCGTAGGCGTGTTTATATCCGCAAAAAAAAACCCATTCCACTTTAAATTGATGTGATTTTTTCACAACGGGGTGAAATGTTTAATTATGTAAAAGGTTATGCTAGCAAAATATAAGAAAAATAATTAAATTTCACAGAACGTTTAATACATAATTTGATAACAGTAGATAGACCCAGTGGCGTACCGAGGGCTGGTGTCACCCGGTGCGGTAATCTTTGGGTGTCTCCCCCCCCCCACGAATTTCACCATAGTTTTTGTCTCCTTTAAACAATATTAACCCATATCTTGCTGGCGTCTGTATTTAAGGACACTTCGTAAAATGCGATTTAAGACATGAAATTAAGTTAATAGTATGCATTTTTTCAATGAATGTAAAGAATATATGCTGATCTATCTAATTATTATCTTTATTTGTCTACTTTTAGATTATTTTGCGCTCGAAACAAATTTATATCGCGAGTTTGATAAAATTGAGGAAAAAAGTCAAGTCTGAAAAAGTGAGACTTTTTTTTATAGAAAATGATAAAAATGTACTTAAGTTTTAACATAACTTTGTTAATTAATGTTCGTAGAAGGCATAAACATAGATATTTAGTTTAAAATAATAATAATAATTACACAGAGGTGATAAAACAAACTGTCCTATTTTAAGGACGCCAGCAACAAATGATACCGTGACATGAAATTTAGTTTTTCAGTGTTTTCTTTGTTAAAACATAAGAAAAACGTTATTTTTTTGGATTTCTTTTGGAATATATTTGGGAGTCTTTAACATTTGAAGCAAGTTGAGTAGGAATGATATTATGTTTGTCCTTATTAACTAGTTGTAAAACCACATTGTACATTTATATACATAAACATACATTATTATACTACTTCTAGGATATATTTCAATTATATTCTCATAATTTGTCACAACCTTTACTCAATTCAACATGATATTACTTAAATAGAAGTCGAAGATTATATAATGCACTCAATATATTGATTCAGCCGCCATGTATGTAATAAATATGATGTAACTAAAGACATTCTAGTGAATTTCTAGATTCTAGCTCTCCTAATTATGTAAAAACAAATACAAATAATGTTGAATCTGAGATAAGACTATTCAGCTTTGCAGATTGTTTTAAGCAAATTTATGTTGACCAGATTCTAGAATACATCATACAGCCGACAAAGAAAGGGTTCTCCTTTTCTTAAGCTGGCTACTCTTTTTCTATTACCATAGGCTCGACTCAAACATTTTTTTCTTTTTTTTTTCTTTTGCTTGCTCCAAAAGACAAAAGATGCTTATAAGATTATTCGCCACCCATAACACCAATATAATGTCCAAACAATTGCTGCCCATAAAATCTGTCAAATGCCCTGAACACAAATCCTCTTCCAAGAAGACACATCAGCTGCCCAAAATACAAATATGATGCCCTGTCAAGGAGTCGTTTGGTTACCCGACATTTAAACATACGACAGATAAACATGCGACACTTAAACATAGACACTTAACCACACGTCAGATAAACATACGGACATTTAATCACACGACATTTAAACATACGGACACTTAATCCCACGACAGATAAACATACGGACACTTAATCACACGACACTTAAACATACGGACAGTTAATCATAGCGACAGATAAACACACATTTTCACTATACCATTAAAAAAAATAAGAAAATAATATATATTATATTGCCAATAGTAAAAAAAACGGGATAGAGGGAAGGAAAATCCCTCATGGCATCAACAGGCTTACGGGGACACATATGCCTTACGCCCACCCTTGGTTTTCCTCACTCCCATTTCATCGTTATTTATAATGAATTTAACATTAATATTTATTTCTTTTTATTGAGTTTTTTTTTTAGCTTTTTAACTAGAAATCTGTGTATACATACAACATTAGTTAAAAAAAAAAGAGCGTTCAGTGTGTTATCCCGACTTTTTGCTCAGTAAAAGTCTTGCATACTATCTATGAGCAGGGCAATAGAGATTCTTCATTGGTACGCTCGATGAAGCTAGACAAGAAAACATTTACTACTTGTGCCAAGTGCCCTATTTGCGTACGGTAGTTCACAAAAAAAAAAAGAAAAGAAAACATATCACTACCATAGTCTTATACATATCTAGTGCTCAATTATAAATACTTTATTGTTCTTATTGTTTTGGTTATTAAAATTTTAAAACGTATTCATATTTTTGCATTTTTGGGAACTTAGTTATAAATAGAGTATTTTTATTCTTGCCACCATCATTATCAAAATAATTTAATTTAAATAATCATTGGCTAATGCAATTAAAAGCTATATGTGTCAATTCGACCCACTAGTAGATATAAGAAGTATTGTGTTTTTTTCAAAATAAAACAAGGTGTATGAGTTACATTGTAGACCAATACAGTTAAAACACGAAGCAGGGATGGCGCTAGTGAAGACATAACGGATAAGTGGATTATGTAATAATGGCCGTCCGATCGCTGGCCTGGGCAGACACGCGTGAACTTCAACGTGAAGTAAGTCCCGCCCTTTCATCTGACCAGACAGCAACTAAAAAAAACTGTGGCGTCACAAATAACCCGCCCGCCCCCTTCCCCCGACAGATAAACACACAGTTTCACTATACCATTTCTTTTGTTAAAGATTATTTTGAAAATAAACTCAAATAATAATTGGCATTATTTTCACTCTATTTATGAACAGTCTTAATATTATTTATATATTGACAAAATGCTAAATCTAGAACGGTCTTTTTTCCCTTTCTCTCTCTCTTTTACTATCATTATTTTTGTTCTAACTTTCTCGACTATCAAACATTTTAAGAATATATTATAGACGAAAAATATACTATATTTGACCCACTAGTAGAAATAAGAATTAAAAAAAAAAAATAAACAAGGTTATGGGTTACATTTAACCACCTTGTAGTCGGATACAGTTAAAACACGAAGAAGGGATAGGGCTAGTGAAGACATAACGGGTTAGTGCTAAGATCGCAGGTCTGTACCAAAACCATCGTAAACGATTACGATGGACAGCCAGCCATGCGTGTGAAGTACTGCCCTTTCATCCAATTTCGACCAGAGAGCGGGACTTACTTCACGTTGAGGTTCACGCGTGGCTGCCCAGACCAGCGTTCGGACGGCCAGTATTACATAATCCACTTATCCGTTATGTCTTCACTAGCGCCATCCCTGCTTCGTGTTTTAACTGTATTCGGCTACAATGTAACTCATGCACCTTGTTTTATTTTTTTTTTAAACACAATACTTCTTATATCTACTAGTGGGTCGAATTGACACATATAGCTTTTAATTGCATTTGCCAATGATTATTTAGAAATAGCTTTTAAAATATATTTGATAAAGATGATGGCAATATTAAAAATACTATATTTTTAATTAGGTTCCCCAAAATGCAAAAATATGAATACGTTTTAAAATTGTAATAACAAAAACATTAAGAACAATAAAGTATTTATAATTGAGCACTAGATATGCATAAGACTATGGTAAAAACATCCATTCTGCTGAGCTTGCATCTTTTGCCTATCAAAGATTTAATTTATAGTGCCTCACTGAAGATTGTTTGTACAGAACCTTTAAGTATGTATAATTCGTTCTATATGTGCTTGTAAAGGTCCTTTGTTATCTACATAGATACAGTGTATATTCTGTTTAAAGGGCCGTGAAGCACGTGCAGTCAACCTTTATTGAGCTGCAAACTTTCTGCAATTTCTGCGAACAATGGCTCACCTTTCGTACCAATGAAGAATCTCTATAACCCTGCTCATAGATAGTATGTAAGACTTCTACTGAGCAAAAAGTCGGGATAACATACTGAACGCTTTTTTTTTTTGTTTAATTAATGTTGTATGTATACATAGATTTCTAGTTCAAAAGCTAAAAAAAAAACTCAATAAAAAGAAATAAATATTAATGTTAAATTCATTATAAATAACGATGGAATGGGAGTGAGGAAAACCAAGGGTGGGCGTAGGGCATAGGTGTCCCTGTAGGCCTGTTGATGCCATGGGGGATTTTCCTTCCCTCTATCCCGTTTTTTTTACTATTGGAAACATAATCTATATTATTTTCCTATTTATTTTAATGGTATAGTGAAAATGTGTGTTTATCTGTCGCTATGATTAACTGTCCGTATG
Source organism: Anisus vortex (assembly GCA_949126835.1). Classification (NCBI taxonomy): domain Eukaryota; kingdom Metazoa; phylum Mollusca; class Gastropoda; family Planorbidae; genus Anisus; species Anisus vortex. Next base: position 119,501 of record CASBPS010000036.1, on the reverse strand, counting down.
TTTAAGTGTCGTGTGATTAAGTGTCCGTATGTTTATCTGTCCTGGGATTAAGTGTCCGTATGTTTAAATGTCGTGTGATTAAATGTCCGTATGTTTATCTGACGTGTGGTTAAGTGTCTATGTTTAAGTGTCGCATGTTTATCTGTCGCATGTTTAAATGTCGGCACACGGAGTCGTTTAAGTCTAGGCTTGGTCTCACGGCATCACAATAACATAACATAAACATAGTTTGACTTAGGGATGTTTGGCAAGGACGATCTATAGGTTTAGAGACAAGTTTAGTGTGTAGGTGTAGGCTAGTACGGACTGTAAACACCGAGACTGGAGCTAGGGATACTTGATACTGGTGCGACAGTGAGGGGGACTCTGCATGGACAAAGAGAGACAGAATCCAGCACGCTAATAAATCTAGTTAGACACTGACAGGTGTGGGACTTGGTGGGTTCGATGCAAAATTATTTAACGTAGGGACACTGAAAAATGTGTACAGAACTTGGACTTGTGGTCTGATGTTTGGATCACACCCAAGCCAAGTCAACTGTCAAAAGACAGATGTGCGTTTTCTGACACGTGTGAGTTGAGTTTTGCATCGATACCTTCCAATAGACAATATATAATATATAGATATAGTTTAGGACAACATTAAGAGTTTTTATTTAATATTATGTAGGTGACGGCCCGTACCCAGGCCCGTGCTGAGGCTCGAGACCCATAGTTCGATAGCGGTGGTGACCGTAGCAACATGGCCGAGAGCGGTGGCCAGCTGGTGGCAAAGTGGATGACTACTGGTGGCAAAAGGCCGGTGGCTGGCGGTGGTTGATGTGGCAGTGGCTTAGTAGTGACGTGTAGACGGCCGCGGTGTAGACTGGTTGCTGATGGCAGTTTGGTGTATCAGTACGTCAGTAGTGCGTCGGGTGGTGCGTCAGAGGAGAGGCAGTGTGATGCCGTAGAAGACCAAGCTAGACCAAGACGTGTGGCTTAGGATACGATATTGTAACGGTTGTGTCTTGATACCATTCTTTTGTATATTACGTTTCATATTATGCTTATAATAATCATTTAGTATAGATCTAATGTTTTCCTATGTGTTTACTTTAAACAGTTTGATATTAGTTAGTGTTATATTATCTCTATCTTTTAAATCACTATTAATAAAATTAGAATAGTTTATAGTTCTCTTAATCAAACATCAAGTGTTTGTTGTTTCATTTACGTATGTGTAAATGTTTTATTTGTATTGTATTTATAGTATATACAATAATTAAGATCTGGAACCTGCCTAATTAAGCTATAACAATAAAGTAGTCATTTAATTGTAATTAATTAGAGGAGGTTATTGACATTCCCTAAAGACGAATGCGCCGTCGTTAAACCTATCCTCTACATATAAGACCAATCCAGTGCCCATTAGACATATCTGATGCCCATAACATCAATATGTTGCCCACAAGGCATCTGCTGCCCAGAAGACGAATCAGCTCCCCAAACAATGAATCTGCTGCCCAAAAGACCTGTCGGCTACACGGAAGACTAATCTGTGGTGTAGAAACTGCATGGAGGCGTTGGAGACGGTCGAACATGTGCTTGTCGAGTGCCCCGACCTGCAGGGGCTCAGAGTGGAGGGGGAGGCTAACCGTTTGTGCCGACCCTTTATGATATTATCACATCTGCATGATACTGCAAATTTTGTTTTCCGGGCCCTAAGAGAGTAAATCTCGGTCCACTTTATCGTCGAGAAGAGGGGTTCAGATCTGATGCCCAGAAGAGCACTTTGTTGACCAGCAAACCATTTCGTTGCCCTGAAGACCTATCCGATGCCCAAAATACAAATCCGCTGCCCACAATACCAATCGGTTGCCCAGAAGACCTATCCGACGCCCAGAATACCAATTCGAAATAGGATATTTACAATGCAATAAGATGAAAACAATTCGAGGAGACGCAATCATAGAATATATTTCTTTGTACCATATAATGCATTATCGGAAAGAATATCAGATATCGTTATAAGTAATGAGTGATATCAACTATATATATATATATATACTGTTGGCTCAGCTGCCTAATATATATATATATATATATATATATATATATATATATATATATATATATATATATATATATATATATATATATATATATATATATATTTATCTAGGTGCTTACGCCGAGTATATCTACAGCATATTATGCAAACAACAAAGATATTGTTATATAAAGCATACTTTAAAAAAATTAAATATGATTAAAATATGCTTATATTATATATTACACACGTTACTTATGTAAAAAATATTATTGCGTCCTACGCTTATCTGTGGTCAGAGTCTAATCTTACATTTTTATTAGTGTTTTAAATGATGTTAGTGGTTTTTCTGGTTTGTTCTGTTAACCCGTTCTGTGCCCGGATCGAACTTGAATGTCAATGTTTTATTACACTATTTTCTTATCTTATTGTTTTAAAAAAGCTATAAATTAAAAATTCTAACTTAAATTGTTAAAAAAATATGTATTTATCCTTGAAATAAGAGGACCTGTTTCTATTGCAAACATGCAATGTCACGGTATCATTTGTTGCTGGCGTCCTTTTTTAAGGCCACTTCAAAAAATTTCAATATGTCAATAAAAAAATAAATTTTAAAAAAAATAACTTTCATTTGTTTCTTACATCAGCACTTTCTATTACATATGTAAAAATCACGAAAAAATAAAACCGCAGCAAGATATGGGTTAATTTAATATTAGAAAGTAAAAGCAATACACAAATGCAGTGGCGTACCGAGGGGGTGCGGGGGGTGCGGACCGCACAGGGTGAAACCTTTCAGTGGTCTGCCATCCGTTCTGTTTTTTGGACTAGACCAGCAGTGTGTGCTCTGTAAAATTAACATTTTTTTAAATATTGTTTTTTTTTTCATTTGGGTGTCACCCCCCGAGAAGGTGTACCCGGTGCGGTCCGCACCCCCGCACCCCCTCGCTACGCCACTGGTATACCTATACAAATTAAGGCACTTTTAGTAGATAACTCTTAATAATTTCTATAGTGAATTTCATGTTTAACCAGCTCTATAATTATTTAATATATTATAGCGTAGAACATTTCATTGTTCTACGCTATAATATTGTTACGTCCACAATCCCCTTGTGGCCAGAGCTGTGTAGATCTTGCTGATAATTCTCGTTAGTCCTAGGGGAGACTTTAATTATTAGTATTTATGTTTCAGTATTACACGAACTCTTCTTATAGTCCTGGGCACAAATTCAGTATTTGTATTCCAACATTTCCTTTCTTGTAAATTATGGTAGTAGATAAATCTTATAGTAATGTATACAACACAATAGGATAGTAACTTGACAAAGAAGCTTCAGTGTAACTGTTGTTGATAGTTTATTTCAGGTGGTATGTTCAATATATACAATATATCTATTATGTACAGTTAGAATAAAATAGTGCAAACACAAACGTTCTCAAACGAACATATTTTGAAACTCTCCGTCTTTTTGACAAAACAAATCATTAAATACTATCCGAGTGGTGCAAGGGATAGACCCATTACCAGTAGGGGTGAAAAGCATGGTATCATTACAAAACTCATAACAAAAACGATAGGAACTTCCCCTATTAAATAATGAGTCGTTCCCAGACTCTGAGAATTTGAGATCAACACAGAATCCCAGCATTACCTAGAACCTTTCCTTTTCCTACTAAACGTCCTAATATTGTGTGTAGTAAGAAAAGAGAGAGAGAGGAATAAACATTGCGTGTTCCAATTCTTGGAAAAACAATATACATGACACGCCCCCACCCAATGAAAGAAATAATGTACCATAATTACCCAAGTAATACTCAACATGGTACATTTTTCGTACTTAACACTATCGTTTTAACAACCATCAATCAATGGAAGATTATAAGACAATTTAAGCTAACATGGCTCACTGGCACAACTAAATTATAAAAAGTGTCACTACCCAATGGTAATTGTGATTATAACGTGATGGACAAATATTTCCCCGTTAATATTAATATTAACTAATGTCTCAACAAGTACAAATAATTCAAAAATATTCTAGTCATTCTTATTTTAACTATGTACAGTTGTGTGGATTTCCACCAAAAATTTGCAAAAAGTCTTAATCTATTTAAACAAATATAACATTGCTCAAGCTCTGTCAATTTTCAACAGTTTACTTCTAATATACCAACCAAAAGATAAGTAATACATAACTCGAATCAAACTATAGGTTACTTCCCCTTTAAATTACAGTGTCAACTTGACATTAACAGGGTTCATACCTAAGATGATGATACTTCCCCTTTTCTCAAATATGAGGAGAAAATACGCTCTAGTTACGATTACTACAGTAATCTCAATATTAAAATGTAATCCACTATTATGCGTTTTTGGCAAATTTGAAAGTTTAATATAAAAGATTGTTCAGGGTTGAATGGGTGCCCACCTTTAGGTACCTTTGTTTCCCTCCATTCCCGGATATATGGAATATATAACAACCTATATACAACATAGTGAATATCCACTAGTTTTTCTCATTCTATTGCCATGATATAACAATTTAGCAATAGATTTCCAATATTATCTATTAATTTATACCAATTGATATTACATCTCTTTCTAAGATAAAAATTGTACATATTATTATTTAGTTCCATTCATTAACTAAAATAAAACAAGATAATAAATCAACTAGCTCAAAGTTTTCCCACTTAATTGCATGTGATGACAATTACTTTTATCCATCCATATCAAGTAAATACGTGCATATTATATATTTATTGCATCATGCATCAACATTTAAATGGAATTTCTTTTCCATAATCAAATGAATTTAAAATATATCAGAACATCAATATTATACATGATTATAAGAATTATTAATACTTTCAAAAGACTTGACTTCTGTATGATACAAGTATTCTATAGGTATTCCATAATCAAAATTCAAACGAATGATAGGTTATCATGACACATTCTTAATGAATAAATGAGATGATCTGAAAAAGAAGTATGGGGTTATTCAGTCAATCATGTAGCACCCGAGATAGAGTATCAGCTATGACCTTGTCTCTATCTTGTTGATGATACGGGGAATGGGATACCAGTCAGTCTTTGTCAAATTACTTAATTTCCCAAGGTCTCTATACAACCGCAGTGTGTGGTCGGCTTTTGGTACCATCACACAGGGTGTAGACCATTTGCTATCACATTTTTCTCCTATGTCATCTTCTAACATATACTTTACATTTAATTTAATATGCTCAGGTCTGATGGGGTCAAATGGATGCTGTTTAATAGACCTGGCACCCTCGGTTAACACTACATCGTGCTCTATGACATGTGTCCTACTGGGAACATTTGTAAACATTGACTTATTTTCATGTACCAGCTCAATAATCTTCTCCTTATCTTCTACCGGAAGATGTTCTAGCCTTGTATCTAAACTCTTAAGGGCATCTGTATTATTAAGTTTACTTTCTGCAAACTTATATTCTATCCTAGATAAATCCGTCGGGACTCTAGCTAATGAAATCATGGGGACCTCCCGTGGTTTACTCTTTTCCCTGGAAACATAGGGCTTAAGCAAATTAATATGGCATACCCTCTGCTTTTGTCTCCGGTCAGGAGTCTTTATCAAATAATTGACCTCGCCAAGCTTTGACTCTATCTCATAGGGTCCACTAAACTTTGCACTTAAAGGCTGATTTTGCAAAGGTAGAAACACAAGAACTTTGTCACCTGGTGCAAAAGTTCTAGCTGTAGCTTTACGGTCGTAGTTCTGTCTCATACGCTCCTGCATCTGTGGAAAATGAATCTTCACATGGTTAAAAGCATGATAAAGCCTATTTTTAAATTTATCTACATATGACAAAAGTCCAATCGGTTCACTGTCCGTTAGCCAAGTTTCATGTAGAAGTTTCAACGGACCTCTGACTGAGTGTCCATACACAAGTTCGAATGGGCTAAACCCCAGGGATTCCTGAGTGGCCTCCCTTGCAGCGAACAGTACATAAGGCACACCCTTATCCCAGTCTTTCTCGTTTTCATAACAGTACTTTTTAAGCATCGATTTTAATGTCTGATGAAACCTTTCCAGAGCTCCCTGGCTCTCAGGATGATAGGCACTTGATAGCCTATGGCTTATCCCTAATTGTTCCATGACTTGTTTGAAAATGTTCGAAGTAAAGTTAGTCCCCTGGTCGGACTGTACTGTCTTCGGTAGGCCATAACGTGTGAAGAAATTTGTCAGGGCGTCTACCACCTTCACTGTTGTTATGTTCCGCAACGGAATGGCTTCCGGGAAGCGAGTGGATGAACACATGACTGTGAGCAGGTATTGAAAACCGGCTTTTGTTTTCGGCAACGGGCCCACGCAATCAATGAGTATATGACTGAATGGTTCGTCGAATGCTGGTATCGGCTGGAGTGGAGCGACAGGAATTCGTTGGTTAGGACGTCCTACCATTTGGCATACGTGGCAAGTCTTGCAGTATTGTTCGACATCTCTTCTCAGTCCTGGCCAGTAACAGTAAGGGAGGATACGGTGGTGCGTTTTTCGGACTCCCATGTGACCAGCGAAAGGAAGATCATGCGCCATACGCAGTATATCTTGACGATAGCACTTAGGTATTACAATCTGGTGAATACTGTCCCACTCGTTTGTACCTGAGTTGAGCGGTTTCGACTTTCTCATCAACACTTCATCTTTCATGTAGAAACATTCCGCCATTGCATCTGCAGTCTTTTCATCAACAGCTTTCATTCTGAGTTGCATTATTACTTCGTCATTCAATTGTTCTTTCACCAATTTCTGCTTTGGTGACAAAATGTTATCGTTCTCTGTTGCATCACCAGTTGTTAGTTCAGCAAAGAACGTAGCACTTACATCGATGTCAGGTGTTTCAGTTATCACTGTTTCATTCGCATGTGTGTCTTCAGAACAGACAAACACATCTTTCGTTGCACTACACGGCGTAGCAGGAGTCTTTACCGACTTCTTTTTCTGCATTGCTCTTGTCAGTGCACATGTTGGGCGTTCATTGGCAGGACGTAGGTTTTTGTCCTCCGCCATCTTTGTCTCCAACACTTTAACCATGGGCTCGACAGTGACTCTGCCGCCCATAATGTCATTTCCTAATATCATGGAAACGCCTTTGACGGGTAGTGCGCGCCACACTCCCACTACGATGTTACCTGTAAAAATATCCGACTCGAGTTTTATTCTGTGCAGTGGAGCTTCCACAGCCTCCATACTAGCACCTCTCAGCACAACAGACTCACCGGTACTGGTGGCATCCGTTAACGGCACACTGCCCTCCAGGATCACGCTGACAGCAGAACCCGTGTCACGTAATATCTGTATTTTCTTCTTGCTGAGTACATCGACTTCTGTCGACACTGTCCCCTCGTAGACAAAGGGTCGAAAATCGGATAGGTCGTCCTCTTCCGGGACTTCAGGTACCATCTGTTCCTCGCGGCCTTCTGAAAGCATAATAGATTGAGTACAGCTATTCTCTTTTACCTTAGATAGACTGTTCTCAAAAACCATCGACTCCACAACTATGGGCGATGCCGGCCGCATTTCTTTTGAGTTTCTTGACCCTGTGTTGCACACTTCTTCTGTCTGCTTGCTATCTTTCTGCACTCTGGCACAGTGTAGAATAGCACCTTGCTTCTTGGTAAGGATCCAACAATCTTTCTTCATGTGGCCCTCTTTCTTGCAATTGAAACATACCACCTTTGCTTTATTTACATCTGTCTGCTTCCTGAAATGAACTAAGTTACTATTATTATTTACACCACTGTTCTTATTATTGTTTTCACTTGTCTCTTTTGGTTTACTAGCCTCCTTGGGCTCTGGTTTGTGCACTTTGGGTTTGTCAGCATAATATGGCTTTATGCTGGCGTGAATTATGGCATAGTTATCTGCCAATCTAGCAGCTTCATGCACATCTTCAACCCCTCGGTCTGAGATGTGAGTTTTAATATCCACTCGAATACAATCATTGAATTCCTCAAACAATATTAGGTTCTTGAGTTTATCAAACTCACTTACATTCTGTGACCTTAGCCACTGTTCTAACATTTTCTCCTTTTGACTCAAAAAGTCTACATGAGTTTGATCATATGCCTTCTTTCTGTCTCTAAATAGCTTTCTATATTTTTCTGGTGTCAGGGAATAACTTTTTAGCACCCTATCTTTGATTACTTCATAGTCATTTATTTCCTCGGGTGTTAAACTCAACACTACGTCCAATGCTTTTCCTTTGTTGATATTTGACCTTAACAATAAAGCCATCTTATCATCAGGGAACTGATAATCTACAGCTATCCTCTCAAAAAGCAAAAAGAAATCTTGAACATCTTCTTCCCTGAATATAGGCAAGTGTTGCTTCATTGCGCTAATATCCATACCATTGCTGTCCCTACGATGGTCAGGTCTGTTCATGCGTGCCATCTCTATCCTTTCTCTGCTTTCAATCCTAATTCTTTCATTTTCCCTTTCAGTTTCTATCCTAATTCTTTCATTTTCCCTTTCAGTTTCTATCCTAATTCTTTCATTTTCTATCCTAATTCTTTCCAATTCCATTCTCTTCATAGCTAATTGGAATTTTAGGTTTTCACTCAACCCTTCATCTTCATCATTGTTTGATGATCTAGATGACATATTTCTTACCTCGTCTCCGTGGGCAATTACCTCGCCCCCACTGGGAGCTACATAACCTTCATTGATATCGTTCTGTCCCACTTCAACTACACTACCAGTGTTCATGGCATTCTGCCCGTTCAAACATGTCATAATTTCTTTGGTCAAACGATTACGATTAGGTCTTGCCTGTCCTGCCTCAATCCCAAAGGACTCAGCTAATTCTTTTAATTCAGCAAATGACATGGCATTAAGTTCCTCACTTGATATATTCGAAGCCATAGTGTAGCGTTCAAAATATTTGTGATAGTAGAGTAGTATATATTGTATAATAAAATATAAAGTTCCAACTTACGATTTGTCCAGAAATTTGCACAATATAATATTAAACACTTCGTGGAATCTTCACACTTCCCAAGGAATAAAAACGCAAACCAGTTCTCTCCTCTTTTTAAAAAGAATAGTTTCACAGTCCTGAAAACGAAACACAAATATGCCGCTCTCAGTACTACTAATGTCACAAAATATTTATAGGTCAGGAAAAAATATAACTCAAATTTTCCAGACGAGATCAACAAATTTTTTTTTTTCAATCCTAGATCAAGAAAAGTAGAACTCAAATCTACCGAACGAGACTACCAAATCTTGTCAATCCTAGGTCAGGAAAAGTAGAACTCAAATATCCCGGACGAGCCCCCAAATTTTGTTACGTCCACAATCCCCTTGTGGCCAGAGCTGTGTAGATCTTGCTGATAATTCTCGTTAGTCCTAGGGGAGACTTTAATTATTAGTATTTATGTTTCAGTATTACACGAACTCTTCTTATAGTCCTGGGCACAAATTCAGTATTTGTATTCCAACATTTCCTTTCTTGTAAATTATGGTAGTAGATAAATCTTATAGTAATGTATACAACACAATAGGATAGTAACTTGACAAAGAAGCTTCAGTGTAACTGTTGTTGATAGTTTATTTCAGGTGGTATGTTCAATATATACAATATATCTATTATGTACAGTTAGAATAAAATAGTGCAAACACAAACGTTCTCAAACGAACATATTTTGAAACTCTCCGTCTTTTTGACAAAACAAATCATTAAATACTATCCGAGTGGTGCAAGGGATAGACCCATTACCAGTAGGGGTGAAAATAATGGTATCATTACAAAACTCATAACAAAAACGATAGGAACTTCCCCTATTAAATAATGAGTCGTTCCCAGACTCTGAGAATTTGAGATCAACACAGAATCCCAGCATTACCTAGAACCTTTCCTTTTCCTACTAAACGTCCTAATATTGTGTGTAGTAAGAAAAGAGAGAGAGAGGAATAAACATTGCGTGTTCCAATTCTTGGAAAAACAATATACATGACAATATATTATATAATATATATATATATATATATATAATATATATATATATATATATATATATATATAATATAGCGTAGAACATTTCATTTTGGTCCAAGGTTGGCAATGCCAGGGCGGGAGTGGGAGATAAGCACCCACTCCTCTAGAAATGCTCTAAAAGGCCAGCGTCTCATAATGCCTCTGTCAACTAAAGTCCAACTCCTGGCCTTCAAGTGTGGCTTAATTCTCTAAGCCCGGCGGACTATGTTGCTACTAACAGGAGAAGGGGCGATGGCGGTCCACTGGCGCCTTAAAACCAGTCGCTTCGGGTAGATGAGGCTCGTTAACCTTTGTTGGTAGTTCATCTAGGAGAAGGCAACTCTGACTCCAAACCTCCGCTGCCTTGCGGCTATACCTGTTACCCGGGAAAGGCTAAGGGAGTAAACCCCGACAGAAAATCAGGAAACGGAGTACCTACAGGCGGTCTGTATATAAAAGCTATCTACAATCCGGCTTCTCCTGCGACGTCATTGGCGCCAAGCTGCATCGACGCAAGTCGCTCCCTTGGTTACACCAGTAACGTGGAGAGGGGGGATCTGCTGTTTGGGCTACAGCTAATTCTCCATACATCACCCGCCCAGGCTTGCATCACCTCTGGAGAGGACACTCCAGCGTCGCCGCAAGGTGTCGGCAAAACACGGGAAGCAGCAGTCTACCGGTTCTAAGCCAAAGCTCAATTGACGTAGAGCTGGGCGCCAGGGGTTGCTTCCGACGGTGGGAGAGACTAACAAGTTTCACTGGACAGCTACCGCCCGCCTTAAACTGGGCAGCCCCCAGTCAAATAGGTGCTATCCCGTCATGGCCTGCCTTCTCCACTGGGTGCGTGGAGATTAGAGCACCAGCTCAACAAGTGGGCCAAAAAGCCCTGCACCAGGAAATACGAAAAATAAAAAGAAGACTCTAGCTCTTCGAATTGCAAGCTGGAACGTTAGGACTATGTGTCCCGGCATCATAACTGACCTGCGATCCATCAACGATATGCGGAAGACAGGCATCATCGACAGAGAACTTGACAGGCTAAAAATTGACATCGCCTGCCTCCAGGAGACTAGGCTACCAGACAGCGGCTCACTGAAAGAAACAAACTACACATTCTTCTGGCAAGGCAGACCCACAGGTGCACCAAAACAGCATGGCGTGGGTTTCGCAGTGAAGAATACCCTCCTACCCTCCATTGAACCCCCATCATCAGGCACGGAGAGGATCATCGCACTACGACTCAGAACATCTGATGGCCCGGCCAACATATTTAGTGTGTACGCCCCAACTCTCTGCTCTACCTCAGAAGAGAAGGACCAGTTCTACGACGCCTTAGAACAAGCAATAGCCGGCATCCACAAAAATGAGGCAATCTATCTCTTAGGAGACTTCAACGCTAGAGTGGGGGGAGACCACGTGGCTTGGCCCACGTGCCTTGGTCTTTTTGGAAGGGGCAAAATAAATGAGAACGGACAGAGATTGCTGGAACTGTGTTGTTCACGGGGCTTGTGTGTGACTAACACTTTCTTTAAATGCAAAGATATACACCAAGTGTCCTGGAGACACCCTCGATCGCGCCAATGGCACCAGTTGGACCTCATCATCACCAGGCGTGCACAACTTGCTAGTGTTCTTCTCACCCGTAGTTACCATAGTGCCGACTGCGACACTGATCACTCCCTAGTGGCCAGCCATTCCCACACAGGAAGAGCTAAGCAAAGCTATCGACCGCCTAGCCTGTGGAAAAGCCCCTGGGAGCGATGGAATACCTCCAGAAGCTCTGAAGAACGGTAAGACAGTGCTGCTCCAGCCCTTACACGAGCTGCTAGTCCTCTGCTGGGAACAGGGATACATCCCCCAGGACATGAAGGACGCAAACATAGTGACGCTATATAAGAATAAGGGCGATAGAAGCGACTGCAATAACTACCGCGGTATCTCGCTTCTGAGCATCGTAGGAAAGGCTTTTGCCCGCGTCACTCTTACTCGCTTGCAGAGTTTAGCCTCCCGAGTTTATCCAGAGTCACAATGTGGTTTTCGGGCGGGTCGGTCTACCATAGACATGGTGTTCTCCATACGGCAGATGCAGGAAAAATGTAGAGAGCAGCAGATGCCACTATACATCGCCTTCATAGACCTGACAAAAGCCTTTAATTTAGTTAGTCGCAGTGGGCTGTTCCAAATTCTGGAAAAAATTGGCTGTCCCCCACACTTACTCGCCATCATCAGACAGTTCCATGATAACATGCAGGGCACAGTGCACTTCAACGGAGCCACCTCTGAAGCCTTCCCAGTCAGTAGCGGTGTAAAGCAAGGCTGTGTACTCGCACCAACACTGTTCGCAATATTCTTCTCTATACTGCTCCGATACGCCTTCAAGGATAGTAGTGATGGAATCTGGTTACACACCAGAGCAGATGGAGGACTTTTCAACACTGCCCGTCTCCGAGCCAAAACCAAAACGAAAGAGGTCCTAATTCGCGAGCTACTTTTTGCTGACGATGCGGCCCTGATATCACACACAGAAACAGGCCTACAACAGCTTGTGTCAAGCTTCGCCAACGCCTGCAAAGAATTCGGCCTGCAGGTGAGCATAAAGAAGACAAATATCATGGCCCAAGACACATGCTCCGTTCCTATCATTACTATAGAAAACGAAAACCTGGAAGTTGTGGACTGTTTCACCTACTTGGGGTCCAAGATTTCCAGCTCATTGTCCATAGAGAATGAACTAAATAGCAGAATCGGCAAGGCAGCTGCCACAATGGCTATACTTGGTAAACGGGTTTGGGAAAACACCAGGCTGACAGAAAGGACCAAACTATGTGTCTACCAGGCCTGCGTCATCAGCACGCTGCTTTATGGTAGCGAATCATGGACAACCTATGCGTCCCATGAGCGCAAGCTAAATAGCTTCCACCTGAGGTGTCTGCGTCGCGTCCTTGGCATTAAATGGCAGGACAAAGTCCCTAACAGTGAGGTATTGACGCGCGCCAGCGCCCAAAGCATGTTCGCAGTCCTCAGTGAAAGGCGCCTAAGATGGCTAGGACATGTAAGAAGAATGAGTCCAGGCAGAATCCCAAAGGACCTCCTATATGGAGAATTGGCATCTGGGAGGAGAAAGACAGGTCGCCCACGCCTCCGCTATAAAGATGTCTGTATGAGAGACATGAGAGCAGCCAGAATAAGTACAAGTGACTGGGAGGAGAAGGCAGAGGATCGGTCCACCTGGCGCACTGCTGTCAGGAAAGGGGTTAAAACGGCAGAGGAAAATAGAATGGAGGAGAGCATAAATAAAAGGGCTAAAAGAAAAGCGGAAAAAATAGGACCCACAGAACACGTGTGCAAAGGCTGTAAAAAAGACTGTCATTCAAGGATAGGCCTGCTCAGCCACACGAGGAAGTGCAACCTCGAATCACGGTGATGCACCATCGTCTCGCGAGACGGAAGGATGCCATTGAGAACATTTCATTAATTTGCCATATAATGAAATCATATAATTTTAAGTATAACATGTTTAACCTTTTCTTTTCAACGTTATCAAATGTTGTGAAAAAAGGTGAGTAAATGAAATAGTTTATTTTTCCCTTTTGATAATATAGATGTATTTCTCTAAACTGTTTAATCTAAATAAAAAAAAAATTTAACAATATTTTCTCCTTTGGATTCACTGAGAAGTAAACAAAAAACGTTAATATCATGGCCTAGTTTTCCCTTTCACTACAACCATATTGAGTACGTGGATCAATTTATGTTTTAAAGTGTTTTGATGCGTCGTAATACTGATAGTGTATATTATTATGATAATAAACAACGAGCAGCTTGAAGATAAAGACTTGTGTTTTGTCAATATGACTGTACATAACTAAATAACATAAATCTTTTCTTATCTTTTACACTACAGATGCACCTTCTATAAAGAAGATTATTGTGTCCTACGCATATCAGTGGCTTGAGTCTAGTCCTGCATTTATATTAATGTTTTAAATGATGTTAAGTTTCCTTATATGTAATCCTCGACAACATCCAAAGTGTTGCCCTCAATGGAGATTACCTGAAGGCGGTCTGTACCTTGCCTCATAATATTGGTCTCATTAGGCTTCTTGGCTGCCATACGGGCGACTCGAGGCGACCTGGGTTCGATTCCTCGCGAATACCTTTCATTTCTTTTTCTACTTTTTTTCATCTTTATTCCTTTTTGTAAAGATTGTAAAGAATTTTAAGACTTAAAGCTTTCCTAAAATGTTTTCATTAAATAAAATCTAATAATTATATTTTATACGCATGCGGGAGACTGTGGTTCGATTCTCATCCACAGCAATAGTCCTAACTTTTTGTTTTTTAGTTGCTATAGTTATTTATTGATAGTAAATTAATTTCTTAATTACTTTTTTTACATAAATAATTATTATATTTTAAAATTATTAAGCCCTTAGCTCTCTGCTCATTGTAGTTTATATAATTTAGTTATAGACATACGTATAGTTTTCCCCGGGCAACTGCGAGCAATTTAGCTTTTTGTTAATTAACAAGACTTGTCTATTTTTAACTTGATTACAATACCGATATTTATTTTCAATTACTTTCCGAAATGTTTTCAGTAAATAATAATTATATTTTAAAATTATTAGATCTATAGCTTTCTGTTCAATGTAGTTTAATATATTTTTATCTGTAGCTTATGCGGGCATATGTCATTCCCCCCCCCCCCTCTGGCAACGCCGGGGAATTTAGCTTGTATTGCTATAAATCAATTTAAAGTGACAACACATATGTATCAACATTGTCTGCTACTGTACAGAATGTAGAGATGGATTCTTTGGTTCAAGATGTCAATATAAATGTCATTGTGAAAGTAAACGATGTGATAATGAAGGCAACTGTATTGGATCTTCTACAAACTGCGAAACTGGATGGTTTGGTTTAAAGTGTCAATATGGTAATGATCAGTTTTGTTTTCCTCACAATAATTGATAATAAAAATATGTTTACATGGATATTGAAACAAAAAAAAATATTCTGAAATGCAAGTGATTTAAATGTATGAATGTATTCTATATCTAATTAATTAGGTTATTAATAATTTACATATTTCATTATAGCCATGAGTTTTATTTAAGTTGAAACTATTTATCTTTCAGAAAACATAGCAATAACTGCCAGCTTCAGTCCAGTATATGCCAGTTATCTGGTCACCAAAACAACAAGTAGTCCGTGCAACATATTTCCATGTCTTCAGTCTATCACGATCTCGTGGAAAAGAAATATTGTATTTAGCTGGTTAAGAATTAAAATAGCGAATCCAGGTAAAAAGTCTTAATTAAGTTATTAAATAATATTACATTTGATGTAGATTATTAATTAAATAAAGCTATTATAACTGTTTGTACATTTCTTTCAGCTACGCTTGAAAATTATAGTTTGAAGTTTCTAACAGCAAAGAGCTCTCCGTGGATTGGGTGTATCAAACAAAGATTATCCCAGATATATTCCAATACATTTGACATTCATTGTGATATTGCTGAATCTGTCAATACAATAAAACTTGAAGGAGATGTAGTTGGATCAATGTGCATTATATATATAAATGGAGGTTTGAGTCCTTTAATATATTATTTATTAATAAATTATTTATAGCAATGTAAGTGGGCAGTTTTTTTAGGGTTTGCTAAAAGATAACAAATTATTGGCTAATGTTTACGTCTGAATGACTTATAACAAGTACCTAAAAAATGAAATATAAATATAACTTGAAAATAATTAATTGTAACTTATGTTATGCATGACTTAATGAAAAAAATATGTGAATGGCTGGAAATTAAATAGTGAGATTAAAATATATTTCGTGCATGTTTTTTGAAAAATTACTATATGTTTGTATATGGCGGCAGTGCGTTAGGCTGGCGAACCAAAGGTTCTGGGTTCAAATCCTGGTGCAGGCTAGGATTTTTTCCGTGTCTGGAATGTGTGCCTAAGTCTATCCAGCTCTGATGTGTACCTGACCTTAGCTGGGGTAAAGTATAGGCGGCTCTGCATAGTGCTGGCCACACTATCACCTAGTATGCAGTGAGTAATCTGGTGAACGCTGCTTCACCGGCCCTATGGATCAATTTGGTCAGACGGGATACTTTTTATATATCTTAAAGTAAAATGTTAAGCCCGTTAGTATAAATCTAAGATCAAGAAATGAAAAATAAAACGAATCTAAATTAGCACTTGTGAAAAAAAATATTTAGAAGTATAATATTTAAATACTATATTTAATTGTGGAGTCTTGGTGTAGCGTTGATTAAAAATATCTAAAAAAAACATACAATGCTACTAACTATACTCAACAATATTTAGGCAACTGAAAACTTCAATTACATTTAAATGTTCATTAATTACATGAAGAATTCGTTTTCTTCTGTGCTTTACAAGAATGTAAAATAACTATGTATATAATTACCGTGAGTTTGTTTATATGTTTGTATATTATATTATATATATATATATATATATATATATATATATAGTTATATGTTCGCTATAGGCTTCTAGGCCGTTTGACCGATCGGTACAAAAGTTAAATTTATACATTGGAAACGTCCTCCAAAACAAAACAAATTTGTATTTTAGCACTTATAATTATGATTGTGTTGATTTTATAAATCGAAAAAAAAATATCTAGCTATGCAAATACATATAATCGTACGCAACAAATGGCCATTTCCGATCATTTACTATGTTGAACGCCAGGTCTTATCGGGTTTTCCCAATAATACCAATACCACAAGCTTGACAGCAACAATTCTTAGGCCTTTTCATTGCAGTCATTCGTTTCCCCGTCATTTTGACGGGCATAACCACTAATCTCTATATTATAAAAGCCCAAAGAAATCTGCCAGTCATTCAGTCTGTGTATGTATTGGATTGCTTAGCGACTTGGTTTAGAGGATAGACAGATGACGTAATATCAAATAATATAATAAGAGGACCGCTTGCGCTAATTTTAGAGCTCAAAAGTGGTGTTATCTTATCTTATACATTACAGACGCTCCTTCTATAAAGAAGATTATTGCGTCCTACGCTCATCCGTGGTCCGAGTCTAGTCTTGCATTTTTATTAATGTTTTAAATGATGTTAGGTTATTGGTTTTCCTGGTTTGTTCAGGCAACCCATTCCATGCCCGAATGCCACTCGGGAAGAAAGAGTACTTATATGCATTTGTTCTCGCATAAGGGACAAGGAAGGTGTTTTTGTCTTTATGTTTATCTGAGCTTTGCAACAGATTGTTATTGGGTTGTATTTCTAAATTAGAGTTTAATGCCTTATGTATTATTACTACTTTACTCTTTGCCCTTCTGTCCTCTAGTGTTTCTAGGTTTAGTGATTTGACTAATGGTGTTACTCTTGTCAATTGGGAATATTCACTAGTTATAAACCTTGCAGCTCTTTTTTGAATTTGTTCTAATTTTTTAATGTTTTCTTTAGTTGATGGGTCCCATACAGATCCTGCATATTCTAGTATAGGCCTAACTAATGTGAGATAGCATTTTAGTTTTATATTCTTATTACATTTGTAAAAGTTCCTTTTTATGAATCCTAATGTTTTGTTTGATTTTTTAATTACTTCATCAATGTGAGGGTTCCAAGATAACTTATCATTTATTATTACTCCTAGATACTTAGCATTGCTAGTTTGAGTTAGTTCTTTACCATGAATGAAGTAGTTTGTTATTATTTGTTTCTTTTTCTTGGATACCCTTATTAGTTGGCATTTTTCTGGGTGAAAAGACATACTCCAGTTTGATTCCCATTTTTGTAGTTCATCTAGGTCTTTTTGTAAAAGTTCACTATCTTTTCCTGTCTTTATTATTCTATAAATTATGCAATCATCAGCAAATAATCTTACTTTTGTGCCTGTGTTGATGCAATTTGGCAGATCATTAATGTAAATTAGAAATAGTAGGGGCCCTAGAACAGTTCCTTGTGGAACTCCTGAGTTTACTGTTATTGGTGATGACTTAGAGCCATTTATTATCACTGTTTGTTCTCTGCCTATAAGAAAGTCCTGAATCCACTGATGTAAGGGACCAGAGATGCCAAAGTATTTAAGTTTTTTAAGAAGACTAGAATGATGAACTTTATCAAATGCTTTTGAAAAATCTAGTAATATAGCATCAATTTGGTTGTTATTATCTAATCCCTTAGACAAGTCATCTATTAAGCCTATCAATTGAGTCTCACATGATCTATTTTTCCTGAAGCCATGTTGGTGTGGGCACAGTGCATTTAGTTTGTCTAGATGATTTACTATACTACTATATATTATATGTTCAAGTAATTTACATGTTATGCTTGTTAGAGAAACAGGTCTATAATTTCCGGGGTCAGATTTATCTCCTTTTTTGAAAAGGGGGGTTACATTGGCTAATTTCCAATCTTTGGGCACTTTGCCCTGGTTTAGAGAGGCCTGAAAAAGTATTTTAAAGATTGGAGATATTTCATTAGTTAGTTCTTTAAGCAGTCTTGCTGGTATTTCATCTGGACCAGAAGCTTTGTTTACTTTTAAGTTGGTTAGGAGTTGTTTAATGCCTTTTTCATCTACATTTATATTTCCTATCTCTTCTAGTTTGTTTAAATTTATGAATATTTCTTTGTCACCTGGATTTGAAAAAGATGTGTTTTCGGTGCCCAGCAAATAAAAGTATGATTCAAAAGACGTCCGTTGTATACAACTTTAGATTTTAATCATAATTTGAGTTTATATCTTATGATATTTTACAGTCGCTCCTTCTATAAACAATTACTTTTAAAAATACATTATTTACAATTTTTAATTGACATCTAATAGCCTATTCCTTTGTATAAAACTTTTAATCTTTTAATCTTATCTTATAACATATTACAGACGGTCTTCCTAAAAATATATAATAATTAGAACGAATGCACAAATTAATCAACTTAAACTATTTATAAATGTCTTTAGAATTATCAACTTATTATCCCTACCCCCCCCCACACCAAAATTTCCCAATATGGAACAAAAATAGATTTTTTTTTTAAAGAAACGGTTCATTGGATGAATAACACAGATAAAGATTATTAACATTTGAAGGACAGACAACAGTTTAAGAAAAATAACTCGGAATAAAAAATAAATGTTCGCGGACAAAATATAACCTATAGGCCTATATTAGTATTGCCCCCCTCCCCTCCGCCTCCACACATTTACCCGTGACAACGCCTATGGTTATAATTTCTGGCCTCACACGAGTAGTAGTGAATTAACCCCGTTAGACCAATTTAATCCAAAGGAGCCATAAAGCAGTGTTCCCAAAATTCAATGGCCATGGTATACTAGGAAATTGCATGGCCAACACAAAGCCCACAATTCCCAGCCCCTTTACTTTTCCCTATCGAATTTCAGGTACCCATCAGAACTGAGTAGGCTCAGCGACACACTTCATAGCAGGGAACAAACATGAACAAAAACCTAGCCTTTATCAGGATTCGGCATCCGAGCAGGATAGCGACTGTAAAAACAGCGAATGTCACTTGAGCGACTACACAAGGGCGACGTAATCAGCTTGAAATTTCGACTTTTAAGACCCTCCCTTTTTGCACTGTTAACAAACCAAACAAGGAAATAGTAATTTTATTAACTTTTTAATGGAATTAACGAAATATTTTGTGAAATTAACAAAATACATTTTTGTGAGACCTTATAAATCGCGACTATTTTCGAAATTTCCGGAAAATCCGCGATATATTTTCTCATATAATATAATGTGATGCTAGTGTGATGCCAGACTAAATAGTAGGCCTGAGGGGACGTCCATTAATTACGTCAACAAAATAGGGGAGGGGGAGCTACAAATGTTTGACAATTGTTGACATTGGGGAGGGGGGGGGTAAAAAAGAAATTTACGTCAACAATGTTACTTTTTATTAAATAAATAATGATACAAATGTAATACAAATTCTACATTTGTCCTGTGGCACTTACATAGCGAACATGTAAAAACATGGTTTTACGTCAATACAAATATATCAATTATGGAAACTGCATTTGGCATGTCCTTTTTGTGTTTAACTTGTTAGTTTGTAGATCTATGTATGGGTGGACACTAATGCAATTGTTAGCAATGCAAAGTGGCCGACCAATTATAGCGAGACATGGTGGCTGGATCAACAAAGGAACACAAACACACCAACAAACTGTCTGCAGATTCGAGTACGTTCAGAATGAGCAGTCGCTGTTATGTTATGACAATCGCTCTTTTATTACAATCGCTATCATGTGGTCGCTGTTTTGACAGTCGCTGTTTTGAAACAATCGCTATTGTGAAGTCACTCAACTGACAGTCGCTGTTTTGACAGTCGCTATTATCAACCCGAGCCTCAGGATTCATACGTCAGCCGAACGCTCGATCTCACAAACAGTTGTAATAATATCTGGTATGAAACTAATTGTGATAAACTATGACACCAATGGTAATAATGTCTTACACCAAAAAAAAGAGCATTAATGATAAAGCAATCATTATTCTTTTGATAAATATCAAACCAAAGATTGTCTTTCCAAAGGCTGTTTAACCACTGGCTATTTCTTGTTGTAAGTAATGCTCTTGTTTAATAATTTGTATATCATGTTTTTATTTCAGGTAGAAATGTGGCGTTACTGCAAACTGATGTGACACAAACATCACAATATCTAGATTACACAGCTGACTTTGCTGTTGATGGAATCATTATGGAAAATTGTTATCTTGGTGACTGCAGTCAAACGAATACAACAGATAAAGCACCGATGTGGAAAATTAAATTTGATCAGCCTTATTACATAAATAGATTCATCTTATATAATAGCTGCATGTATACAATAATGTAATTATGAACCTAATTGTAATTATTTTATGAAAGTAAATTTTCTATTGGCTTGAAAACACTTCTCTTTGCGTAATATGTATCACAATTTATCTCTTTTTATGTTATTCTTTAATTATTATTTTTAATAAAATGTAGCATACCCTCGATCTATGCAATCAAGTCCTTAACGTAAAGGCATAAGAGAAGTGTATTTAAGTTGCATGAGTTTAGTGTAATTTTATAGCCTTTGGTAAGATTCAAAATTTCAGATTTGTGCAATTGTATAGTCTAGATCAGGGGTGTGCAACAGGCGGTCCGCGGGCCACAACCCGGCCCGCCAGACCAGCAGTGGCGTAGCTAGGGGAGGGGGGGCCAAATTCGAAAGTCCCCCAGGGCCCCCAAAAGAGAGTCCGAAATTTTTTTTTTAGCAGGGGCCTTTAAAGAGGCCAAGCCCCCCGGCCCCCTAATCCCTAGCTACGCCACTGAAGACCAGTTGGTGTGGCCCCAGATTATACTTACTAATAGTGTTTGTTTTTATTATTTTACACACACACATTTCAATGTTTTTTTTTCATAATCGTGAAACTTATTTTAAATTTTTTGAATTGACTATACCAAAGGAAAAGGAATTTAAATCTAAAGCAAGCGGAAACCAGCGATTTTCATTTTTTAACATCAAAACTACGCTTAGTGTATATTTTAGGTAAGTTTTAAATTAAAGTGCTAATAATAATTCTTCAACATACACTGAACGAAAATCAAAACCTTAGAAATTTACTGTGATATTTATACGTATATCCCATTTTTTTTAGTTGTATGCAATTTCGGGACACACATGGTGTACAGCACTGTACATTGTACCACATTTACAAACACCCTGACTGTGGCGAACAATGTGCAAGTGATGTTAAAATTACACCAAGGCACACTGTTGGCTAATTACAGTTTCCTTATTGTTCATTTTCTTGTTTGAAATAATTAAAAGTTTCAGATGTTTTGAAATACTTTCTTATTTTATGCAGGTACAGCGCATAGAACTTTTCCCAACGGGATATGCGCTATATAAGTCTTATTATATAGGTCTGGAGCTATAAGGGAATAATGCTCCCAGCTCTCGCTACAAATCGGAGTTCAAGATAAGATAAGATATTATATAGGTAAAGATGTCTGCTACTAAAAAACGGAAAATCTTTTGTGAGGAATAATTTTTAACAATGACTGGGGCAAGAAATAATTTGTTGTACAGTACAACCAAGGTGCTGTATGTGTCATCTGCCAAAGTACATTAGCCGTAATAAAAAAAAATACAACATTAAAGGTCCTTGTACAACACTACACTCAGCCAAGTATGATGCAATGATAGGGCAAGCTCGAGTGGACAAACTAGAACAGATGACTAAGTCATTTAAAAAACAACAAAGTACATTCATTACTTATAAAAGAGACTCTGAACTTGTAAAAAAGCTTAGCTTCAAAATTCGCGAATCAATTGCAGAGAAGGGGAAAACCGTCAACGATGGAGAATTTATCAAAAGTTGCTTGGACATTTTTACTTATTTTGTATGTCTAGAAAAGAAGCATTTGGTGCAGCAAACAATTTTGTCTCGGTATACTGTCTCACTTGTGTCACAAAGGATCAATCAAATTGCAGAAAACATTGCTGAAACCTTTACAAAGTGGATAAAAAATTGTGCAACATATAGTATATCACTAGATGAAAGCACAGATGTAACGTACACTGCACAATTGCTTGTATTTGTTACTGACAATTTTGAAGTCATTGGATAATTTTTAAACATGGCCAGTATGTCTTCAACAACCACTGGTCATGACATTAGTGAACACGTTTTGAGGCTGATAGAGAAAGTTGAACTTGACCCTTCAAATTTGTGTGGCTTGGCAACTGATGGAGCACGCTCAATGACGGGAAGAACCAATGAATTCACCAAGAAGTTTTTTGACACCATTGGTACAGAAAGGGTTGTGGTTATAATCACTGCATTATAGACCCGGAAAACTTGTGCACAAAGGTACTTGGTTTCACTGATGTCATGAAAGATGTGGTTCAGTTTGTGAATTAAATTCGCGCTTGTGGACTTAACCATCGGCAATTTAAGTATTTTTTTTTAGAAGAACTGGACACTGATTAACCTGATCTTCTTTATTTCACTGCAGTTCGTTGGCTCAGTAGAGCTGCAACTTTGAATAGATTTTGGAACTTAAGAAAGGAAACAGTTCAAAATAAATAAGCATCAAGATGTTGCCTATTTAACATTGTTGACTGGTTAAATGACCTTGCTTTTTTTTTTACTTACATCGCACAACACTCGTTAGATTTAAATGTGAAACTACAAGGTAAACATTAGTTGAACAAGATGAGAAGAAACATTTGAGAAGAAATTACATTTTTTTAAAGACCCAGTTGAATAGAATAACACACACTCGCTTTGTACTCTGGCGCTTAAAAAAGCAGAACAAGCAGATTTTGATGGCTCCAAATATGCTGAGAATATTGACAAGTTATGTACTGAATTTACAGACTGATTTGAGGATTTCAGAAAATGTGAAAATGATTTTAAGCTGTTTTCTCAACCATTTTACCAGATGACAGTCATGAGAGCTGTCAAATGAAGCTGATTCGATAGTATTGCAGTCTGATATGTACTTGAGAAGAGCATATGATAGCAACGACTTGGTATCTTTATACAAAAAACTATGTATACGGAAAGTATCAAAATTTAGAGCAACATGCCAGGACAAGAATCTCACTGTTTGGCAGCACATATTGTTGTGAGCGATTTTGTTCAAGGATGAAATTCACTTAAAATCGATACCGAAGTCAGCTCACAGATGAACATCTAACAAGTCAGCTTCGAGTTGCTACCACATCAGTCAGATCAGACATTGATAAATTGTGCAAAAAGACTAAATTCCAAGTTTCACATTAATAAAGTAACACAATATTTGATTATCTTTTAGTTATTTCCAAATGTATTTATAATGTACTTAATTATAGTTATCATGCGATTACATTTTACTATAGTAACGGGCCCTCGAAGTCTTTCAAAAGTTCCAAGTGGTCCAACATTAGAAAATGTTGCACACCCCTGGACTAGATCAACGATAGCAAACCTGTGGCACGCGGAGCCGTTTCTGTTGGCACGCAAGCATTTTCCAAAAATGCAGAGGAGTGTTCCTTTCAGTTGATTATAAATTGAAAGTGTTGTTTAATTCATCTGTCGATGTCAGACAGCATAAGTAAGATAAAATACTATTTTATTAAATATAATAAATAATCTGAAGAGACTGGAAATTATTGTATAATGGGAAAGACAAGATATAACCCATTAACAATTACCCTTATTATAATAAACGCACGTCTAAATTTTGGTATTTCAGTGATTGAAATTGCAGTGGTGTTCAAATTATTAAAAGTAATTTCGTACCGCCTACTGGCCCTGCACCGCCCTCCCTCTTGCCCCCGGGAACTTCAGCGCCCCCTTTGACCTTATCACCGCCCCCTGGTGGGCAATAATGCCCCCTTTGAAAATCGATGGTCTAGAGTCTAGACGTACACGATAGTGTAAAAACGTCAGTGGTCAAGTGGGTTAACGTTTCATGTCATTCCGTCCTTCATTTATATGTGTGCGTCATGTAGTTATAAAAAAGATATGATTAAACATGTTATTTTTGTATGTAAAAAAAAATTCAGTTTATGATACATTCAGAGGAATGCGGAAGTTTACCCTCCAAGCAATTAACGATGATCAAAATGTATTTAGACACACCGACTCAAGTCTTACAGATGAGTTAAACTACAATGTGTTGTTTTCAAATTCTACTCCAATAACTACAGTCACTGTCAGCCAGACCAACACGTACATAATAAACTTTTGTGACTTTGAATGAATTTGAGGCATATGGAGGTAGGACATTAAAAACAATGTGGGTTATTGCTCTTCTAAATACACACCTTGCACTATTGCCCCCCCCCCTCCTTACGTTCCTCGAACTTTCTCTAAGCTGCATGTCTCATGATGTGTCCACCCATGCTTAGCTGGAGGCGAGGGCAACACTGGGCTCGAATTAGTTCAATGAGAGACACATTTCTACGTTTTCGAGTTATAAAGAGCCACACCCCAAACACACAAACATACACAGATATAACCTATACATTTGGATGCAAAAAAAGCTCTTGAAATACGACCTCTGGATTAGGTCTAAATTTCTTAGAACGTTTTGATCTGAATTAATCGTTTGCGTTATCTCACTCAGGAATAGTCACATGTGACCAGAAGCATTTCGGTCAGTACGACACCCGTTCATTGAACAACCCGGGCTATAACTCTGTGTGCAGAAGTTTACTGTGTTTTGTCTGTGTGAATGTTTTGTAGACTTTTTATCTATGAATATTAACAAAGATAATGAGAATAATCAAGCATGCAATAGGGTGCATGAACAAACCAGTAACTAATCATCATTATAAACACTAATAGGAATGCAGGACTAAACTCAAACTAAGGATATGCGTATGACGCAATAATCTTTTTTATAGAAGGAACGTCTGTAATGTATAAGATAAGATGGTTGTTGTTTTGTGGATATTTGCATTAGGCGTCTATATTCTGGCCATACAATTCAGTTGTATTCAATGTGCATGTAAACTGTTGAAAGCTGCATACTTATCACTAAGGACCACTATAGCTAGGAAAAGACACTTTACTTATTCCTTGAAACATGTAAAACATATTTTACAGAATGTGTTCCTGGATTTTGGGGTTTAGACTGTAAAGAAACTTGTAGCTATTTTTGCCAGCATTCCTGTCACCTTGACGACGGTACCTGCAATGATGTTTGTTTCGGCTACACCAACCCACCAACATGTTCACAAAGTAATCACTTTAATCATTAGTTGATACTTCTTATATTATATAAAAGTATTAGAGCTGTATTTGTAAAAAAAATAAAAGGCTTTATATTTAGGTATATATATATATAAGCTTAAACATTAAAATGGATTTGCGATTGGTACCACGCACTGACTAGGCACAGATAACGATTTCTCACGGCACGCGGCAGACTCCCAAAAATGCAATTCAAGTCTCTTCTACAAGTAATTTAGTGCTGGAGAAGTATGACCTTTAGGCTGTTGGCTGACTGAATGAATTATAAATCCCAATTTGCCACACTGTTATTAATTTTTTTTAGCTGACCCCCTGGAGTAGATGACGCGGGTTGTAGTCCTGCCACAGACCAACCGTTGCCACCCTGATGAACGTTGCAATTTTCTCTTAATAAGCTATATATATAACTGAAAAGACAAGCTATCGTGACATGATTGTCCGCTAGATCTCTATAAGGAAAATAAACATACGAAATTATTTACAGTAAATGTGTTGGGTAATGGCATAATGCTAAATCTTTTTACGTCTTTGATGGTACGGGAACTGAACTAGAACAAGTAAGCAATCATCTATGGACTTTTATATCTATTTATGTCCTATAGTCCATGCTATTTCATTTAGCATTCTCGGTTCCGCTTTCTTTGCACAATTCAGTTCCTAATGTTGGGGTGAGCAAGGCACAGAAACATTAAATGACGAGAAAGTACTGTAAGTAAATTATCCCGTCGGACCAAATTGATTATTGGGCCGGTAGAGCAGCGTTCACCGGTTTCTGCGGTCACGACATACAAAGGGATGTGTGGTTAGCCCAATGCCCAGCCGCCTTTAATTACCCTAACTAATATCAGGTACCCATCAGAGTTGGTTAGACTCAAGGACTCCTTCGAGTCCCGTGAAAAAAAAACCTTGCCTTTACCAGGATTTGAACCCAGAATCGACGGGGAAAAAACGTGAAAACCACTTTATGACGTAATGTGCACGCTGTGAGTTTAGTCAGCCATGTCCCAATCAACTTATGTTTATTAATTGACTGCAGCTGTCATGTTGTGTTCGATTTAGACCTATATATTTATCTTACTTAAGAAGAAAATGCTTTGAAGAAATGTTGTCTTTATTTCCTACTTTGAAATGAAAAACTAAATATTATTTTGTTATTTTTGTTTACTTTAAGCATGCCCAAGCAACAAATTTGGACTGAACTGTCTAGAAACATGTTCATCTAAATGTCTTGATCAGACTTGCAACTCAACTTCAGGAAGATGTTACTCTTGTATTGTGGGATTTAAGGGACATTACTGTAATGAAAGTAAGTTTAACAAAAATAATTTTTTTCACTATAATTTTACCTAAACAGTTATAAAACGTAGACTCATCTATTGTCCATATTCTTCATATCATGTGAACCTTCACGTTTGTAACCAAATGTTCTCACATACCGTTAGGTAACAATTCTTGTCTTGATCAGAAATGTTTTCCAAGTATTGGAACATGTGTAAGATGTCCTAGTGGAGCTACTGGAGACCAATGTTATTACAAACTAATTTGTATTTATTTTATGTTACAACTTTTAGCTAACATTTTCCAGACTACATCTTACTGTAAAAGAAAAAGAGATAATTAGACATAGGCTCTCATTGACATACCATAATTAATATGTTACTTTCTGTTTTTGAAGTATATTATTAATATTTATAAAAATAATATATTGAAAACCTATACAGCTCATCTTGACATGCATTAGCATTTAAAATTTTGAGAATGAAAAGCATCGGAGTTTTGCACATAAAAAAAGGTTTGGTAATTATGCACATTGTTGAGCATATGCAGTTAGACCTAAGAAAGTTTGTTTTCGTTTTTATTTGAATATTATTTGACTTATGTCATCGATACTGTATTTCAATTTAACTTCCAACCATTCATCATCTAGTTTTTTGGTTAAAACAACTTTCATCCCGATATCATTTGACATCTTATATAGACGCTTCGTTAATTATCCTGTTTCGTCATAAAATATCCTGATTGTAGACGCGACCTAAAAAATGTGTTCAGCCATTGCCAACCCCTTCTTTTTACATAAATGAGAAGGGTGGGTGCCATGTCTGTTAAACGTTGTTTATTTAGGACCCGATTTGTCGATGCACCGATATAGTCCATTTGTTACTAGCGACATAGGTGGTCGGGCTAGAGGCGCCCTCTGCCCCTTGTGATAAGAGGCGCACTTGACTTATATATTGATAATATATCCATCGTTCCCTACAAAGATGAGCTTGTCTTTTTGATGATAAGAGACAATATGGAGATAAACAGTCAA
This sequence comes from Anisus vortex, assembly GCA_949126835.1. Lineage (NCBI taxonomy): Eukaryota > Metazoa > Mollusca > Gastropoda > Planorbidae > Anisus > Anisus vortex. The sequence continues at coordinate 91,372 of CASBPS010000036.1, read as the reverse complement.
CACTCACTCCACCCCTCATCTTTTCCTGACTGACCCATGAAGTTGCTAACTCGCCTGGACAAGGTGTTATTAGAGACGACACGTGACCTAGCTCTGCCAAACGTGGTTCTATTGGACTAGACGGGGAAATTAGGAAAAATGACTGTGGACTGACTCTGATTTATCTGTAGATCAAAACCGACAAAAAAACAGATTCAGGAGCTTCCGATTGGTTTTAGTTTCTACGCTACACACAATCATTATACTGAGAGATAGTTGTTGTAATCTATATATAGTTTTCCATTTACTGCTTTGTGAAGTGGACTTTAATGTGAGACACATGTGTTTTTATGCTTGGATTCACTTTTTGATGTACGATTTTTATTGTGTGAGTATCTTATTGAAATATTAATGTTAGTATTCAATACTGTAGGTTTTATTTTCTAATAATTATACTCCGTGAACTTGATTGTTGCAAGATCACAAACTAGTGTAAAGATCATACCACTGACTTTTTAGATCAATTTCGTTTTCTTCAATAAACGATATCATCTGCTGTTATAAACAACGCAACTTTGTGGATTGTTTTCATGCCTATGTGTATGTGCGTGCTAAATGTTTATACAAAACTGTTTATCCGCAAATGAAAATATCGTACAGCAAACCGAGCTCTAATAAGTACCTCACATTATTTCGGGAAAATTAACAGCCGCTGGGCATTGTGCTGGCTACACATCCCCTAACATGTCGTGGCTACAGAAACAGGTGAACGCTGTTTCACCAACCCTATGATCCGTTTGGTCCGAAGGGTACTTTATTTTTTACAGCAAACCCACTATCGACCAGAAGAATTGGTTCCACTGAAAAACATGATCATAAAGACATTGAACTTAATATATCATTTGTTTTTTCTTCAGATACTCAATCTGACGACCAACCATTATCTGCTTCAAGTTATATCGGCATTGGATTTCGAATTTGTCTATGTGTAATAGGAATAATAGCAGTCATTATATTTATTGTATTGTGTATTCGGCGAAGACGTTTGGCTGGAATAAAGCAAAAAGTACATGTTTATCACAGACCTAACGAGTCCATCAATGCAATACATAAATATGAACACCATATACAAGCAGATATAACAGAAGACAGACCATACGACATTATTGAAGAATGTCAATTAAAAACATGTGAACAAAATGAAGTCAAATATCAAAATATTGTGGCAAGTCAAAAATTATAGAAAAGACACACCATTTGCTTTTACCTTGTATTATAGTATTGTTTATAGTTTTGTTTCATTATATATATTAATTTCATATAGTGTTTGGTTTATTTGTTTATCAAATGTATTATGGAACAGCAGTGGTTTTAAAGTTCATTCTTAAAATTAATATGTATGCATCATCGGTATAAGAAATCATATCTTTTTAGTGATCATTCAAGGTATTATTTGTATGTATTAATGTATAATTTTCCTATGAGTTTACAATAAACGTACTCGTGATTTAAATAAATACTGCCTTGACATAAATAAACAAATACTATTCAAAATATTTTGTACGTTTGCGAAGCTTGTCTCTTATCTCACTTTAACAATTTCACTAAAGAAGACGATGACGTTTTGACATGTCTTTTCTATTGAATCAATCATATTAGCCTACAACTGGGATTAAGAAAACACATTATAATAAAATTGAAAGGGAAATAAATCAAAATTTTATTCTCTAAAAGTGATATTTTTATAAATTATTTCCCTTAAGAATTTGTAACATTATTTCAATGTAAAAACTGCATTTGAAATGCGTATACATTATAAATTATTTTATATTACTAGACATCAATATAAAGAATAACATCTGTTGTGGAAAAATTCTTACAACATACCATTAAAAATGAGATTATTAAATTTAATTTTCGTTACCAAATTTTTGTTTTAATTATCCGTATTTCCATTTTTTTTTTGTCTTATATTTTACACCAGATTTTTATTTATTAACCAATTATCACGAACATATATTCATTACGTTACGGCTTTTAAATTTTATAAACCTATTTTGAAAAACATAAGTTATTTTTATACAAAATTCATTAAATTCTTATATGTTTTTATATGTTCATAAAATATGCCTCACTAAAAAGTTTATAAAAAGCATTTTTAGTCTGATCTGAAACTACTTTTTTCTTGTTGGCAAGAAAAGACAGTATAATATTATTGTGCTTAAAAAGCTTTAATGCTTCAGTATCTTTACGTAATAAAAGGAATATTTGTGTTTATATTAATATATAATATTTCAAGCGTAATTTCCTGACAAAGTGTTAAGATAGTAGGAGGAGCAGAAGAGGTGTGATCGATGCAGTCTGTAGCTGAATGCGATCAGTAATAGATGGAATGGACTTGTTTATGGAATGCACCACAATGGCCGCCAGGAGAGTTTTTTTCAGCCAACTATAACACGATACGTGCGAATGAATGTACAATTGGCGAAAAGACAGTCCAGGGTCTCTGGAGGACGAGGGGTGTTAGTTTTGGAATATGCAGTTACAGCAGTGGTAGTCGTGAGTGTTGAGCAGACAGGTTAGAGAGTTTTTAAGCAGCGTAGTTAAAGAGGTTATATATGTAGCTTGTGTTGGCTAGACATATGAGAAGGTGTAGTCAGCAGATGTAGGTATCTATATATATTAAATGTTGTATGATTAAATTGGAGTTGGCTTGATTATTATAGTTGTTGTAATCTGTTTCAAGTTCCTTCATTTCAACCTACCAACTCGTAACACATATGAAACAATACTAGGCAAGTTTCAAAAGAAAGTTATTTTTAACTTTCAGTGTATGAAAGGGGAAATAGTGCACGATTCAAGACTAGAAACATGTTTTATTTTTATTACACAGTGACTTTATTATTTAGATATTCTGGTGGACTACATACAACTTAGAGCTCTCTGTGCACTTCTGTATCAATCATGTTGCAGACAATATTTCTAGCTTCACTATTTGTATGCATTTCTAGACAAGGTAATTGTATAATTGTACACGAGGAATAACAAATAGATATAACTATTGAAATATTTAGGCTGATTTGATAAACATATTTGTTTTATTACTAGCGAATATTCACAGCTGATAATATAAACACCGATAGTCATATTACTAAACAAAGAAACACTCGAGGACAGATGGACAAATAGTAAAATAGTAATAATACATAAGGCATTACACTTTATTTTAGAAATACAACACAATAACAACATGTTCCAATGCTCAGTTAAACATAAGATCAACTACACTATTTTACACCTTGTGTTACGAAAGTAGTTTTATTTCCATAAGTATATTGGTTATATTATTATTAATTAAAGTTCAAAAGAAATAATCTTAAACAGGCCCCACGAGAGGGGGGTACAGCCGGTACGCCGTACCGGGGCCCATGAGAATTTAGGGGGCCCATGAATATTAAAATTGAAAATTAAATTGGCAATTACGCTGCAATTACGCAATTATTTTTTAATTCTTGCTATTAAGCTAAGAGGAGATAACCCAAAACCTCATATAATGTGTAGAACTTCTTGAACATTTCGTTAAATATGCAATGAAGCCTTTAGTTGTAATATAAGGCCTAATTATATTCCATAGCATTTATTTATTATCTCTTTTCTTATTATTTGTCTCCAGAGACAAAAATATAAACATATGAGCCTTACAGGTATACAGTTCTCCCTGTTAGCTTAGTAGCCTAGACCTACATACTTTATATCGCTGCATACCAGTACGGCAGTCAAAGCTAGTTAGTCGATCCTTTTACACTTTAATGATCTCCTGTGCGGTAGCCACGAGGGGAGGTTGAAGGTATCATACTTTTAGACAAATGTAAATACACATTATTCAGTTGCAGCCTCAAGAGGTGGAAAATACTGTCAAAGCTTCATGGCATTTCAAACACCATATTGTCAGATCGAATTGAAAGATTAAAACCATGTGTAGCTCATCTACCAGGGGTTGAGTTGGCTTGTAAGACCTGTTAAAGCTGAATCTTACTCCGAAAAAACAGAAACGAAATAGATGAAATCTAAATCTTATTTCGGTTCTTTCACTTGCATCATAATGCCAGTCGTGTGGCACAGTATACTAGTCCCTATTGACTTCTGCAACAAAGTCATTCAAGCTTGTGATTCGACTATAGATATGGAAGTTGCAAACATAGGAAGCTTATTATTATAAAGCACAACTAGGGGCTTTGTGAAACAGTTGGAAAACAATGTGAAATGAAGCTAAGCTTGTTGCAGCCAACCTGCAGATAGAAGTACAATTGTTTAAGAACAATAATACAAATGACAGAAAAAGAACACGATTTCATGATGAGGATATACCTGATGAAAATGTGAATGAGATGAATGAAACAGAAGAATGCCCTGAGTAAACACATATTTTATGTTGTATTGGATAGTGTTATTGGAGGGCTTACAGTTCACAGTTCTGTTTAAATCATTCAAAGATATTTCTGACACATTCAGCTTTCTTTGGAACTACCAAAAGGTGTCAGAAGAAGACTTGAAGTATAAAGCTGCTAAGCTAGCAGAAAAGTATTATAATGACATGTGAAGACTTTCTTCAGGAAATAATTCACCTAACAATCGTTCACAGCGCAAATTCTGGTAAAGAACAGTTAGGTGCATTGGAACTAATTAATTACATGCTTTGGCAAATTCCCAATATTTTTCTTAACATAAGTTTCAGTGCGAGGATGTCTCTTGCAGCAATAGCCACAGTAACATTAGCAGAGAGGAGCTTCAATAAACTTAAAAGCTCATCACAAATTATCTTAGGTCCACCATGAGTCAGGATCGCCTGAACAACTTGGCTAGGCCCAGTATTGAGTCTGGCATTGCAAGACAAATAAACTTTGACACTGTAATTCGTAGTTTTGTCAAGAAAAAGGCACGCAAGGCAGCCCTGTTTTAATTAAACTAGTGTTATTCTTCTCCGTTTTTTTTTATCATTCATGTAGGCCTATTGATGTATTTTCTGTTGACTATTTCTTTTCACGAAACAGTAAGCATTCAAAATATGAATGATTTTGGTATATTTGAAAATCATTAATGATTCGACAGACATGCATAAAATGCGATTAAGATGTGCATTTATGTATTTTTTTTTATAATACAGTATTGAAAGTTGTGAAGTTTGTTAATCGTTTATACGTTCATGAATTATGACAAGTTATTTGACAATTTAATTGTCCAACTTTAAACCTCCAATCATCAGTATCAATAGTGAGAGTCACTTTTCCCATTTTACACATCTTTGAAATATTTGCTAGATCAATTCTGATTAATACTGAAGCGGAGGAACAATTCGATCTACAACAATTTAAACTAAGAACTATGTAGCCTACTTGATTAATGTATTTTTATTATACTGTGATTGAAATTATTACACTCTAATGGTAAATATTAACACTTATGACAGTTTCACAAAATGATCCACAGACCTTTTAAACAGATTCCTGATTTTTCTAACGTTTGTAATACAAATCAATCATCTAGATATGACTATAGTAAGAAAAAAAAAGTTTGTTGTGGGGGGAGGGAGGGGAGAGGGGGGAGGGAGGGGAGAGGGGGGTAGAGGGGGGGAGGGGCCCAGAAAAGATCTCGTACCGGCATTTTTTTTTATCTCGAGGGCCCTGATCTTAAACCCGAAATGTTTCCGTGTTAGGAATAAAACATGTATATGTCTAGACACTACGTCATAACATTAAAATGCGTCATACGTCGCACGAGGGTTTGAGATCGTTAGTCAGTTCTAACTTGGGCGCTATTGTGTGAGGACTGTTCTTGACCACTTTCTTAAAAGATACGTTATTACGGCTTAATACTATATCAAAGAATCTCAACTGATTTAAGTTTCATCCTATACTGTTGGTACCTGTATTCTGTGTTGCTGTTATATTCATAATGTCAACTTGTTGGAATAAAATTGTGTTTAACATATTCAAACAGGATTGTGGATCCTCTATATTAAGGTATAGTTACCTAATTCATTTACTAAAAACTTAAAGCACATCCTACGAGCCAAATAAATATCAAATATACTACAATAACACCAATACAAATTCTTGTACAACCTTGTGGGATACAAGAGGGATGTGAATCAAAAGAATGTATAAATATTATTTCTAAATATATTATTATACGTCACTAGCTGATTTCGCACGTGACACTTGTATGAGAACAAACGCACATAAGTACTTTTTCTTCCCAGATGTTATCCGAGCATAGAATGAACGAAAAATGAAAACCAGTAACTTAACATTATTTTAAATTTAAAACACTAATAAAAATGCAAGACTAGATCACGGATACACGTAGGAGGCAATAATTTTTTTTTATAGAATTAGCGTCTGTAATATGTATGATACGTTGTATTCTTCTATTTTTTACAAATAATTTTAATACATTAAATTTGCTTAAATAAATATAATTTTTTTGTTTGTTTATTAATATTGATATAATTATTGTACTTGCATGCAGGGTCGGATTAAGCCATCTTGATGCCCTAGGCACAAACCCACATGGGTGCCCTCTTCTGCCCGCACCCCCGATCCTCCACTGACCGCTGGTATGTTTAATATTATGCAAAAAAATTAACAAAGAAAAACCTAACAGATATGTCTGTACTACTATCACACTTATAAAACCTACAAAAAGGTATTTCTGTTTTAAAATTAATAGTTAATTAATTTTGTAATAATAATACACAAAAATACTGTAACTTTTTAAATAGATGAGATAGTCAGAGAAGGCACACATTTACATTTTAAAGTTCGTTTTTCGAGATTAAGATCTGGCAAAGTTTTTGAGCACATAATCAAAGTTAATTTTGAGCAACAAATCTGCCTCAATCATCAGCAGACAGTGCCGGCTTATGCATATAGACAACCTAGGCGGCCGCCTATGGCGCAAAATTAGGTGGGGGGGGGGGCATAATTGAGGATTTTTTTTTTTTTATTTGGGGATGTAAAAATATTAACTCAATTAAAGTTTAGTATTAGCATAAGCAGACGAATTAATAGACTTAGGTAGTGAAAGGCGAAGGGTATTTTATTTAAGATGTCTTAGTAAATAGGAAAGTATGACCTAACACTAGGCCTACTCAGTTTCTTCCCGCCGAAGGCACTTTAAGAAAGGGCGCAGAACTTGTTTTCGCCTAGGCGTCAAAAACCCTAGAGCCGGTCCTATCAGCAGAGATATGGAATCAAGCCTTTCTTGTTTCATTGTCGATTTACTTGAATTTTGTGAACGTTGCAACTGAGAAAAAGAGCGCTCAGATGAACAGTTTGAGGCCATTAATGTCATAAATATGCGCGAGGCAATTTCTATATTTGGAAAAGCACACTCGATGTTTACTCTAACTATTATCTTATCTTATCTTAGGCCTGTACATTACAGACGCTCCTTCTATAAAGAAGATAATTTTGTCCTACGCTCATCTGTGGTCCGAGTCTAGCCTTGCTGTTTTGAGCTATTTTATATCAGATATACATTGTTCTTTTATTTATTATTTTATTGTTAGTTATTTTAGTATTTTATAATCTCTAAGCAATATGTCCCAAGGTATGAAGTGTTGCGAGTTAAGAATGTGACGTCAGAGTCTGGTTGTTGTGGCTGAAAAGGATAAATGGCGGATTTGTGTTTCCCTATAAATTGGAAAGATATTGATTCTTATGTTGTTTGGAATTAAACAGTATTTGTTCAAGTTCAAGAAATGTGTCTGTTTCATTGAATTAATCAGACTCCAACACTTGCATTTTATTAATGTTTTAAATGATGTTAATTTATTGTTTTTCCTGTTCTTTTTTTCGGCAATCCATTCCATGCCCGAATGCCACTCGGAAAGAAATAATACGTAAATGCTTTTGTTCTCGCATAAAGGATAAGGAGAGTGTTTTTGTCTTTATGTTTATCTGAACTTTGCAACAGGTTGTTATTGGGTTGCATAATTCTGCATGACTGAACGTGTTGTTTTCAGATTTTGACGCACCAAACTTGTGGCGAATATATGAGTGGGAATGTTCGGTATATAAATTATTGTTCAGATCTTCAGGATAAGCATTTATTAGTCCTTCACAAAATTAGAACAAATTCAAAAAAGAGCTGCAAGGTTCATGACTAGCGAATATTCCCAATTAACAAGAGTAACACCATTAGTCAAATCATTAAACCTAGAAACACTAGAAGGCAGAAGGGCAAAGAGTAAAGTAGTAATAATACACAAGGCATTAAACACTAATTTAGAAATGCAACACAATAACAACCTGTTGCAAATCTCAGATAAACATAAAGATAAAAACACTTTCCTTGTCCCTTATGCGAGAACAAATGCATATAAGTACTCTTTCTTCCCGAGTTGCATTCGGGCATGGAATGGGTTGCCTGAACAAACCAGGAAAACCAGTAACTTAACATCATTTAAAACATTTATAAAAATGCAAGACTAGACTCGGACCACGGATGAGCGTAGGACGCAATAATCTTCTTTATAGAAGCAGCGTCTGTAATGTATAAGATAAGATAAGATGATTGTGATACATCGACCAAACAGGAAAATCGAACTGCTATATCATTGTATACCTGTCCTCGTCTACTTTTCTCTGTCTCAAGTTTGTCAACAATGGCGTAGAAAGCAGATGCACGAAATTTGTCTCTGGCATTCAGAGATACCACAGGGACATCACCATCAATGACCACTGTCTTTCGTTCACTGTTGACTTTTGTTCACTTATAATCCACACCTGGTGTTATTTCTTTTGCAGCTTTTTTAAATCTTTCAAATTCATCCCTACATTCATGCAAGTGATCTGCTAGTGAAGAATATAAATCAGCTCACGTTTTCAAGTTCACGTGCTCATTTTGTAGAGCTTTACTGACCCTGTGAAAATGTTGTAACACTTCTTCCCGAAAGACAAGCATGAGAGCAAATTCTAATTCTTGCATCTTCTTTTCAATGTTATCTTCTTCTCTTCTGGAGTCCCCCTTCTGTGACTGGTCTTCTTGTAAACATTATAACGCTTCTATAATCTGAGGATGAATCTTTAGAATAGCTTCAGTTGACAGCATGTGCTTCCCATCTGGTATAGGAAAGAGACTTTACCAGCTTTTCATTCAAAAGGCATCCTTTCAGAATTTTCAATCTGTTTGTTGAAGCTGAGAAAAAAGTATAGATCAGTTGCACTGTATGGAGGAAGAAGAAGAGTCAACGGCACTTCTGCCTACCAGATTTAGTGAATGGAAAGCACAGGGTATGTATAAAGGAAACTCATTTTCCTCTAGAATTTTGTTCTGCATGCCTTTGTAGCCCACCGACATATTAGCTGCGTTATCGTATGACTGACCTCTGCATTTCGCAAAATCAATATTGCAAACTTCACGTAAGAACTGCAACACTTCCTCCATACCTTCACCGGTGTGACTTTGCAGGTCCAAGAAAGTCAAAAAGCGCCCAATGGCTATCCGTCTACCACATATCGAAGAACAACTCTTAACTGATCTATATGTGATATATCGGGTGTTGAGTCTACCGACATGCTGAAATAACCGGATGCCTTTACTTCATCTACAATTACTTCATGGACTTTTTGGGACATTATTTCAATCAGTTCTTCACATATAGTTTTGGATAAATAAGAAGGATTTCCTTTTCCAGAATTTCCATATTTCGAAATGTGTGATGCTAAAAATGGATCAAACTGACTGACCAACTCCAGCAACCCTAGATAATTTCAATTTGTGTAAAGATCCAAAATTTTCATTTGTCCCTCTAAAAGCCAGACCAAGCTCATCTATAGTACAAATAACCGCTACTGCTCGCCTCAAAACATGTTTTCAGTAACTGTACTTTTCATTTATTTGTTCTTCTAGCTTATGTAGTAGACCGGAGCCTTATCGACGAGCTATGTATATAATATGCAGTCTTTATGCGTAGACTTTGTTCATGAATATCAACTTTAATGTTATTTTTCCAGTCACTGAACCCATTTTTATCAGCCAAACTAGTGGAACCTTTAGACGCAAAAAGTTTACAAACAAAGCAGTACACAGATCCCATGGATGGTGAATACAATAACCATTTGCATTTGTGCCATAGAAGAGTTTTTATCAAAGGGACCATAATGATGCTGACAGTTAGTGGGCCCACAGTCGACCCAGTAAGCCACAATATCAGCCTAGACGTCAATCCACATTCCTGGATCTACTGCTTGATTTATTTTATCATCTTCATCTTTATCATCTTCATCTTTATCATCATCTTCAGCAGACTGAAATGGGTCTTAACAAATTTCATTTTCAAGGACTAATGCAGTGTCTGGATTTGCTGAACAGCCTATAGTGAGGGACGTATTTAGGATTGTGGGGGCCCTGTTACAAAGGGCCAAATTTATGTGGGGGCCCCTTCGTGGATTCGACTCTGCCAGTGTCACTTAACAATCAAATTATGTGATTTCACATTCACAGTATTTGTTCATTGTTCGCTTCTACAACAGCACTGTTCTAATTGCCGAAAGAAAAGACTAACATTTTTATTTTGGAATGTGTGTGGGCCCCTTTTGTGTGGGGGCCCCTGTTCCATAGGAATATGTGAAACATGCCTAAATACGCCTCCGCCTATAGTATCAAGAGGATTGATGGTGTGAGTAAAATCCTGTTCCGCCTGTTACTTAACTGAAGCTAAAAAATTCGTTAATTTTCTGCTCTAAGCTTTTACAATATACACATTTTTCTTGAGGCCTTGTGGTGCCCCCCAAACGCTTGGTGCCCCAGGCTCGTGCCTTGTGTGCCTAATGGTTAATCCAGGCCTGCTTGCATGGTACATTTTAATTAGTATAGAGAAAAAGTTAGTTTTCAAAGTCATACAGAATAATGTATATTCTGTGTATGTTTACTTATGTGACATTTACATGTTATGGAAAAACGTTTTCAATAATAAATTATAAAACGTATTGTTTATTTAAAGTTAAAATGTTTTAAGTAAGTAGATCTATTTGCTTATCTAAAAGTTTCCACGAAAGACGATGACAAATCTTAGAATCCTCTATATTGGAGGGACTTGATTACATTACAACTTTTCGACGCATGATATACAATAAATGAAAGGAAAAAAAAGAAACTGAAACATATACTTAGATCCTATAATAGATAATAATATGAATTACAAATCTTAGGATCAAGCTGAACTATTCATTTCTCTTGGAAAAGTGCCCATTCAAACGATTTGTGTCAGTACATATAATAACATGGCATACTGAGGCTCAAATTTCAACATAATAATAATATTAAAAGCTAGAATTGAATCTCTACATTAAATAATGGCCACATATGAATATAGAAATAGATGAACGAATACATGTGTTATTATGCAGCTAAGATTATATTAAATTTACATATTTTCAGTTGATGTTTATTATTTTTGCATGATAATTATGTTTCCATTTATTATTATATATATTTCATGTCAACATTTACATATTTACAAAGTAATCACTGATTTATTTGAAACGACGCCCCTGGGAAAAAGGTCTAAAGTCAGACCAAAGGAAACTTCAACAAGGACGGCGGAAAAGGACTTGAAGGCTTCGGGCCTGAACTTTGAGACATCACCTCGAGCTGCAACAGATCGAGACCAATGGAGATCCTTGGCTTCCACCTCAAGTGCGAGCTGGCACTGAAGAGGACTAAGAATAAGAGAGAGGCCGTTCTGGACAGGTGACCGTTCAAAGTCCCTAAGATTGTATGCCCCGTGCTTGTACATTTAACTATTGTATTTGTTTATATTTCGCTTGACTGACTTCTCTGCACACACCAATACATGCAATTGTATTTTCATGTAAATAAAATACAACAAATTAAATACTGCGTTAGTTTTCATTGTCCTGGATAATCAATGTCTGTTGTCGCTATACGTGCATTGTTGAGTTACACGATTGCCATAGACAATGGGGCACAAAGTCAATATTTACGGTAGATAAATGATTGTTTGACATCAAATAGAAATATAAACGCAATCAGATATGACACACATTTAGACGGTCTGCCAACGCTTATCAACATGACGGTGCCTGTGATTTTCCCAAAGCCATGTTGTGACATAAATATTATCCACACCCAAATAAAGTTAATTTATTTGGCGCTTCTATCCATGCTATTAAATTTAACATAATCGGAGCGCTCTTGGAGTAAATTGAGGTGGCAGTTGTATTATTATGTAATGCACACAGCTACTAGCCAAAGATAAAGGTCTTTAAGCTTCTTTTAAAAGAATCAGTGTCTAAGGCAAGATGTTCCAAATAGAAGGCGCCACAGATTCAAATGAGCGCACTTAAAGGCAAACCTGTTTATGTCTAACAACGCTGGACCTAAAACTCTATATTATAATTTGTCCAGCCACGCTAGACCTAAAACTCTATATAAACTATATTATAATTTCCCAGCCTTGCTGGACCTAACACTATAATATATTATAATTTGTCCAGAAACGCTCGACCTAAAACTCTATATTATAATTTGCCCAGCCACGCTGGACCTATAACTATATTATAATTTACCCAGCCACGCTGGACATATAACTATATTATAATTTGTCCAGCCACGCTGTACCTAAAACTCTATATTATAATTTGTCCATCCAAGCTGGACCTATAACACTATATTATAATTTGTCCAACCACGCTGGACACATAACTCAATATTATAATTTGTCCAACCACGCTGGACACATAACTCTATATTATAATTTGTCCAACCACGCTGGACACATATTTCTATATTATAATTTGTCCAACCACGCTGGACACATAACTCTATATTATAATTTGTCCTGCCACGCTGTACCTAAAACTCTATATTATAATCTGTCCAGCCAAGCTGGACCTATAACTCTATATTATAATTTGTCCAGCCACGCTGTACCTAAAACTCTATATTATAATTTGCCCAGCCACGCTGCACCTATAACTCTATATAAACTATATTATAATTTGCCCAGCCATGCTGGACCTAACACTATAATATATTATAATTTGTCCAGAAACGCTAGACCTAAAACTATATATTATAATTTTCCCAGCCACGCTGGACCTATAACTATTGTTACGTCCACAATCCCCTTGTGGCCAGAGCTGTGTAGATCTTGCTGATAATTCTCGTTAGTCCTAGGGGAGACTTTAATTATTAGTATTTATGTTTCAGTATTACACGAACTCTTCTTATAGTCCTGGGCACAAATTCAGTATTTGTATTCCAACATTTCCTTTCTTGTAAATTATGGTAGTAGATAAATCTTATAGTAATGTATACAACACAATAGGATAGTAACTTGACAAAGAAGCTTCAGTGTAACTGTTGTTGATAGTTTATTTCAGGTGGTATGTTCAATATATACAATATATCTATTATGTACAGTTAGAATAAAATAGTGCAAACACAAACGTTCTCAAACGAACATATTTTGAAACTCTCTGTCTTTCAGACAAAACAAATCATTAAATACTATCCGAGTGGTGCAAGGGATAGACCCATTACCAGTAGGGGTGAAAATCATGGTATCATTACAAAACTCATAACAAAAACGATAGGAACTTCCCCTATTAAATAATGAGTCGTTCCCAGACTCTGAGAATTTGAGATCAACACAGAATCCCAACATTACCTAGAACCTTTTATTTTCCTACTAAACGTCCTAATATGGTGTGTAGTAAGAAAAGAGAGAGAGAGAGGAATAAACATTGCGTGTTCCAATTCTTGGAAAAACAATATACATGACACGCCCCCACCCAATGAAAGAAATAATGTACCATAATTACCCAAGTAATACTCAACATGGTACATTTTTCGTACTTAACACTATCGTTTTAACAACCAACAATCAATGGAAGATTATAAGACAATTTAAGCAAACATGGCTCACTGGCACAACTAAATTATAAAAAGTGTCACTACCCAATGGTAATTGTGATTATAACGTGATGGACAAATATTTCCCCGTTAGTATTAATATTAACTAATGTCTCAACAAGTACAAATAATTCAAAAATATTCTAGTCATTCTTATTTTAACTATGTACAGTTGTGTGGATTTTCACCAAAATTTGCAAAAAGTCTTAATCTATTTAAACAAACATAACATTGCTCAAACTCTGTCAATTTTCAACAGTTTACTTCTAATATACAAACCAAAAGATAAGTAATACGTAACTCGAATCAAACTATAGGTTACTTCCCCTTTAAATTACAGTGTCAACTTGACATTAACAGGGTTCATACCTAAGATGATGATACTTCCCCTTTTCTCAAATATGAGGAGAAAATACGCTCTAGTTACGATTACTACAGTAATCTCAATATTAAAATGTAATCCACTATTATGCGTTTTTGGCAAATTTGAAAGTTTAATATAAAAGATTGTTCAGGGTTGAATGAGTGCCCACCTTTAGGTACCTTTGTTTCCCTCCATTCCCGGATATATGGAATATATAACAACCTATATACAACATAGTGAATATCCACTAGATTTTCCCATTCTATTACCATGATATAACAATTTAGCAATAGATTTCCAATATTATCTATTAATTTATACCAATTAAGATTACATCTCTTTCTAAGATAAAAATTGTACATATTATTATTTAGTTCCATTCATTAACTAAAATAAAACAAGATAATAAATCAACTAGCTCAAAGTTTTCCCACTTAATTGCATGTGATGACAATTACTTTTATCCATCCATATCAAGTAAATACGTGCATATTATATATTTATTGCATCATGCATCAACATTTAAATGGAATTTCTTTTCCATAATCAAATGAATTTAAAATATATCAGAACATCAATATTATACATGATTATAAGAATTATTAATACTTTCAAAAGACTTGACTTCTGTATGATACAAGTATTCTATAGGTATTACATAATCAAAATTCAAACGAATGATAGGTTATCATGACACATTCTTAATGAATAAATGAGATGATCTGAAAAAGAAGTATGGGGTTATTCAGTCAATCATGTAGCACCCGAGATAGAGTATCAGCTATGACCTTGTCTCTATCTTGTCGATGATATGGGGAATGGGATACCAGTCGGTCTCTGTCAAATTACTTAATTTCCCAAAGTCTCTATAAAACTGCAGTGTGTGGTCGGCTTTTGGTACCATCACACAGGGTGTAGACCATTTGCTATCACATTTTTCTCCTATGTCATCTTCTAACATATTCTTTACATCTAATTTAATATGCTCAGGTCTGATGGGGTCGAATGGATGCTGTTTAATAGACCTGGCACTATTGGTTAACACTACATCGTGCTCTATGACATGTGTCCTACTGGGAACATTTGTAAACATTGACTTATTTTCATGTACCAGCTCAATAATCTTCTCCTTATCTTCTACCGGAAGATGTTCTAGCCTTGTATCTAAACTCTTAAGGGCATCTGTATTATTAAGTTTACTTTCTGCTAACTTATATTCTATCCTAGATAAATTCGTCGGGACTCTAGCTAACGAAATCATGGGGACCTCCCGTGGTTTACTCTTTTCCCTGGAAACATAGGGCTTAAGCAAATTAATATGGCATACCCTCTGCTTTTGTCTCCGGTCAGGAGTCTTTATCAAATAATTGACCTCGCCAAGCTTTGACTCTATCTCATAGGGTCCACTAAACTTTGCACTTAAAGGCTGATTTTGCAAAGGTAGAAACACAAGAACTTTGTCACCTGGTGCAAAAGTTCTAGCTGTAGCTTTACGGTCATAGTTCTGTCTCATACGCTCCTGCATCTGTGGAAAATGAATCTTCACATGGTTAAAAGCATGATAAAGCCTATTTTTAAATTTATCTACATATGACAAAAGTCCAATCGGTTCACTGTCCGTTAGCCAAGTTTCATGTAGAAGTTTCAACGGACCTCTGACTGAGTGTCCATACACAAGTTCGAATGGGCTAAACCCCAGGGATTCCTGAGTGGCCTCCCTTGCAGCGAACAGTACATAAGGCACACCCTTATCCCAGTCTTTCTCGTTTTCATAACAGTACTTTTTAAGCATCGATTTTAATGTCTGATGAAACCTTTCCAGAGCTCCCTGGCTCTCAGGATGATAGGCACTTGATAGCCTATGGCTTATCCCTAATTGTTCCATGACTTGTTTGAAAATGTTCGAAGTAAAGTTAGTCCCCTGGTCGGACTGTACTGTCTTCGGTAGGCCATAACGTGTGAAGAAATTTGTCAGGGCGTCTACCACCTTCACTGTTGTTATGTTCCGCAACGGAATGGCTTCCGGGAAGCGAGTGGATGAACACATGACTGTGAGCAGGTATTGAAAACCGGCTTTTGTTTTCGGCAACGGGCCCACGCAATCAATGAGTATATGATTGAATGGTTCGTCGAACGCTGGTATCGGCTGGAGTGGGGCGACAGGAATTCGTTGGTTAGGACGTCCTACCATTTGGCATACGTGGCAAGTCTTGCAGTATTGTTCGACATCTCTTCTCAGTCCTGGCCAGTAGAAGTAAGGGAGGATACGGTGGTGCGTTTTTCGGACTCCCATGTGACCAGCGAAAGGAAGATCATGCGCCATACGCAGTATATCTTGACGATAGCACTTAGGTATTACAATCTGGTGAATACTGTCCCACTCGTTTGTACCTGAGTTGAGCAGTTTCGACTTTCTCATCAACACTTCATCTTTCATGTAGAAACATTCCGCCATTGCATCTGCAGTCTTTTCATCAACAGCTTTCATTCTGAGTTGCATTATTACTTCGTCATTCAATTGTTCTTTCACCAATTTCTGCTTTGGTGACAAAATGTTATCGTTCTCTGTTGCATCACCAGTTGTTAGTTCAGCGAAGAACGTAGCACTTAAATCGATGTCAGGTGTTTCTGTTATCACTGTTTCATTCGCATGTGTGTCTTCAGAACAGACAAACACATCTTTCGTTGCACTACACGGCGTAGCAGGAGTCTTTACCGACTTCTTTTTCTGCATTGCTCTTGTCAGTGCACATGTTGGGCGTTCATTGGCAGGACGTAGGTTTTTGTCCTCCGCCATCTTTGTCTCCAACACTTTAACCATGGGCTCGACAGTGACTCTGCCGCCCATAATGTCATTTCCTAATATCATGGAAACGCCTTTGACGGGTAGTGCGCGCCACACTCCCACTACGATGTTACCTGTAAAAATATCCGACTCGAGTTTTATTCTGTGCAGTGGAGCTTCCACAGCCTCCATGCTAGCACCTCTCAGCACAACAGACTCACCGGTACTGGTGGCATCTGTTAACGGCACACTGCCCTCCAGGATCACGCTGACAGCAGAACCCGTGTCACGTAATATCTGTATTTTCTTCTTGCTGAGTACATCGACTTCTGTCGACACTGTCCCCTCGTAGACAAAGGGTCGAAAATCGGATAGGTCGTCCTCTTCCGGGACTTCAGGAACCATCTGTTCCTCACGGCCTTCTGAAAGCATAATAGATTGAGTACAGCTATTCTCTTTAACCTTAGATAGACTGTTCTCAAAAACCATCGACTCCACAACTATGGGCGATGCCGGCCGCATTTCTTTTGAGTTTCTTGACCCTGTGTTGCACACTTCTTCTGTCTGCTTGCTATCTTTCTGCACTCTGGCACAGTGTAGAATAGCACCTTGCTTCTTGGTAAGGATCCAACAATCTTTCTTCATGTGGCCCTCTTTCTTGCAATTGAAACATACCACCTTTGCTTTATTTACATCTGTCTGCTTCCTGAAATGAACTAAGTTACTATTATTATTTACACCACTGTTCTTATTATTGTTTTCACTTGTCTCTTTTGGTTTACTAGCCTCCTTGGACTCTGGTTTGTGCACTTTGGGTTTGTCAGCATAATATGGCTTTATGCTGGCGTGAATTATGGCATAGTTATCTGCCAATCTAGCAGCTTCATGCACATCTTCAACCCCTCGGTCTGAGATGTGAGTTTTAATATCCACTCGAATACAATCATTGAATTCCTCAAACAATATTAGGTTCTTGAGTTTATCAAACTCACTTACATTGTGTGACCTTAGCCACTGTTCTAACATTTTCTCCTTTTGTCTCAAAAAGTCTACATGAGTTTGATCATATGCCTTCTTTCTGTCTCTAAATAGCTTTCTATATTTTTCTGGTGTCAGGGAATAACTTTTTAGCACCCTATCTTTGATTACTTCATAGTCATTTATTTCCTCGGGTGTTAAACTCAACACTACGTCCAATGCTTTTCCTTTGTTGAGAGTTGACCTTAACAATAAAGCCATCTTATCATCAGGGAACTGATAATCTACAGCTATCCTCTCAAAAAGCAAAAAGAAATCTTGAACATCTTCTTCTCTGAATATAGGCAAGTGTTGCTTCATTGCGCTAATATCCATACCATTGCTGTCCCTACGATGGTCAGGTCTGTTCATGCGTGCCATCTCTATCCTTTCTCTGCTTTCAATCCTAATTCTTTCATTTTCCCTTTCAGTTTCTATCCTAATTCTTTCATTTTCTATCCTAATTCTTTCCAATTCCATTCTCTTCATAGCTAATTGGAATTTTAGGCTTTCACTCAACCCTTCATCTTCATCATTGTTTGATGATCTAGATGACATATTTCTTACCTCGTCTCCGTGGGCAATTACCTCGCCCCCACTGGGAGCTACATAACCTTCATTGATATCGTTCTGTCCCACTTCAACTACACTACCAGTGTTCATGGCATTCTGCCCGTTCAAACATGTCATAATTTCTTTGGTCAAACGATTACGATTAGGTCTTGCCTGTCCTGCCTCAATCCCAAAGGACTCAGCTAATTCTTTTAGTGCAGCAAATGACATGGCATTAAGTTCCTCACTTGATATATTCGAAGCCATAGTATAGCGTTCGAAATATTTGTTATAGTAGAGTAGTATATATTGTATAATAAAATATAAAGTTCCAACTTACGATTTGTCCAGAAATTTGCACAATATAATATTAAACACTTCGTGGAATCTTCACACTTCCCAAGGAATAAAAACGCAAACCAGTTCTCTCCTCTTTTTTAAAAAGAATAGTTTCACAGTCCTGAAAACGAAACACAAATATGCCGCTCTCAGTACTACTAATGTCACAAAATATTTATAGGTCAGGAAAAAATATAACTCAAATTTTCCAGACGAGATCAACAAATTTTTTTTTTTTTTCAATCCTAGATCAAGAAAAGTAGAACTCAAATCTACCGAACGAGACTAACAAATCTTGTCAATCCTAGGTCAGGAAAAGTAGAACTCAAATATACCGGGCGAGACCACCAAATTTTTTTACGTCCACAATCCCCTTGTGGCCAGAGCTGTGTAGATCTTGCTGATAATTCTCGTTAGTCCTAGGGGAGACTTTAATTATTAGTATTTATGTTTCAGTATTACACGAACTCTTCTTATAGTCCTGGGCACAAATTCAGTATTTGTATTCCAACATTTCCTTTCTTGTAAATTATGGTAGTAGATAAATCTTATAGTAATGTATACAACACAATAGGATAGTAACTTGACAAAGAAGCTTCAGTGTAACTGTTGTTGATAGTTTATTTCAGGTGGTATGTTCAATATATACAATATATCTATTATGTACAGTTAGAATAAAATAGTGCAAACACAAACGTTCTCAAACGAACATATTTTGAAACTCTCTGTCTTTCAGACAAAACAAATCATTAAATACTATCCGAGTGGTGCAAGGGATAGACCCATTACCAGTAGGGGTGAAAATCATGGTATCATTACAAAACTCATAACAAAAACGATAGGAACTTCCCCTATTAAATAATGAGTCGTTCCCAGACTCTGAGAATTTGAGATCAACACAGAATCCCAACATTACCTAGAACCTTTTATTTTCCTACTAAACGTCCTAATATGGTGTGTAGTAAGAAAAGAGAGAGAGAGAGGAATAAACATTGCGTGTTCCAATTCTTGGAAAAACAATATACATGACACTATATTATAATTTACCCAGCCACGCTGGACCTATAACTATATTATAATTTGTCCAGCCACGCTGTACCTAAAACTCTATATTATAATTTGTCCAGCCAAGCTGGACCTATAACTCTATATTATAATTTGTCCAACCACGCTGGACACATAACTCTATATTATAATTTGTCCAGCCAAGCTGGACCTATAACTCTATATTATAATTTGTCCAGCCACGCTGTACCTAAAACTCTATATTATAATTTGTCCAGCCACGCTGTACCTAAAACTCTATATTATAATTTGCCCAGCCATGCTGGACCTAACACTATTATATATTATAATTTGTCCAGCCACGTACCTAAAACACTATATTATAATTTGTCCAGCCAAGCTGGACCTATGACTCTATATTATAATTTGTCCAGCCACGCTGTACCTAAAACTCTATATTATAATTTGTCCAGCCACGCTGTACCCAAAACTCTACATTATAATTTGCCCAGCCATGCTGGACCTAACACTATAATATATTATAATTTGTCCAGAAACGCTAGACCTATAACTCTATATTATAATTTGCCCAGCCACGCTGGACCTATAACTCTATATTATAATTTGCCCAGCCACGCTGTACCTAAAACTCTAAATAATAATTTGTCCAGCCACGCTGTACCCAAAAATCTACATTATAATTTGTCCAGCCACGCTGGACCTTACACTCTACTTATAATTAGTCCAGTCAGTGATAACTTAGAGTGACATCTATTCTTAAGAGTGTCAGAGAAAAGAAAATGTAGAATTATAAAGTAATAGAAAACATTATATTCACTGTACTGTGTATTCGCCGTCGATCTTTGGCTGCAATGAATCAAAACTAAACTATAGAATTACATTCATTGAAAAGACCTACCCACACTTGTAAACAATACTAACGTATTACTTATTGTCTATGAAATAATCCAACTTTGAATCTTCTCCTTCTTGTATTTCCATTTTAGATGTTTACTTCATCTTTTTAAAGTAAGGTAAACAAATCATCAATTTATTTTTATTGAATCTTTTGAGATAATTAATTTGTTTATGTCGCTATGGATAACATCATTTAATAAGTCGAAATTGGACAATCTATAAATTATTAGAATTTTATAGAGCAATATTGAAGTGGACACGGACAACTTAAAAATAATTATTCAGTACAACTTCAATAGTAACTCGCTTCTTTGTACTTTTACTTTATTTGTTTAACTCTTCCCATCATCGAACAAAATTGATCCATAGGGCCGGTGGAACAGCGTTCACCTATTTCTCTTACCACGGCATACTGGGTGATTGTGAGGCCAGCAGTATGGACAGCCGCCTTTACCCCAACTGAGGTCAGAGCTGGGTACACTCAGGGTATCGGACACCGTGCGTGATTTGACTCAATTGCGGTGAATAACTAATGTGAGATAGTATTTTAGTTGATATAATTTTTACATTTGTAGAAGTTCCTTCTTATAAAGCTTACTATTTTGCTAGATAATGTTTTTTTTAATTACTTCATCAATATGTGGATTCAAAGATAATTTATTATTTACTATTACTCCTAAGTACCTTGCAATTTTAGTTTTGGTTAGGTTTTGAGTTGACAACTGAAAGAAGATAAAATATGAAGTACCAGGTGACCGATCATTCGATCGGTAATAAAGAGCAGGCGCTTGTACCTTAACATCATGTGTATGTAAAATAACAGTGCATAAATTTTAAAAATACGTCTTTACCAGACCAATAAATTGTATTTGTCTTTTTTCTTTTTTTCTACTATGAATAACATGGGCTTTAAATTCTAACAGTCGAAGGAGATTTTTATTTGTGTAGTCTAATATCTAGATTTTGCCCAATAACCCCCCCCCCTCCCCCTCAAAAAAAAAAAAAAAAAAAGCTTAATCTCATTTTAAACCCAAATAAAAAAAAACATGTAGGCTAGAGTTGTCAGTTTTAAATCCAACAGAAATATATGTCATTTATGTCATTAAATCGCCAGGCTACAGCGAATATAGAACAGTACTGCACGTTTGGTTATGTGCAAGTCTAAAAGAGACTCGGGAACTGCCCTTCTAGGCCTACGCTCGCTCTACTGGCTCCCAGTAAAAGCCAGAATTGAGTATAAGGTGGCGCTTCTTTGCCATCAGTGCATCGTTAATAACGAGTTTCCGTCCTATCTCAAGGCACTAACCACACCTTATGTCCCGCAAAGAACACTTCGTTCTGCAAACTCATCGCTTCTGGAAGAGCCCCGATTCTCTCTGACGACCGTTGGTCTTAGAGCCTTCTCAGCATCCGGTCCGAAGGTGTGGAATCAACTTCCCATTCAACTGAGGCGAACAAGCTCTACTGTTACTTTCAAAAATAACTTAAAAACTCATTATTTCAATATTTACCTTAGATAACATTTAACATGCTTTAGAAACTTACTATCTTATTTATGGGTTGGGTCGGTTAATGCTACATTTATTTGTTTTGTCTTTTTTTTTTAAACATCAATTTAGCTCTGTCACCTGGCCTAGGGTAATATCCGTATTCTTAGTTGTATGTTAAACGCGCTCAGAGCTTACATTATGTTTGTTAGCAGCGCTATACAAATATTATTATTATTATTATTATTATTATTTAAAAGACTGAAAATGAAAAGTTTAAATTTTAAATATTGTGAATTACGTTACAATTTTTAGTTCTTCTACCCCTTCCCCTATTGGTGTACGCTCGTTTGAATCTGTGGAACGGCTTACCTGAGACACTGAAAAACTCTGTGTCAAAAAAGGCATTCAAGAAGAATTTGAAGACTTTTCTTTTCAACTAAGTTGATCAAGTACACATCCATCAGCAAAAAACTTGTTTGAAACTATTTTCAAATGTTATTGTCGTTTCGTGCCTCCATCGGCCGAAACATTGTTTAAAACTGTTTAATAAGGGGGTTATTGTCGTTTCGTTTTTGTGAGCGCGCTGAGCATGCATTTATTAGCATGGTGTGAGGCGCTATATAAATGACCAATTAATTAATTAATTGATTAACTTTAACAACTGTCAAACTTTCCTATAAGATTATGTCAATTTTTTAAACTCCCTCTATCAACCCATTCAAGCATTCGGCATGGAATGGGTTGCCTGAACAAACCAGGAAAACCAATAACCTGACATCATTTAAAACATTAATAAAAATGCAAGACTAGACTCGGACCACGGATGAGCGTAGGACGCAATAATCTTCTTTATAGAAGGAGCGTCTGTAATGTATAAGATAAGAAGCTAACAATGAGTTACGGCCGGCAAATATGTTTGATATGAATTAAAAAGGTCTACAAATAAATGTAAATCGGGTACAAAAAAATAGGCATAGTCTAACTGGAGAATCGAACCCGGGTCGCCCGCACAGCAGTCCTCTACGTTAACTACTTAGCTAGAGAAGGCACATGTCAGATGTGAAAAGCTATTATTCAGTATATAGGACTAGGCCTAAATAAGTCAGGTACACAAACTCACAAATTGACCAATGGGGATCCGTGGGGACACAAACACGATCTTTATATATTGAGAGATTTTCAATGTTTTCAATGTATTATT
The DNA here is from genome assembly GCA_949126835.1 of Anisus vortex. Classification (NCBI taxonomy): domain Eukaryota; kingdom Metazoa; phylum Mollusca; class Gastropoda; family Planorbidae; genus Anisus; species Anisus vortex. The sequence continues at coordinate 67,778 of CASBPS010000036.1, read as the reverse complement.
CCAAACATTGTTTGACAAAAAAGTAAAAAAATATAGTTTGGTGTTAACATTATCTATTATCCTCCCTTTGTGTTACTATTTATAATAAACTATCGCGGCAAAATATAATATTGATTAATTAAAACAATGGTATGATAAACATTTTTTTTTTTTTTATTTTGAGCATTAAACTTAAATACTAAATAATTAAAGGTGAAATTATGTTATTCATTGAAAAGACCGCAAATGAAAAGATTATAATATATTATATAGGCTACGTTAGATGATGTGTTTAATTTCTTCCCCCACCCCCCGCCCTTCAATAAAACTAACAGTATATTACACTTCTGACTATTGTTATAAGAAAAATACGAATATACTGAATTTACATCTTTTCTAATTTACCAGATTTCGAATTGACAATGTTAACATATTCTAATATGTCTTACTTTGGTAGGCCTTTATAAGCAAATCATTCATATTTTTTATGAAACATTCATTGAATTTTTAAAAAAGTGGATACTAATACAGTGTTTATTATTTACAGTGTAGAGTATACTGCTACATTGTATGCTATATACAGCGTAGTGTATACTGCTACAGTGAACACTATATACAGTGTAGTGTAATCTGCTACAGTGTACACTATTTACAGCTATTCATTGTTTAAACACAAACAAGTTTTAGAGGCTGTTTTTTTTTTCAAAAAATGTCAGATAAAAGAAAGTTAAAAATAGACCTTTAGTTTGTTGAAACTTCATCTAATTCTGTTATTATTTAAACGGCAAACTATTATCTGACTATTAATTAATTCGTAAATATTTATTTGTTTTTCTTTTTTTATTATTTAATCTAAAATATATTGAAGTTTAATCTAAAATATATTGAAGACGTTCTAATCTAAATAAGCCGCGAGGGCCGCATACTATCATTTGTCCGCCCGCGCGTTACCCACTGGCCGTAGTTTGCACACCCCTGCATTACATACATTACACTTGGTCTTGCTTTAAATTATTTCTATCATCGGTGCGCAACAGTAGTCTAAACAAGAAATTAAATTTCTTTCTGCTGTAGTAAGCCTACGGGTATTCCCGAAACGTCATAATTGCGACGCAACAAAACACCGTACTTGAAAGCAGCAATACACGTGGGTCGAGCAATGGCATGTTTTCACGGCCAAAATCAATTATCTACGATAAATCTAATGAGTATTTTTGTTTAACGTCCATTTCCGATTTTTATTTGTGGGGCCGAAAAGCTGTAGATTTTTTTAAGGTGAAACAAGTCGTGCATTAAAACATGAAGATAATCGTTAGAGCGCTTTTGAAGAAAATTTCCAGACATAAATATATACAAGCTACATTGCCCGGCGTTGCCCGGGTGAAAAACAAAACAGGACTGTATTACTGTATTAGGTGCAGATAAAAATTGTATAAACTACAATTAAAAGAAAGCTATAAATCTAATATTTAAAAGAAAACTAAAAATTAGTATAAATCTAATATTTAAATAATTATTTTTTTACTGAAGACTATTAGAAAAGTAATTTAAAATAAATATTGTAATCGGGTAAAAAAATAGGCAAGTATTTTTATTTAACAAAAATCTAAATTGTCTTTTGTTTTTAAAAGTTTGAAAAAAAAAAGGTATAGTCTAACTGGAGAATTGAACCCGGGTCACCCGCATAGCAGTCCGCTACGTTAACCACTGAGCTAGCGGAGACGCATGTTCAATCTGAACAATTATTAGACAGTAGATAGGCCTAGGCCTAAATAGGTCAGTGACACAAACTCACGTGATTTCAAATTGACCAATGGGGATCCTCGGGGGGCTTAACACGGTCTTTTTATATATATAGATACATACAATTTTAACTCGTATTATAGTATAGGATATTATGTTATACAAGTGAAGACATCTAAGTGAAAATAACCGAAATCTTAAAAAATCCATCTATTAGAAGAGTCTCTGGCCAGGCGTAGTTACCTAAAATGTTTCATTTTATTATCCAATTATTATTAGTCATACATTATTAAACAGGGTCGAATACGATAAGATTAACTTAGAACGTGCTACCATTTAATATCGATCGTATTTTTCAGATAACATGTAGTAAATAAATCATAACAGCCACTTCTCCCATCTCACATACACCAACATCTCAAGACTCTCAGCTCTCTATCACATTCTAGTCCGTTAGGATTTCTCTTGTCTACTCTTTACCCGATACTGATCTTATCTCTACGCATTTTTTTAAATTTTATTTGTAATTAATTATTAGTAAACAACGTGACGTCAAAAACTCACTTCCTGGTTACAATGTACAAGCACATATTGAACTATTTAAATAATACGTATTTCAAATTATTTGCAAACCAAACCAAACCCTTACAATTATGTATACACCCATAGAGATGTATAATACAAGTAGCAATCTAACTCATTTAACTACTTGAAATAGTTTTTTTTTAATGTATTGTACTGTGTAAATGTTGCAGCTCTATGTTCATTGTTAAGTATACAATTGTAAATTTAATGTCAATGAGGAAGTTAAAATAGTGTTATGTCTCTAAATATATTTATTTGTTGTTTTTTTTTCTTGTCATGTAATGAATGCGTCATAATATACTAATATAAATCTTTTACCACACGTTGGTTCATCTAGCTATTTACCAGTTTATAATAGCACGACATACCTTGGGATTGTGTGGAAAACCCATCGCCCTAGTTGTCATAAGTTTTCCTTAACTAAAGTCAAGTAGCTATCAACGCTAAGAAGACACAGGGACAACCATTGAGACCATGAAGTTTAAACAGGACTCAAACACAACTGACACGGAATGGCAACGTCCTGCCTTACGACCGTCGATCCCCATTTACATAAGCATACCCTCTCTAATTTCATATTTGTTAACTTATGTGGTATATATATATAAATTATATATATATATATATATATATATATATATATATATATATATATATATATATATATATATATATATACGAATTATAAACGTATTATGGTTAGATTAAAGATTAGCATTACACCATTTCATCTAGTGTTTCCTTAGAAGCACAATTTTCACACCAAATGATTCAAATCTTTGATTGTGCATAAAACATATTATGTATACATTTCAATGAACCAAGCTCCTTGGCCTGGAATATGCTTTGCTTGGGCCCACAAGTTAAGCCTTGTCGGCTTGGAGATTTAAAGAAACAAAATTACTCTACCGGTTTCTTTCTGGGTGTTCCAAACCTCTACAACAATGCAACTGTATTTTCCCAGAGATATGCTTCGCGATATTATTTAAGATGCTTAAACATCAGTATGGCTTTGGCGTAAAGCAAGAATATACCTTAAAAAACGCAATATCCTACCCATAGAAAAGCTAGGTCAGATCTATTGAAAATCAAGCATTCTCTGCATTGAATATCTTGTACTTGAAACAAGATAACATACACCCAGATTCCAGAGGGGATGAATGGATGATAACTATCTATGATAGTGATTTACATTGAAAAAGCATCGGTAAAATAGTTCAGATATTATTAATTACGTCATGTATATGCCATCCCGTAGAGCAGTGGTCGGCAACCTATTGCTAATAATGTGCCAAACTAGGATTTCTAAATCATTCAGCGTGCCAACAGCCTAAAAGTCAACCTGCTCTATTATACTTGTTTTCTTATAAGACAAGTAGGTAATTTAAATCCGTAGCTAGACAAAGGCCAAAAGCAAAGAAACTGAAATCGTTACAGCGTTTTATATTTAGGCCTAATTTGAAAAAAATAATGTGCATGTAATTATCGTCCTTTTTATTAGCATTTACAAACACCAAATACAAAATTATTTTACCAAACTTGTACATTTATGATAACAATTTTGTAAACGTTATCATTTAGTTGTCAAGATACATATCTATCTACTGATAATATTAATTATAATATTACTAGTGGTTATGCCCGTCAAAATGACGGAGAAAAGAATGACTATAATGTGTTTTGTTAAGAGAGAATAAAATAAAATTACAATAAAAACTGCAGTGAGAAAGTTTCTTTCGATATTTAGTGTTGTTTTTTTATATTGTTTCTGGTCACCCTGGCACATGCATGAGAATTGTTGATGTCAAGCTTCTGGTATTAAAATGTAGCGAACAATTGTGTTGACTTAACCTGTTATTAATAGGCCTAATATTAAATTAACAATAGTACTATCAAGAAGATAAAAAAAAACACAAATAACAAACAATAAAAAAGTAAATAGTATAAAAAAAAGTACATAATAATATTTCAATACAATAACAAGTGAGAAAGTTTTTTCTGTATTTAATTTGTGTTTTTGCTTATTGTATCAATATAAAATACTATTGAGAACGTTTCTTTCGGTAGGCCTATTTAGTTTCTGTTCTTTTTATCAGTCACCCTGGCCCTGGCACATGCATACAAATTGTTGACGTCAAGCTTGTGTTATTAAAAAGTAATCATTTATATAGTGTTACGAAACGTAAATTCCCTACATTGTAATGTTAATAAACCAACTAAATCATTTAAGCGAATTGCGTTTAAACGATATAAAATATTTCTCAGCTCAAGGTTTCCCCCGGGTTTTTCCTAACTTAATTAGAGCATTATTGTTTTTTTTACTAACCTCGATAAAAACATGAACTGTTCACGCGAATACAGCATGTCAAGGTCGATCGGTCTCTCCTTATTTTGTTAGAGCATTATTGCTTGTTCTTAATAAAAAGACAATCTGATCACGCAGTCAACACGCGGGCTAGATTAAAAAAACTTGTGTCACTAGGCTGGCTGGATTTTCCAACAATTGACCCATAATATATTTCTACGCGATTCGACACTTTTAGTTTAGTTCTTGACGTGCATTCGATCTAGTTACAGCAAATATTCTCCGCTCTGAGTATCGTTTCTATTTGATTTGTATTATGAAAAATTTATTATTCTACTATTAACTACAATGCTATATGTTAATTGAGGATATTCATTACTAATTGGAATATGTGTATTTCTTGATTGTGTATATAATATTATTTGGATTCCTACTGGATTGATGTTGTAAATTAAACCAAATTTATCGTTGCTTTCAACACTTGGTTAACGTCAATATTTCAAAGTTATATACATGTGTGTATGTGTAATATTTATTCAACTATATTAATAATTTACACTACAACTCAACATCGAGGTTCATGCTGTATAATATGAGCCACACAAATAATTATACATGAAGTAAAATCAACTGAAAACTCTAAAACTACGCTATGTGAATTGCCAGGGGATTATAAGAACCAGGAATACTCTAGACAACTACAAATAAACTTCAGAATGATATAATAAGATCTTCACTAATACAAGGATACTCACACTAATAATAACAATACTATAACTATTATTTTCATAAATTGAATGGGGGCTCTAGCCGTAATAACATTATAAATTATAATTATACTTGTGTGATATAAATAGAAGGTCTCATCAATGATTTATTATGGTGAATAAATAGCCTTGTAATAAAATGGGTTTTGCTCGTCAGTGATTTACTAACAAACGTTTAGAGGATTTACTTCAACTTCAAGAATCGTTATACTAATTACACAAACTATTTACAACTGCCGTAATACATACTCGTAACTTGGATGGATTGTGTTGGAAAATATGAACAATATACAATATACTAAAGATTGTGATTGAATTGAACATTACTATTGAGAATCGGAAAACTTAACTATTCAGCCTGGAAAATTATCTGGTGTATTATTTTTTCAAACAAAGTAACTCCAAGAAAGTATTATTTTTATGACCTTGTTGTGACAAATCTGAACTGTGTGGTGTAGTGAATTATTCAAAGGACAGAAAGTAAGTTGGACTCTTTATTGTATTATTAACAAGATTTATAGTAACTTTTAATAATATATAAAATGGAAGCCACAAATAATCTTACATTGGATCCAGAGATATTTGATCTAACCTCAGAACAGCTTAATAAAATGTCGATGATACAACTAAAAGAATAGGCTAAATCATTGGGCATTTCTATCACAGAAACTAGGCCATCAAAAACTAAATTACTTCAAGAGTTAACTGAGTGTTTAAGAAAACAAGGTACACTAATTATTGAAGAATTTACTGCTAATGATAACATTAATGATGAATCAGATGATGAATTACCTTTTCCTATAAAACAAAGAGTAAAGCATACAACTGGTGACTTAAGTGAAGAATTGAAATTTAAACTTGAGTTAAGAAAGATGGAATTAGAGATGGAAAGAGAAAGAGAAAACAAAAGAATTGAGATGGAAAGAGAGAGAGAAAGCCAGAGAATTTAGATGGAAAGAGAAATAGCAAGAGAGAAAATAGCAAGCCAAGAAAGAATTGAGATAGCAAGGTCTCGTACGTCAAATCATTCGAATGCAAGCTCTGAAGCAGATGCAGAACTGTATAAGTTTAAGAAACATATTCCAGTTTTTGAAGATAATTCGGTGGAAGAGTTCTTCATGATTTTCGAGAGAAACGCTAGAGACTATCAATTTCCCGAGGGCAAGAAAGCTATACTTCTACGCTAAGCTCTGAACAAAGGAAAGGCACTTGATGTTGTATTAAGTCTTACTGAAGAGGAATTGTATGATTATGAACTAATCAAGAATAGAGTACTGCTAAGTTATGCACTAACACCTGAAAAATATAGAAAAGTGTTTCGTGAGTCTAAGAAAGAACAGGAACAATACCATGTTGATTTTCTAAGACAGAAAAAGAAATATTTTGAAAGATGGATTCGATCCAAAGGTGTAAACAAAGACTTTGATAAATTAGCTAATCTTATGCTAATGGAAGACTTTAACAATAACATCAGAGGTGATGTAAGAATACATTTAGCAGACAAAGGTGTAGAACAAGTAGAAACAGCAGCAGTAATGGCAGATAAATATGTTATTATCCATTCCAGCAATAAATTTACAACAGTTGATAAATCTAAATTCCAGAATCGAGATATGAAGGTAGAAAAGAAAACCATGAATCCAAATGAATCCTATCAATCAAAGAGACATCAGCAGAGCAATGAAGGTCCAACAAATTCCAAGCCAACCTGTAGCCATTGTAAACGAATTGGACATACTAAGGAAAAGTGCTGGATATTGAATGGGAACCCAAATAAAAAGAATGTTGTCTTATCGTATGTAGCAATGCCAAAACAAAGAACTCATGAAAATGGAAAGAAGGATATTAGAACTCAAACAGAGATACCTAGTGCTAATGCAGATAACCTGACAAAACACACGTATCTAGGAAACTTGAAACCAGAAATAGTTCCTGAAATAGAGACAATGGTTTTCAATAATTCTAATTCTAATCTGAGCTCCAAGGAGTCTATATCAGATAGAACCACCATGAGTACTAAACATACCTCTTACAAAAATAACTTGGATACAGATCTCATCGATACTGAGATACCAAGTAATTGTTTGCCATTCATTGAAGAAGGTACCGTGTCATCCATAATAAATGGTGTCACTAGTGAAAAGAACATCAGAATACTCCGTGATACAGGGGCTGAGGTTTCACTACTTTTAGAGAATACTGTTCCTACGTCACAATCGACATATACAGGACAGGATCTTACTATTCAAGGTGTATCAAGGAAAAATGTACAAGTTCATTTGCATCAAATACAGCTGAAGAGTGCGTACTTCACTGGAAATGTAGTTGTGAGTGTATACAAATCACTTCCGTTTAAAGGCGTTTCTTTAATACTGGGAAATGATATTGCTGGAGATGTGGTGCATTCCATATCCAAGAAAAAACAATGCCTTAATAAAAGTGAGAGCTTTATCAAACCTATATGCATCGTCACTAGAGGTATGGCCCAACAACAAAAGTCTGTCGAAACCATGTCAAAGTAAAAAATAGAACCAGAAATTGACCTACAGGCAACTTTCCTGGCTGACATTTTGAGTGGTCCCTCAGTCAAGACTACTGAAAGTAATTTGTCACCTCGACAATTACTCCTATTAGAACAGAATAGAGATTCAGGAATTAAACACCTGAAGAAAAAGGTGATAACTGAACAGGAGGCGGAAATTAAAGGAAATGGATTTTTTCTGAAGGAGGGAATATTAATGCAAAAATGGAGAGATGTGAAATGTGATAATGACAATTGCAGAGAAGGAAGTCAGATTGTGGTACCAGCCATATATCGCAATGACATTTTACACATGGCTCATGACACGCCATTTGCTGATCATCTAGGAGTGAACAAGACTTACCGTCGAATTCTTCCGTACTTCTATTGGCCTGGACTACATCGTGACGTCACAAAATACTGCAAGTCATGCAATACATGCCAGATAGTTGGTAAACGTAACCAGACTATACCGGTAGCACCTATAAAGCCAATACCTGCCTTTGCAGAACCATTTAGCCACTTGCTAATAGACTGTGTAGGTCCTTTGCCTAAAACAAAGACAGGACACCAGTACTTATTCACTATAATGTGCACTGCCACGAGATATCCTGAAGCTATTCCGCTACGCACCATTAACGCAGATAAGATATCTGACGCACTGATTGCATTTTGTTCAAGATACGGTCTTCCAAAGACTATACAGTCAGACCAAGGATCTAACTTTACATCAAAGCTGTTTAACCAGGTCTTAAAGAAACTAGGCATCCAACATGCAACTTCAACTGCGTACCATCCGCAAAGCCAAGGTGCCCTAGAAAGATATCATCAGACTCTGAAAACCATGCTCCGCACATACTGTTTTGAGAACACTGAAGACTGGGATCGCGGTATTCCATTCGCTCTTTTCGCGACTAGAGAAACTGTGCAGGAATCTCTTGGATTCAGTCCGAGTTAGTGTTTGGACATTCAGTTCGAGGACCTCTAAAACTGTTGCAGGAAACCTTGTTAAATTCTGATGAAGAGACTGGACTTGTAGCTTATGTGGAACAATTTAGCAATAGAATCTATCATGCTTTTAATCATGTTAAAGATAATCTTTTGCAGGCTCAGAAAAGAATGAAAGGGTACTATGATGTCAAGGCCAGATCCCGATGTTTCCATCCTGGTGATAAAGTCCTCATGTTGACCCAATTGTCTGGACAACCCCTGAGTGCATAATATACAGGACCATATCAGGTTTTAGATAAAAATCAGTGATGTAACATACCTTGTAAAAACCCCTGATAGAAGGAAAACACAGAGACTGTGCCATATAAACATGCTAAAACCTTATGTTGTTAGGGAAGAACAAACTAACATTAGGCCAGTGAGTGCTATCATAACTGTTGAAACACCCCCGCCTAAATTTAAAAAGACAATCATAGAAAGTAAACTTCAGAACACTGAAGCACTTAAAAACCTCAATGATAAACTGGCACATCTAGACTCAGGTGAACAGACTTCTATCAAGGGTTTAATCTATGATCATGTAAATTTGTTTAGTGATGTTCCTAACAAAACAACTTCGGTTACCCATGATGTAGTTTTAAAAGATGATAATGTTAAACCTGTCAAACAACATCCGTATAGGGTTAATCCCATACAACTTGAACACATCCGTAAAGAAATTGATTATATGCTGAGCAATGATATAATTACTCACAGTAACAGTGATTGGTCATCCTCATGTGTGTTGGTTCCCAAATCTGATGGTTCACTACGCTTTTGTGTAGACTATAGGAAATTAAACCAAGTGACAAAAAAAGATTCGTATCCCATACCACGGATAGATGATTTAATCGATAGAGTAAGCACCGCAAACTATGTAACTAATATTGACTTACTAACAGCTTATTTCCAAATCCCATTGACAGATAGGGCTCAGGAGGTATCAACTTTTGTTACTCCTGATGGATTATATAAGTTTAAAGTAATGCCATTCGGAATGGTCAATGCTCCAGCTAGTTTTCATATATATATATATATATATATATATGTGTTACGGCCAAAGCCCGAAGTGCGGCCAGATCGCGCTTTGGCCGAGGCGCTTGGCCAATGTCCGATTGGCTGTAAATTGCCAGTGTTTACGCTACTTTGGTCGAAGTGGCCGGCAATAACTGGCCAATGTCCGATGTACTGATGCTAGAATGTTTGGTTAGGCGACACAGGTGTGATGGCGGCTCGCATATGGTAGTAAGGACAGTGATACATATGCTGTGACGATAATTGTCTGTTCATCTTCTGCTTTTCAGAGAAAGTTCTGCCGAAGTGGTCACTAATTATCAAGGAAATTAATTATCACACGATTTAGTAAACTATCTACCTGAAAAAAAACACCATTTGCGTGATAAATTGACTGGATGGTGTCTGTGAGTAGAGGAGTGACTTTTCATAAGCCACAAGGGGGGTCAGGTCACGCAGGAAAAAACGTATTTTTTTCTAGCCCTTGTCCGGGTGGTCTAGTTTCATGTGTTGTATGAACATGGGTTGGGCCGCCAGTCGCAATGACAAGGAGCGTGTTTGATTTTATGAAAAGAGATAAGCTTAGAGAGGGAGTGTCAATACTGAACATGACAGGGCCATCATTGTTCTTGTGACCTACACCGACGACCGGGAAAACACCCTCCCAGCCCCACCCATTGACGGACCCACGAAGCCACAAGCGACTGGAATGTTTGGACAAAGGGATGGGAGAGAGACACGTGACTGTACAAACTGCTCACATTGGCATCCGTGGCACAGAAGAAAAATCACAACGAGCCGTCTCGTCGTCGCAATCACATGCAAATGTAGAAATAACAAACTGCTGTGCAATTCGAAATGCCATAAAAGTTTATCTTGTTGATCTAAAATGTATTATAAATATAATAGATGAGCATGACTGATTTAGTAATTTAGTATAAATAAAGATGGATAATTTACTATAATAAACTAATTTGACTGATTTTTTCATTAATTTTAAATAAATATTGTTATTTTACTAGAATAAACTAATTTGACTGATTTTGTAATTTAGCTTAATTATTAATCAATATAAGCCTAATTTTATAATTACGGTATACAAACACTCAAGATCTGCTCATGACCTACTTCATCGGGCTTTGGCCGATCGCCCCTGGCCATTTCGCGATCTGGCCGGCCAGGGTCCGAAATCAAGTATAGATCGGGCTTTGGCCGGTTAAATGTGAGGTAACATTTATATAAACAAACTCACAGTAATTATATGTATTGATGTTCTCAGTTTAACTGGAAATGTTCTTTAATTAATTTAAAAGTTATGAAGCTACTACTCGACATTGACATTTATCTGAATTGATACAAAGTGATCATACAAACTTAGTAGTTAAAGTAATGTTCAAAAACTGTGCATATATAATATTAGTCATAAAATATTTATATAATTTTCAACTACTTTTTGACAGTTTTATTCATTATAAAGATATAAGTTGAAGACCATTTAGTCTTTTATAAAATAAAAAAAAACAGCAACATAATATTAGAAATATAAGTGGAAATAAAAGAAGCTAATTATCTCCCTTTAATAAAAAATAAAGATTCTAAATTTAATTCAATAGTGATGCCAAACAAGTTATGTTTTATAATATAACAAATATTAGAGACTAATTATTATTTCTTTACATAAAATAGCGTTGAGATATTCATTACAAGATTTAATGATTTGAGGTATACAATTAATTTACGCTAAACAGTTGTAAGTAAACATTTCCTGCATTAATTATTTGTCCATTCAGCTTTAAGAAGTTTATCTCTTAAACAAGTTGGCACATTTCATTAAAGGTTTAAAATTAAACTGGCTACGTTTTAAAATCGCCAAAATCCCTAACTTAAAAAAAAAGTATCTATATCTAAGAAGGTCGTAGTAAGATTAAGCCAGTTATGCTTGATTAGGTATGAAAAAATCAATTTGAAAGTCTTGAAACTCCGCTTTGAGTGCTTCGATGTGCTTCTGAAAAAGCCCAACTATCTATCTTAATAGGCCTATATGCCTTTGTAAAGGAAGTACATATAGTTAAATGTTGTGAAATTGATATCACTCAATATGAATATTACTGGAAAATATTGTTGTTTTTGATTCAATCAATAATAAAACACCTCTTGGAGGTATCTCGCGTGCCATTGAAAATCGCTCTGCGTGCCAAGTTTGGTACGCGCGCCTTAGGTTGCCGACCTCTGCCGTAGAGTACAAATATTCAGAAAAATTAAATGAAACTTATTTGAAACTAATGTAGATCTAAATAAAACGGGGTACGTTGGACGAGCTTCAGCGCATTCGGCTGGCCTATTGAAGGTAATTGGTTCAAATTAAGGGGAAAGCTTGAATTTGTTCATGAGACTGGAGGGTATCCCAGTATGCAGTGCCCACAGAAACATGTGAACGCTGCACTACAGTATCCATTGGCATCCATTAGGCAAAGTATGGGAACCACCAACAGGCTTCCTTTAGGAGTACACCGGAGGGCTAACACACATGGGACAGTCCCGGTTGCACGCTAGCCAATTATTGAACTGCCTTGAGGCTCCGAGACGTGTGAGTAGAAAGCAATGGGCACAATAGTCCGTCTCAACCACGCCCTGGTGATGTACTAGATGTGCAGGCCCATAGTATGGAAGCGCACTTCTGTATTCATGAGCCTAAGAACTATTTCCCCAATTCAGGCCGGTGGGCGAATGCATAGGACTATGGTTGCCATATACATCCACCTTTATCTCTGAGGGTATCGAGGCGAGAAGTGGTAATCACCGCGGCGCCGCGGGGCTGCTCGTACGGTGTGCACGGTCCCATTGGTATTGCGAACCCCACCACCAAGTTCTGGTGACCCCGGAGGCGGGCGCGACGACAGGAAGTGTAAGCAATCATTGTTCTGTACATACGGCTGGTTTCTACGGTGGTCTGGAGGGGATGTGTCCGCTTAACCCTTCCCGTACCGACCTACTTCAATCTATGCTGCTTTCAGTTCCGCTATATACGCGCCTGGGACTGTAAGGGTTAAGACGTGGGCATTCCCGTGTCAGAAGGAAACCACTCGACCAGCCAACATCACAAGAATACGAGATACACCATTTATTTTTTGAAGGGTAAAGCGAATGTACATTTAGAAAGGTGAACTCGAACGGAGCAAGCCAACTCGCCCCATAGATGTGCTACTCGGACAGAGTTTCACTCATACTCTGCTTGCTCCAGATGCATGGCCCGCTATCGCTACTGTGATAACTCGATAAATGACAGCAAATCACCGAGGGCCAGTTAGCGTTTTAACTCCTGGGAGGTGTATCAATGCACCCTCCTTGAATGTATCACTGTACCATCATCGAGTCATTTCAGGACTCAAAAACGGTATATAATCGAGCCAACATGTTAATGATTCATGATAATTCCCCAGGTGGGAAGAAGAAGTGTGTACGTACTGCGGAGAACCTATCCTTTACTAAGTAGCACGCCCAACTGGCAGGCATGGGGTGACTAGTTTAGAACAGGAATTCGGTGTGCCTCCCCCTTTCTCAATCCCCCCTTTAACATCATTACGCGTTGGAGGACGCAATAATGGTCGAACGTTATTGTTATTTTGAGTCATTATAAATCGCTGACTGCTGCTTATTTGGCAATATGGAACGATTTGTGTAAAAGGGTAAACGTTTTAATGCTAAATTGTAGCCTCCCCCTCCCAGCAATACAATTTTGGCGTTGACCTGCATACAGGCGATGCACGTCTTAGAACGTCTTAAACGTGTTAGATAACTAGTGTAATTATTTTTTTATGAAGCCTTATTGGAATATTTTGTTTGATTTTTTCAGCTATTTCATCATACATGTGAATTCCATGTTAATTTAAAATTGTGTAATTTCTCTAACTCTAAGTATTTTACCGTTTCAGTTTCGCTTTAGGTCTTTTCCATGAAGGAAGAAGTTTATATTAAATTGTTTCTATCTCTTTGATACTCTTAGCAGTTGGCATTTTTCTGGGTGGAATGACATACTCCAGTTAGATTTCTATGACTGTGATTAATATAGGTCTTTTGGATAGATTATGATTATTATCACAATTTTTGTACACAGCTTTGGCTCATTGGCTTTAAAAACAAAATAATGGGATTTTAGACTGTGCAATCAAATTTATCATTAACAGACTGTAAATTAACATTGACTATAAGAAGTGAAAGATTAGAGATATATTTTTTTAACTTCCTCGTGTCATTCCCATCAACACAAATTATAATTCACATGCACTAGTACAAATGACTCACTCTGGCTGGCTATGATGTATTGTACAACTTAATCAACTAACTATACATAAAGATACATACACTTGTAAAAAATGAGTTCCCTTTTGCAGTTTTAATGAACATAATTATGCGAAGCATTTCACAAATTGTGATGGTTGAAACATAATTTAAGCGAATTCAAATCAGGTCCTTATTTGTGTATACTATAAAGATGTTGACGACTGTCTGGATATTATTACTGCAAAGTTTGCTGTGTATTAATTGTGCTCTAACAAATGGTTTGTATCTATTGTATAGTTGTTGTTTTTTTTACTCAAATTGTAAATGTCAAAACTGTTTGAAGAACGTAAAACTGAAATGTTATATAATATTTATCACATTCTGAAAAAAATATAAATTTGGTGTCTTCGAGATCTTAGGCACAGTGAATATAACATCAAAACTAAATAAAGAGTTCAAATTGATTGACACTATATAAAAATAACTATAATGAAATTATTAGAACAAGCAACATAACCCTACGGTTGAGGTCTATGCGCAATGTCTAAGAATAGTAGCTCTACAGCCCCCTTTGTCTACAACACACACATTTATATATTACCATCACACACTCAAACATATCCTACAATACTTCGATTTCTTCATTCATAATTCTCACTGATATCCACTTACAACATACCTTGATACGACATTTATCACGCTTGTATCATACCAAAATGTAATCCCCAACGACACCTACATCTAGACAACACATGAGATATTATTTTTTATTAGATATAAAGTATATACCTAGATGAAGGCTGAATTTATGTGTTTTTATTAGATATAAAGTATATACCACGATGAAGGCTGAATTTATTTGTTTTTATTAGATATAAAGTATATACCATGATGAAGGCTGAATTTATGTGTTTTTATTAGATATAAAGTATATACCACAATGAAGGCTGAATTTATGTGTTTTTATTAGATATAAAGTATATACCACGATTAAGGTTGAATTTATGTGTTTTTATTAGATATAAAGTATATACCACGATGAAGGCTGAATTTATGTGTTCTTATTAGATATAAAGTATATACTACGATGAAGGCTGAATTTATGTGTTTTTATTAGATATAAAGTATATACCACGATGAAGGTTGAATTTATGTGTTTTTATTAGATATAAAGTATATACCACGATGAAGGCTGAATTTATGCGTTTTTATTAGATATAAAGTATATACCAAGATTAAGGCTGAATTTATGTGTTTTTATTAGATATAAAGTATATACCACGATGAAGGCTGAATTTTAGTGTTTTTTTTTAGATATAAAGTATATACCACGATGAAAGCTGAATTTATGTGTTTTTATTAGATATAAAGTATATACCACGATGAAGGCTGAATTTATCTGTTTTTATTAGATATAAAGTATATACCACGATGAAGGCTGAATTTTAGTGTTTTTTATTAGATATAAAGTATATACCAAGATGAAGGCTGAATTTTAGTGTTTTTTATTAGATATAAAGTATATACTACGATAAAGGCTGAATTTATGTGTTTTTATTAGATATAAAGTATATACCACGATGAAGGCTGAATTTATGTGTTTTTATTAGATATAAAGTATATATCATAATGAAGTCTGAATTTATGTGTTTTTATTAGATATAAAGTATATACCACGATGAAGGCTGAATTTTAGTGTTTTTTATTAGATATAAAGTATAACCAACGATGAAGGCTGAATTTATGTGTTTTTTTTAGATATAAAGTTTATACCATGATGAAGGCTGAATTTATGTGTTTTTATTAGATATAAAGTTTATACCACGATGAAGGCTGAATTTATGTGTTTTTATTAGATATAAAGTTTATACCACGATGAAGGCTGAATTTATGTGTTTTTATTAGATATAAAGTATATACCACGATGAAGGCTGAATTTATGTGTTTTTATTAGATATAAAGTATATATATTACGATGAAGGCTGAATTTTAGTGTTTTTATTAGATATAAAGTATATACCACGATGAAGGCTGAATTTATGTGTTTTTATTAGATATAAAGTATATACCACGATGAAGGCTGAATTTATGTGTTTTTATTAGATATAAAGTATATACCATGACGAAGGCTGAATTTATGTGTTTTTTATTAGAAATAAAGTATGTACCATGATAAAGGCTAAATTTATGTGTTTTATTAGATATAATGTATATACCAAGATTAAGGCTGAATTTATGTGTTTTTATTAGATATAAAGTATACCACGATGAAGGCTGAATTTAGGTGCTTTTATTAGATGTAAAGTATATACCATGATGAAGGCTGAATTTTTGTGTTTTTATTAGATATAAAGTATATACCACGATGAAGGCTGAATTTATGTGTTTTTATTAGATATAAAGTATATACCACGAAGAAAGCTGAATTTTAGTGTTTTTTATTAGATATAAAGTATATACCACAATGAAAGCTGAATTTATGTGTTTTTATTAGATATAAAGTATATACCACGATGAAGGCTGAATTTATGTGTTTTTATTAGATATAAAGTATATACCACGATGAAGGCTGAATTTTAGTGTTTTTTATTAGATATAAAGTATATACCACGATGAAGGCTGAATTTATGTGTTTTTATTAGATATAAAGTATATACCATGATGAAGGCTGAATTTATTTGTTTTTATTAGATATAAAGTATATACCACGAAGAAAGCTCAATTTTAGTGTTTTTTATTAGATATAAAGTATATACCACAATTAAAGCTGAATTTATGTGTTTTTATTAGACATAAAGTATATACCACGATGAAGGCTGAATTTATGTGTTTTTATTAGATATAAAGTATATACCATGATGAAGGCTGAATTTATGTGTTTTTATTAAATATAAAGTATATACCACAATGAAGGCTGAATTTATGTGTTTTTATTAGATATAAAGTATATACCACGATGAAGGTTGAATTTATGTGTTTTTATTAGATATAAAGTATATACCACGATGAAGGTTGAATTTATGTGTTTTTATTAGATATAAAGTATATACCAAGATGAAGGCTGAATTTTAGTGTTTTTTATTAGATATATAATATATACTACGATAAAGGCTGAATTTATGTGTTTTTATTAGATATAAAGTTTATACCACGATGAAGGCTGAATTTATGTGTTTTTATTAGATATAAAGTTTATACCACGATGAAGGCTGAATTTATGTGTTTTTATTGGATATAAAGTTTATACCACGATGAAGGCTGAATTTATGTGTTTTTATTAGATACAAAGTTTATACCACGATGAAGGCTGAATTTATGTGTTTTTATTAGATAAAAAGTATATACCATGATGAAGGCTGAATTTATGTGTTTTTATTAGATATAAAGTATATACCACGATGAAGGCTAAATTTTAGTGTTTTTTATTAGATATAAAGTATATACCACGATGAAGGCTGAATTTATGTGTTTTTATTAGATATAAAGTATATACCACGATGAAGGCTGAATTTATGTGTTTTTATTAGATATAAAGTATATACCACGATGAAGGCTGAATTTATGTGTTTTTATTAGATATAAAGTATATACCACAATGAAGGCTGAATTTATGTGTTTTTTATTAGATATAAAGTATATACCACGATGAAGGCTGAATTTATTTGTTTTTATTAGATATAAAGTATATACCACGATGAAGGCTGAATTTATGTGTTTTTATTAGATATAAAGTATATACCATGACGAAGGCTGAATTTATGTGTTTTTTATTAGAAATAAAGTATATACCATGATAAAAGCTGAATTTATGTGTTTTTATCAGATATAATGTATATACCAAGATTAAGGCTGAATTTATGTGTTTTTATTAGATATAAAGTATACCACGATGAAGGCTGAATTTATGTGCTTTTATTAGATGTAAAGTATATACCATGATGAAGGCTGAATTTATGTGTTTTTATTAGATATAAAGAATATACCACGATGAAGGCTGAATTTATGTGTTTTTATTAGATATAAAGTATATACTACGAAGAAAGCTGAATTTTAGTGTTTTTTATTAGATATAAAGTATATACCACAATGAAAGCTGAATTTATGTGTTTTTATTGGATATAAAGTATATACCACGATGAAGGCTGAATTTATGTGTTTTTATTAGATATAAAGTATATACCACGATGAAGGCTGAATTTTAGTGTTTTTTATTTGATATAATGTATATACCACGATGAAGGCTGAATTTATGTGTTTTTATTAGATATAAAGTATATACCATGATTAAGGCTGAATTTATGTGTTTTTTTTAGATATAAAGTATATACCACGATGAAGGCTGAATTTATGTGTTTTTATTAGATATAAAGTATATACCACGATGAAGGCTGAATTTATGTGTTTTTATTAGATATAAAGTATATACCACGATGAAGGCTGAATTTATGTGTTTTTATTAGATATAAAGTATATATATTACGATGAAGGCTGAATTTTAGTGTTTTTATTAGATATAAAGTATATACCACGATGAAGGCTGAATTTATGTGTTTTTATTAGATATAAAGTATATACCACGATGAAGGCTGAATTTATGTGTTTTTATTAGATATAAAGTATATACCATGACGAAGGTTGAATTTATGTGTTTTTTATTAGAAATAAAGTATATACCATGATAAAGGCTGAATTTATGTGTTTTTAATAGATATAATGTATATACCAAGATTAAGGCTGAATTTATGTGTTTTTATTAGATATAAAGTATACCACGATGAAGGCTGAATTTATGTGCTTTTATTAGATGTAAAGTATATACCATGATGAAGGCTGACTTTTTGTGTTTTTATTAGATATAAAGTATATACCACGATGAAGGCTGAATTTATGTGTTTTTATTAGATATAAAGTATATACCACGAAGAAAGCTGAATTTTAGTGTTTTTTATTAGATATAAAGTATATACCACAATGAAGGCTGAATTTTAGTGTTTTTTATTAGATATAAAGTATATACCACGATGAAGGCTGAATTTATGTGTTTTTATTAGATATAAAGTATATACCATGATGAAGGCTGAATTTATGTGTTTTTATTAGATATAAAGTATATACCACGATGAAGGCTGAATTTATGTGTTTTTATTAGATGTAAAGTATATACCACGAAGAAAGCTCAATTTTAGTGTTTTTTATTAGATATAAAGTATATACCACAATTAAAGCTGAATTTATGTGTTTTTATTAGACATAAAGTATATACCACGATTAAGGTTGAATTTATGTGTTTTTATTAGATATAAAGTATATACCACGATGAAGGCTGAATTTATGTGTTCTTATTAGATATAAAGTATATACTACGATGAAGGCTGAATTTATATGTTTTTATTAGATATAAAGTATATACCACGATGAAGGTTGAATTTATGTGTTTTTATTAGATATAAAGTATATACCACGATGAAGGCTGAATTTATGTGTTTTTATTAGATATAAAGTATATACCACGATAAAGGCTGAATTTATGCGTTTTTATTAGATATAAAGTATATACCAAGATTAAGGCTGAATTTATGTGTTTTTATTAGATATAAAGTATATACCACGATGAAGGCTGAATTTTAGTGTTTTTATTAGATATAAAGTATATACCACGATGAAGGCTGAATTTATGTGTTTTTATAAGATATAAAGTATATACCACGATGAAGGCTGAATTTATGTGTTTTTATTAGATATAAAGTATATACCACGATGAAGGCTGAATTTTAGTTTTTTTTATTAGATATAAAGTATATACCAAGATGAAGGCTGAATTTTAGTGTTTTTTATTAGATATATAGTATATACTACGATAAAGGCTGAATTTATGTGTTTTTATTAGATATAAAGTTTATACCACGATGAAGGCTGAATTTATGTGTTTTTATTAGATATAAAGTTTATACCACGATAAAGGCTGAATTTATGTGTTTTTATTAGATATAAAGTTTATACCACGATGAAGGCTGAATTTATGTGTTTTTATTAGATACAAAGTTTATACCACGATGAAGGCTGAATTTATGTGTTTTTATTAGATATAAAGTATATACCATGATGAAGGCTGAATTTATGTGTTTTTATTAGATATAAAGTATATACCACGATGAAGGCTAAATTTTAGTGTTTTTTATTAGATATAAAGTATATACCACGATGAAGGCTGAATTTATGTGTTTTTATTAGATATAAAGTATATACCACGATGAAGGCTGAATTTATGTGTTTTTATTAGATATAAAGTATATACCACGATGAAGGCTGAATTTATGTGTTTTTATTAGATATAAAGTATATACCACAATGAAGGCTGAATTTATGTGTTTTTATTAGATATAAAGTATATATATTACGATGAAGGCTGAATTTTAGTGTTTTTTATTAGATATAAAGTATATACCACGATGAAGGCTGAATTTATGTGTTTTTATTAGATATAAAGTATATACCACGATGAAGGCTGAATTTATGTGTTTTTATTAGATATAAAGTATATACCATGACGAAGGCTGAAATTATGTGTTTTTTATTAGAAATAAAGTATATACCATGATAAAAGCTGAATTTATGTGTTTTTATCAGATATAATGTATATACCAAGATTAAGGCTGAATTTATGTGTTTTTATTAGATATAAAGTATACCACGATGAAGGCTGAATTTATGTGCTTTTATTAGATGTAAAGTATATACCATGATGAAGGCTGAATTTATGTGTTTTTATTAGATACAAAGAATATACCACGATGAAGGCTGAATTTATGTGTTTTTATTAGATATAAAGTATATACCACGAAGAAAGCTGAATTTTAGTGTTTTTTATTAGATATAAAGTATATACCACAATGAAAGCTGAATTTATGTGTTTTTATTGGATATAAAGTATATACCACGATGAAGGCTAAATTTATGTGTTTTTATTAGATATAAAGTATATACCACGATGAAGGCTGAATTTTAGTGTTTTTTATTAGATATAAAGTATATACCACGATGAAGGCTGAATTTATGTGTTTTTATTAGATATAAAGTATATACCATGATGAAGGCTGAATTTATGTGTTTTTTTTAGATATAAAGTATATACCACGATAAATGCTGAATTTATGTGTTTTTATTAGATATAAAGTATACCACGATGAAGGCTGAATTTATGTGCTTTTATTAGATGTAAAGTATATACCATGATGAAGGCTGACTTTTTGTGTTTTTATTAGATATAAAGTATATACCACGATGAAGGCTGAATTTATGTGTTTTTATTAGATATAAAGTATATACCACGAAGAAAGCTGAATTTTAGTGTTTTTTATTAGATATAAAGTATATACCACAATGAAAGCTGAATTTATGTGTTTTTATTAGATATAAAGTATATACCACGATGAAGGCTGAATTTATGTGTTTTTATTAGATATAAAGTATATACCACGATGAAGGCTGAATTTTAGTGTTTTTTATTAGATATAAAGTATATACCACGATGAAGGCTGAATTTATGTGTTTTTATTAGATATAAAGTATATACCATGATGAAGGCTGAATTTATGTGTTTTTATTAGATATAAAGTATATACCACGATGAAGGCTGAATTTATGTGTTTTTATTAGATATAAAGTATATACCACGAAGAAAGCTGAATTTTAGTGTTTTTTATTAGATATAAAGTATATACCACAATGAAAGCTGAATTTATGTGTTTTTATTAGATATAAAGTATATACCACGATGAAGGCTGAATTTATGTGTTTTTATTAGATATAAAGTATATACCACGATGAAGGCTGAATTTTAGTGTTTTTTATTAGATATAAAGTATATACCATGATGAAGGCTGAATTTATGTGTTTTTATTAGATATAAAGTATATACCACAATGAAGGCTGAATTTATGTGTTTTTTATTAGACATAAAGTATATACCACGATTAAGGTTGAATTTATGTGTTTTTATTAGATATAAAGTATATACCACGATGAAGGCTGAATTTATGTGTTCTTATTAGATATAAAGTATATACTACGATGAAGGCTGAATTTATGTGTTTTTATTAGATATAAAGTATATACCACGATGAAGGTTGAATTTATGTGTTTTTATTAGATATAAAGTATATACCACGATGAAGGTTGAATTTATGTGTTTTTATTAGATATAAAGTATATACCACGATAAAGGCTGAATTTATGCGTTTTTATTAGATATAAAGTATATACCAAGATTAAGGCTGAATTTATGTGTTTTTATTAGATATAAAGTATATACCACGATGAAGGCTGAATTTTAGTGTTTTTTATTAGATATAAAGTATATACCACGATTAAGGCTGAATTTATGTGTTTTTATAAGATATAAAGTATATACCACGATGAAGGCTGAATTTATGTGTTTTTATTAGATATAAAGTATATACCACGATGAAGGCTGAATTTTAGTTTTTTTTATTAGATATAAAGTATATACCAAGATGAAGGCTGAATTTTAGTGTTTTTTATTAGATATATAGTATATACTACGATAAAGGCTGAATTTATGTGTTTTTATTAGATATAAAGTTTATACCACGATGAAGGCTGAATTTATGTGTTTTTATTAGATATAAAGTTTATACCACGATAAAGGCTGAATTTATGTGTTTTTATTAGATATAAAGTTTATACCACGATGAAGGCTGAATTTATGTGTTTTTATTAGATACAAAGTTTATACCACGATGAAGGCTGAATTTATGTGTTTTTATTAGATATAAAGTATATACCATGATGAAGGCTGAATTTATGTGTTTTTATTAGATATAAAGTATATACCACGATGAAGGCTAAATTTTAGTGTTTTTTATTAGATATAAAGTATATACCACGATGAAGGCTGAATTTATGTGTTTTTATTAGATATAAAGTATATACCACAATGAAGGCTGAATTTATGTGTTTTTATTAGATATAAAGTATATATATTACGATGAAGGCTGAATTTTAGTGTTTTTTATTAGATATAAAGTATATACCACGATGAAGGCTGAATTTATGTGTTTTTATTACATATAAAGTATATACCACGATGAAGGCTGAATTTATGTGTTTTTATTAGATATAAAGTATATACCATGATAAAAGCTGAATTTATGTGTTTTTATCAGATATAATGTATATACCAAGATTAAGGCTGAATTTATGTGTTTTTATTAGATATAAAGTATACCACGATGAAGGCTGAATTTATGTGCTTTTATTAGATGTAAAGTATATACCATGATGAAGGCTGAATTTATGTGTTTTTATTAGATATAAAGAATATACCACGATGAAGGCTGAATTTATGTGTTTTTATTAGATATAAAGTATATACCACGAAGAAAATTGAATTTTAGTGTTTTTTATTAGATATAAAGTATATACCACAATGAAAGCTGAATTTATGTGTTTTTATTGGATATAAAGTATATACCACGATGAAGGCTGAATTTATGTGTTTTTATTAGATATAAAGTATATACCACGATGAAGGCTGAATTTTAGTGTTTTTTATTAGATATAAAGTATATACTACGATGAAGGCTGAATTTATGTGTTTTTATTAGATATAAAGTATATACCATGATGAAGGCTGAATTTATGTGTTTTTTTTAGATATAAAGTATATACCACGATAAAGGCTGAATTTATGTGTTTTTATTAGATATAAAGTATATACCACGAAGAAAGCTGAATTTTAGTGTTTTTTATTAGATATAAAGTATATACCACAATGAAAGCTAAATTTATGTGTTTTTATTAGATATAAAGTATATACCATGATGAAGGCTGAATTTATGTGTTTTTATTAGATATAAAGTATATACCACAGTGAAGGCTGAATTAATGTGTTTTTATTAGATATAAAGTATATACCACGGTTAAGGTTTAATTTATGTGTTTTTATTAGATATAAAGTATATACCACGATGAAGGCTGAATTTATGTGTTCTTATTAGATATAAAGTATATACTGCGATGAAGGCTGAATTTATGTGTTTTTATTAGATATAAAGTATATACCACGATGAAGGTTGAATTTATGTGTTTTTATTAGATATAAAGTATATACCACGATGAAGGTTGAATTTTAGTTTTTTTTATTAGATATAAAGTATATACCAAGATGAAGGCTGAATTTTAGTGTTTTTTATTAGATATATAGTATATACTACGATAAAGGCTGAATTTATGTGTTTTTATTAGATATAAGATTTATACCACGATGAAGGCTGAATTTATGTGTTTTTTTAGATTAAAAGTTTATACCACGATAAAGGCTGAATTTATGTGTTTTTATTAGATATAAAGTTTATACCACGATGAAGGCTGAATTTATGTGTTTTTATTAAATACAAAGTTTATACCACGATGAAGGCTGAATTTATGTGTTTTTATTAGATATAAAGTATATACCATGATGAAGGCTGAATTTATGTGTTTTTATTAGATATAAAGTATATACCACGATGAAGGCTAAATTTTAGTGTTTTTTATTAGATATAAAGTATATACCACGATGAAGGCTGAATTTATGTGTTTTTATTAGATATAAAGTATATACCACGATGAAGGCTGAATTTATGTGTTTTTATTAGATATAAAGTATATACCACGATGAAGGCTGAATTTATGTGTTTTTATTAGATATAAAGTATATACCACAATGAAGGCTGAATTTATGTGTTTTTATTAGATATAAAGTATATATATTACGATGAAGGCTGAATTTTAGTGTTTTTTATTAGATATAAAGTATATACCACGATGAAGGCTGAATTTTAGTGTTTTTTATTAGATATAAAGTATATACCACGATGAAGGCTGAATTTATGTGTTTTCATTAGATATAAAGTATATACCATGACGAAGGCTGAATTTATGTGTTTTTTATTAGAAATAAAGTATATACCATGATAAAAGCTGAATTTATGTGTTTTTATCAGATATAATGTATATACCAAGATTAAGGCTGAATTTATGTGTTTTTATTAGATATAAAGTATACCACGATGAAGGCTGAATTTATGTGCTTTTATTAGATGTAAAGTATATACCATGATGAAGGCTGAATTTATGTGTTTTTATTAGATATAAAGAATATACCACGATGAAGGCTGAATTTATGTGTTTTTATTAGATATAAAGTATATACCACGAAGAAAGCTGAATTTTAGTGTTTTTTATTAGATATAAAGTATATACCACAATGAAAGCTGAATTTATGTGTTTTTATTGGATATAAAGTATATACCACGATGAAGGCTGAATTTATGTGTTTTTTATTAGATATAAAGTATATACTACGATGAAGGCTGAATTTATGTGTTTTTATTAGATATAAAGTATATACCATGATGAAGGCTGAATTTATGTGTTTTTTTTAGATATAAAGTATATACCACGATAAAGGCTGAATTTATGTGTTTTTATTAGATATAAAGTATATACCACGAAGAAAGCTGAATTTTAGTGTTTTTTATTAGATATAAAGTATATACCACAATGAAAGCTGAATTTATGTGTTTTTATTAGATATAAAGTATATACCACGATGAAGGCTGAATTTATGTGTTTTTATTAGATATAAAGTATATACCATGATGAAGGCTGAATTTATGTGTTTTTATTAGATATAAAGTATATACCACAGTGAAGGCTGAATTAATGTGTTTTTATTAGATATAAAGTATATACCACGGTTAAGGTTTAATTTATGTGTTTTTATTAGATATAAAGTATATACCACGATGAAGGCTGAATTTATGTGTTCTTATTAGATATAAAGTATATACTGCGATGAAGGCTGAATTTATGTGTTTTTATTAGATATAAAGTATATACCACGATGAAGGTTGAATTTATGTGTTTTTATGAGATATAAAGTGTATACCACGATGAAGGCTGAATTTATGCATTTTTATTAGATATGAAGTATATACCAAGATTAAGGCTGAATTTATGTGTTTTTATTAGATATAAAGTATATACCACGATGAAGGCTGAATTTTAGTGTTTTTTATTAGAAATAAAGTATATACCACGATGAAGGCTGAATTTATGTGTTTTTATTAGATATAAAGTATATACCACGATGAAGGCTGAATTTATGTGTTTTTATTAGATACAAGCTACATTGCCCGGCGTTGCCCGGGTGAAAAAAAAAAGGACTGTCTGGGGTGCAGATAACAAATTTATAAACTACACTTACTGAATACTTTTAGGAAAGTAAATAAATATTGTAATAGGGTAAAAAAAAATAGTAAAATATTTTTATTTAACAAAATCTATATTGCCTATAGATTTACAATGTCTTTTGTTTTTAAAAGTTTGAAAAATTAATTGTCGAAAAAAAAAAGTATAGTCTAACTGGAGAATCGAACCCTGGTCGCCCGTATAGCAGTCCACTACGTTTACCACTGAGCTATCGAAGACACATGTCCGATGTGAAAAATTATTAGACGGTATATTGGGCTAGGCCTATATAGGTCAGTGACACACGTGTTTTCAAATTGACCAATGGGGATCCTCGCGGGGCTTAACACTGTCTTTTTATATATATAGATAAAGTATATACCACGATGAAAGCTGAATATTTTTTGTGTTTTTTATTAGATATAAAGTATATACCACGATGAAGGCTGAATTTTAGTGTTTTTTATTAAATATAAAGTATATATCACGATGAAGGCTGAATTTATGTGTTTTTATAAGATATAAAGTATATACCATGATGAAGGCTGAATTTATGTGTTTTTATTAGATATAAAGTATATACAACGATGAAGGTTGAATTTATGTGTTTTTATTAGATATAAAGTATATACCACGATGAAGGCTGAATTTATGTGTTTTTATTAGATATAAAGTATATACCACGATAAAGGCTGAATTTATGTGTTTTTATTAGATATAAAGTATATACCACGATGAAGGCTGAATTTTAGTGTTTTTTATTAGATATAAAGTATATACCACGATGAAGGCTGAATTTATGTGTTTTTATTAGATATAAAGTATATACCACGATGAAGGCTGAATTTATGTGTTTTTATTAGATATAAAGTATATACCATGACGAAGGCTGAATTTATGTGTTTTTTATTAGAAATAAAGTATATACCATGATAAAGGCTGAATTTATGTGTTTTTATTAGATATAATGTATATACCAAGATTAAGGCTGAATTTATGTGTTTTTATTAGATATAAAGTATACTACGATGAAGGCTGAATTTATGTGCTTTTATTAGATGTAAAGTATATACCATGATGAAGGCTGAATTTATGTGTTTTTGATATAATATATATACCACGATGAAGGCTGAATTTATGTGTTTTTATTAGATATAAAGTATATACCACAAAGAAAGCTGAATTTTAGTGTTTTTTATTAGATATAAAGTATATACCACAATGAAAGCTGAATTTTTGTGTTTTTATTAGATATAAAGTATATACCACGATGAAGGCTGAATTTTAGTGTTTTTTATTAGATATAAAGTATATACCACAATGAAAGCTGAATTTTTGTGTTTTTATTAGATATAAAGTATATACCACGATGAAGGCTGAATTTATGTGTTTTTATTAGATATAAAGTATATACCATGATGAAGGCTGAATTTATGTGTTTTTATTAGAAATAAAGTATATACCATGATAAAGGCTGAATTTATGTGTTTTTATTAGATATAAAGTATACCACGATGAAGGCTGATTTTATGTGCTTTTATTAGATGTAAAGTATATACCATGATGAAGGCTGAATTTATGTGTTTTTATTAGATATAAAGTATATACCACGATGAAGACTGAATTTATGTGTTTTTATTAGATATAAAGTATATATTACAAAGAAAGCTAAATTTTAGTGTTTTTTATTAGATATAAAGTATATACCACAATGAAAGCTGAATTTATGTGTTTTTATTATATATTAAGTATATACCACGATTAAGGCTGAATTTATGTGTTTTTATTAGATATAAAGTATATACCACAATGAAAGCTGAATTTATGTGTTTTTATTAGATATAAAGTATATACCACGATAAAGGCTGAATTTATGTGTTTTTATTAGATATAAAGTATATACCATGATGAAGGCTGAATTTATGTGTTTTTATTAGATATAAAGTATATACCACGATGAAGGCTGAATTTATGTGTTTTTATTAGATATAAAGTATATACCACGAAGAAAGCTGAATTTTAGTGTTTTTTATTAGATATAAAGTATATACCACAATGAAAGCTGAATTTATGTGTTTTTATTAGATATAAAGTATATACCACGATTAAAGTTGAATTTATGTGTTTTTATTAGATATAAAGTATATACCACGATGAAGGCTGAATTTATGTGTTCTTATTAGATATAAAGTATATACTACGATGAAGGCTGAATTTATGTGTTTTTATTAGATATAAAGTATATACCACCATAAAGGTTGAATTTATGTGTTTTTATTAGATATAAAGTGTATACCACGATGAAGGCTGAATTTATGCGTTTTTATTAGATATAAAGTATATACCAAGATAAAGGCTGAATTTATGTGTTTTTATTAGATATAAAGTATATACCACGATGAAGGCTGAATTTTAGTGTTTTTTATTAGATATAAAGTATATACCACGATGAAGGCTGAATTTATGTGTTTTTATTAGATATAAAGTATATACAACGATGACGGCTGAATGTATGTGTTTTTATTAGATATAAAGTATATACCACGATGAAGGCTGAATTTTTTGTGTTTTTTATTAGATATAAAGTATATACCAAGATGAAGGCTGAATTTTAGTGTTTTTTATTAGATATAAAGTATATACCACGATAAAGGCTGAATTTATGTGTTTTTATTATATATAAAGTATATACCACGATGAAGGCTTAATTTTAGTGTTTTTTATTAGATATAAAGTATATACCACGATGAAGGCTGAATTTATGTTTTTTTAATAGATATAAAGTATATACCACGATGAAGGCTGAATTTATGTGTTTTTATTAGATATAAAGTATATACCATGACGAAGGCTGAATTTATGTGTTTTTTATTAGAAATAAAGTATATACCATGATAAAGGCTGAATTTATGTGTTTTTATTAGAAATAAAGTATATACCATGATGAAGGCTGAATTTATGTGTTTTTATTAGATATAAAGTATATACCACGATGAAGGCTGAATTTATGTGTTTTTATTAGATATAAAGTATATACCACGAAGAAAGCTGAATTTTAGTGTTTTTTATTAGATATAAAGTATATACCACAATGAAAGCTGAATTTATGTTGTTTTTTTTATTAGATATAAAGTATATACCACGATGAAGGCTGAATTTATGTGTTTTTATTAGATATAAAGTATATACCACGATGAAGGCTGAATTTTAGTGTTTTTTATTAGATATAAAGTATATACCACGATGAAGGCCGAATTTTAGTGTTTTTTATTAGATATAAAGTATATACCACGATGAAGGCTGAATTTATGTGTTTTTATTAGATATAAAGTATATACCACGATGAAGGCTGAATTTATGTGTTTTTATTAGATATAAAGTATATACCACGATGAAGGCTGAATTTATGTGTTTTTATTAGATATAAAGTATATACCACGATGAAGGCTGAATTTTAGTGTTTTTTATTAGATATAAAGTATATACCACGATGAAGGCTGAATTTATGTGTTTTCATTAGATATAAAGTATATACCACGATAAAGGCTGAATTTATGTGTTTTTATTAGATATAAAGTATATACCACGATGAAGGCTGAATTTATGTGTTTTTATTAGATATAAAGTATATACCACGATGAAGGCTGAATTTTAGTGTTTTTTTAAGATATAAAGTATATACCACGATGAAGGCTGAATTTATGTGTTTTTATTAGATATAAAGTATATACCACGATGAAGGCTGAATTTATGTGTTTTTATTAGATATAAAGTATATACCATGACAAAGGCTGAATTTATATGTTTTTTATTAGAAATAAAGTATATACCATGATAAAGGCTGAATTTATGTGTTTTTATTAGATATAAAGTATACCACGATGAAGGCTGAATTTATGTGCTTTTATTAGATGTAAAGTATATACCATGATGAAGGCTGAATTTATGTGTTTTTATTAGATATAAAGTATATACCACGATGAAGGCTGAATTTATGTGTTTTTATTAGATATAAAGTATATACCACGAAGAAAGCTGAATTTTAGTGTTTTTTATTAGATATAAAGTATATACCACGATGAAGGCTGAATTTTAGTGTTTTTTATTAGATATAAAGTATATACCACGATGAAGGCTGAATTTATGTGTTTTTATTAGATATAAAGTATATACCATGATGAAGGCTGAATTTATGTGTTTTTATTAGATATAAAGTATATACCACGATGAAGGCTGATTTTATGTGTTTTTATTAGATATAAAGTATATACCACGATGAAGGCTGAATTTATGTGTTTTTATTAGATATAAAGTATATACCACGATGAAGGCTGAATTTTAGTGTTTTTTATTAGATATAAAGTATATACCACGATGAAGGCTGAATTTATGTGTTTTCATTAGATATAAAGTATATACCACGATAAAGGCTGAATTTATGTGTTTTTATTAGATATAAAGTATATACCATGATGAAGGCTGAATTTATGTGTTTTTATTAGATATAAAGTATATACCACAATGAAGGCTGAATTTATGTGTTTTTATTAGATATAAAGTATATACCACGATTAAAGTTGAATTTATGTGTTTTTATTAGATATAAAGTATATACCACGATGAAGGCTGAATTTATGTGTTCTTATTAGATATAAAGTATATACTACGATGAAGGCTGAATTTATGTGTTTTTATTAGATATAAAGTATATACCACGATAAAGGTTGAATTTATGTGTTTTTATTAGATATAAAGTGTATACCACGATGAAGGCTGAATTTATGCGTTTTTATTAGATATAAAGTATATACCAAGATAAAGGCTGAATTTATGTGTTTTTATTAGATATAAAGTATATACCACGATGAAGGCTGAATTTTAGTGTTTTTTATTAGATATAAAGTATATACCACGATGAAGGCTGAATTTATGTGTTTTTATTAGATATAAAGTATATACCACGATGACGGCTGAATGTATGTGTTTTTATTAGATATAAAGTATATACCACGATGAAGGCTGAATTTTTTGTGTTTTTTATTAGATATAAAGTATATACCAAGATGAAGGCTGAATTTTAGTGTTTTTTATTAGATATAAAGTATATACCACGATAAAGGCTGAATTTATGTGTTTTTATTAGATATAAAGTATATACCACGATGAAGGCTTAATTTTAGTGTTTTTTATTAGATATAAAGTATATACCACGATGAAGGCTGAATTTATGTGTTTTTATTAGATATAAAGTATATACCACGATGAAGGCTGAATTTTTGTGTTTTTATTAGATATAAAGTATATACCATGATGAAGGCTGAATTTATGTGTTTTTATTAGAAATAAAGTATATACCATGATAAAGGCTGAATTTATGTGTTTTTATTAGATATAAAGTATACCACGATGAAGGCTGATTTTATGTGCTTTTATTAGATGTAAAGTATATACCATGATGAAGGCTGAATTTATGTGTTTTTATTAGATATAAAGTATATACCACGATGAAGACTGAATTTATGTGTTTTTATTAGATATAAAGTATATATTACAAAGAAAGCTAAATTTTAGTGTTTTTTATTAGATATAAAGTATATACCACAATGAAAGCTGAATTTATGTGTTTTTATTAGATATTAAGTATATACCACGATTAAGGCTGAATTTATGTGTTTTTATTAGATATAAAGTATATACCACAATGAAAGCTGAATTTATGTGTTTTTATTAGATATAAAGTATATACCACGATAAAGGCTGAATTTATGTGTTTTTATTAGATATAAAGTATATACCATGATGAAGGCTGAATTTATGTGTTTTTATTAGATATAAAGTATATACCACGATGAAGGCTGAATTTATGTGTTTTTATTAGATATAAAGTATATACCACGAAGAAAGCTGAATTTTAGTGTTTTTTATTAGATATAAAGTATATACCACAATGAAAGCTGAATTTATGTGTTTTTATTAGATATAAAGTATATACCACGATTAAAGTTGAATTTATGTGTTTTTATTAGATATAAAGTATATACCACGATGAAGGCTGAATTTATGTGTTCTTATTAGATATAAAGTATATACTACGATGAAGGCTGAATTTATGTGTTTTTATTAGATATAAAGTATATACCACCATAAAGGTTGAATTTATGTGTTTTTATTAGATATAAAGTGTATACCACGATGAAGGCTGAATTTATGCGTTTTTATTAGATATAAAGTATATACCAAGATAAAGGCTGAATTTATGTGTTTTTATTAGATATAAAGTATATACCACGATGAAGGCTGAATTTTAGTGTTTTTTATTAGATATAAAGTATATACCACGATGAAGGCTGAATTTATGTGTTTTTATTAGATATAAAGTATATACAACGATGACGGCTGAATGTATGTGTTTTTATTAGATATAAAGTATATACCACGATGAAGGCTGAATTTTTTGTGTTTTTTATTAGATATAAAGTATATACCAAGATGAAGGCTGAATTTTAGTGTTTTTTATTAGATATAAAGTATATACCACGATAAAGGCTGAATTTATGTGTTTTTATTATATATAAAGTATATACCACGATGAAGGCTTAATTTTAGTGTTTTTTATTAGATATAAAGTATATACCACGATGAAGGCTGAATTTATGTTTTTTTAATAGATATAAAGTATATACCACGATGAAGGCTGAATTTATGTGTTTTTATTAGATATAAAGTATATACCATGACGAAGGCTGAATTTATGTGTTTTTTATTAGAAATAAAGTATATACCATGATAAAGGCTGAATCTATGTGTTTTTATTAGAAATAAAGTATATACCATGATGAAGGCTGAATTTATGTGTTTTTATTAGATATAAAGTATATACCACGATGAAGGCTGAATTTATGTGTTTTTATTAGATATAAAGTATATACCACGAAGAAAGCTGAATTTTAGTGTTTTTTATTAGATATAAAGTATATACCACAATGAAAGCTGAATTTATGTTGTTTTTTTTTATTAGATATAAAGTATATACCACGATGAAGGCTGAATTTATGTGTTTTTATTAGATATAAGTATATACCACGATGAAGGCTGAATTTTAGTGTTTTTTATTAGATATAAAGTATATACCACGATGAAGGGCCGAATTTTAGTGTTTTTTATTAGATATAAAGTATATACCACGATGAAGGCTGAATTTATGTGTTTTTATTAGATATAAAGTATATACCACGATGAAGGCTGAATTTATGTGTTTTTATTAGATATAAAGTATATACCACGATGAAGGCTGAATTTATGTGTTTTTATTAGATATAAAGTATATACCACGATGAAGGGCTGAATTTTAGTGGTTTTTTATTAGATATAAAGTATATACCACGATGAAGGCCGAATTTTAGTGTTTTTTTATTAGATATAAAGTATATACCACGATGAAGGCTGAATTTATGTGTTTTTATTAGATATAAAGTATATACCACGATGAAGGCTGAATTTATGTGTTTTTATTAGATATAAAGTATATACCACGATGAAGGCTGAATTTATGTGTTTTTATTAGATATAAAGTATATACCACGATGAAGGCTGAATTTTAGTGTTTTTTATTAGATATAAAGTATATACCACGATGAAGGCTGAATTTATGTGTTTTCATTAGATATAAAGTATATACCACGATAAAGGCTGAATTTATGTGTTTTTATTAGATATAAAGTATATACCACGATGAAGGCTGAATTTATGTGTTTTTATTAGATATAAAGTATATACCACGATGAAGGCTGAATTTTAGTGTTTTTTTAAGATATAAAGTATATACCACGATGAAGGCTGAATTTATGTGTTTTTATTAGATATAAAGTATATACCACGATGAAGGCTGAATTTATGTGTTTTTATTAGATATAAAGTATATACCATGACAAAGGCTGAATTTATATGTTTTTTATTAGAAATAAAGTATATACCATGATAAAGGCTGAATTTATGTGTTTTTATTAGATATAAAGTATACCACGATGAAGGCTGAATTTATGTGCTTTTATTAGATGTAAAGTATATACCATGATGAAGGCTGAATTTATGTGTTTTTATTAGATATAAAGTATATACCACGATGAAGGCTGAATTTATGTGTTTTTATTAGATATAAAGTATATACCACGAAGAAAGCTGAATTTTAGTGTTTTTTATTAGATATAAAGTATATACCACGATGAAGGCTGAATTTTAGTGTTTTTTATTAGATATAAAGTATATACCACGATGAAGGCTGAATTTATGTGTTTTTATTAGATATAAAGTATATACCATGATGAAGGCTGAATTTATGTGTTTTTATTAGATATAAAGTATATACCACGATGAAGGCTGATTTTATGTGTTTTTATTAGATATAAAGTATATACCACGATGAAGGCTGAATTTATGTGTTTTTATTAGATATAAAGTATATACCACGATGAAGGCTGAATTTTAGTGTTTTTTATTAGATATAAAGTATATACCACAATGAAGGCTGAATTTATGTGTTTTTATTAGATATAAAGTATATACCACGATGAAGGTTGAATTTATGTGTTTTTATTAGATATAAAGTATATACCACGATGAAGGTTGAATTTATGTGTTTTTATTAGATATAAAGTATATACCAAGATGAAGGCTGAATTTTAGTGTTTTTTATTAGATATATAGTATATACTACGATAAAGGCTGAATTTATGTGTTTTTATTAGATATAAAGTTTATACCACGATGAAGGCTGAATTTATGTGTTTTTATTAGATATAAAGTTTATACCACGATGAAGGCTGAATTTATGTGTTTTTATTAGATATAAAGTTTATACCACGATGAAGGCTGAATTTATGTGTTTTTATTAGATACAAAGTTTATACCACGATGAAGGCTGAATTTATGTGTTTTTATTAGATAAAAAGTATATACCATGATGAAGGCTGAATTTATGTGTTTTTATTAGATATAAAGTATATACCACGATGAAGGCTAAATTTTAGTGTTTTTTTATTAGATATAAAGTATATACCACGATGAAGGCTGAATTTATGTGTTTTTATTAGATATAAAGTATATACCACGATGAAGGCTGAATTTATGTGTTTTTATTAGATATAAAGTATATACCACGATGAAGGCTGAATTTATGTGTTTTTATTAGATATAAAGTATATACCACAATGAAGGCTGAATTTATGTGTTTTTATTAGATATAAAGTATATACCACAATGAAGGCTGAATTTTAGTGTTTTTTATTAGATATAAAGTATATACCACAATGAAGGCTGAATTTATGTGTTTTTATTAGATATAAAGTATATACCACGATGAAGGTTGAATTTATGTGTTTTTATTAGATATAAAGTATATACCAAGATGAAGGCTGAATTTTAGTGTTTTTTATTAGATATATAGTATATACTACGATAAAGGCTGAATTTATGTGTTTTTATTAGATATAAAGTTTATACCACGATGAAGGCTGAATTTATGTGTTTTTATTAGATATAAAGTTTATACCACGATGAAGGCTGAATTTATGTGTTTTTATTAGATATAAAGTTTATACCACGATGAAGGCTGAATTTATGTGTTTTTATTAGATACAAAGTTTATACCACGATGAAGGCTGAATTTATGTGTTTTTATTAGATAAAAAGTATATACCATGATGAAGGCTGAATTTATGTGTTTTTATTAGATATAAAGTATATACCACGATGAAGGCTAAATTTTAGTGTTTTTTATTAGATATAAAGTATATACCACGATGAAGGCTGAATTTATGTGTTTTTATTAGATATAAAGTATATACCACGATGAAGGCTGAATTTATGTGTTTTTATTAGATATAAAGTATATACCACGATGAAGGCTGAATTTATGTGTTTTTATTAGATATAAAGTATATACCACAATGAAGGCTGAATTTATGTGTTTTTTATTAGATATAAAGTATATACCACGATGAAGGCTGAATTTATTTGTTTTTATTAGATATAAAGTATATACCACGATGAAGGCTGAATTTATGTGTTTTTATTAGATATAAAGTATATACCATGACGAAGGCTGAATTTATGTGTTTTTTATTAGAAATAAAGTATATACCATGATAAAAGCTGAATTTATGTGTTTTTATCAGATATAATGTATATACCAAGATTAAGGCTGAATTTATGTGTTTTTATTAGATATAAAGTATACCACGATGAAGGCTGAATTTATGTGCTTTTATTAGATGTAAAGTATATACCATGATGAAGGCTGAATTTATGTGTTTTTATTAGATATAAAGAATATACCACGATGAAGGCTGAATTTATGTGTTTTTTATTAGATATAAAGTATATACTACGAAGAAAGCTGAATTTTAGTGTTTTTTTATTAGATATAAAGTATATACCACAATGAAAGCTGAATTTATGTGTTTTTATTGGATATAAAGTATATACCACGATGAAGGCTGAATTTATGTGTTTTTATTAGATATAAAGTATATACCACGATGAAGGCTGAATTTTAGTGTTTTTTATTTGATATAAAGTATATACCACGATGAAGGCTGAATTTATGTGTTTTTATTAGATATAAAGTATATACCATGATTAAGGCTGAATTTATGTGTTTTTTTTAGATATAAAGTATATACCACGATGAAGGCTGAATTTATGTGTTTTTATTAGATATAAAGTATATACCACGATGAAGGCTGAATTTATGTGTTTTTATTAGATATAAAGTATATACCACGATGAAGGCTGAATTTATGTGTTTTTATTAGATATAAAGTATATATATTACGATGAAGGCTGAATTTTAGTGTTTTTATTAGATATAAAGTATATACCACGATGAAGGCTGAATTTATGTGTTTTTATTAGATATAAAGTATATACCACGATGAAGGCTGAATTTATGTGTTTTTATTAGATATAAAGTATATACCATGACGAAGGTTGAATTTATGTGTTTTTTATTAGAAATAAAGTATATACCATGATAAAGGCTGAATTTATGTGTTTTTAATAGATATAATGTATATACCAAGATTAAGGCTGAATTTATGTGTTTTTATTAGATATAAAGTATACCACGATGAAGGCTGAATTTATGTGCTTTTATTAGATGTAAAGTATATACCATGATGAAGGCTGACTTTTTGTGTTTTTATTAGATATAAAGTATATACCACGATGAAGGCTGAATTTATGTGTTTTTATTAGATATAAAGTATATACCACGAAGAAAGCTGAATTTTAGTGTTTTTTATTAGATATAAAGTATATACCACAATGAAGGCTGAATTTTAGTGTTTTTTATTAGATATAAAGTATATACCACGATGAAGGCTGAATTTATGTGTTTTTATTAGATATAAAGTATATACCATGATGAAGGCTGAATTTATGTGTTTTTATTAGATATAAAGTATATACCACGATGAAGGCTGAATTTATGTGTTTTTATTAGATGTAAAGTATATACCACGAAGAAAGCTCAATTTTAGTGTTTTTTATTAGATATAAAGTATATACCACAATTAAAGCTGAATTTATGTGTTTTTATTAGACATAAAGTATATACCACGATGAAGGCTGAATTTATGTGTTTTTATTAGATATAAAGTATATACCATGATGAAGGCTGAATTTATGTGTTTTTATTAGATATAAAGTATATACCACAATGAAGGCTGAATTTATGTGTTTTTTATTAGATATAAAGTATATACCACGATTAAGGTTGAATTTATGTGTTTTTATTAGATATAAAGTATATACCACGATGAAGGCTGAATTTATGTGTTCTTATTAGATATAAAGTATATACTACGATGAAGGCTGAATTTATATGTTTTTATTAGATATAAAGTATATACCACGATGAAGGTTGAATTTATGTGTTTTTATTAGATATAAAGTATATACCACGATGAAGGCTGAATTTATGTGTTTTTATTAGATATAAAGTATATACCACGATAAAGGCTGAATTTATGCGTTTTTATTAGATATAAAGTATATACCAAGATTAAGGCTGAATTTATGTGTTTTTATTAGATATAAAGTATATACCACGATGAAGGCTGAATTTTAGTGTTTTTATTAGATATAAAGTATATACCACGATGAAGGCTGAATTTATGTGTTTTTATAAGATATAAAGTATATACCACGATGAAGGCTGAATTTATGTGTTTTTATTAGATATAAAGTATATACCACGATGAAGGCTGAATTTTAGTTTTTTTTATTAGATATAAAGTATATACCAAGATGAAGGCTGAATTTTAGTGTTTTTTATTAGATATATAGTATATACTACGATAAAGGCTGAATTTATGTGTTTTTATTAGATATAAAGTTTATACCACGATGAAGGCTGAATTTATGTGTTTTTATTAGATATAAAGTTTATACCACGATAAAGGCTGAATTTATGTGTTTTTATTAGATATAAAGTTTATACCACGATGAAGGCTGAATTTATGTGTTTTTATTAGATACAAAGTTTATACCACGATGAAGGCTGAATTTATGTGTTTTTATTAGATATAAAGTATATACCATGATGAAGGCTGAATTTATGTGTTTTTATTAGATATAAAGTATATACCACGATGAAGGCTAAATTTTAGTGTTTTTTATTAGATATAAAGTATATACCACGATGAAGGCTGAATTTATGTGTTTTTATTAGATATAAAGTATATACCACGATGAAGGCTGAATTTATGTGTTTTTATTAGATATAAAGTATATACCACGATGAAGGCTGAATTTATGTGTTTTTATTAGATATAAAGTATATACCACAATGAAGGCTGAATTTATGTGTTTTTATTAGATATAAAGTATATATATTACGATGAAGGCTGAATTTTAGTGTTTTTTATTAGATATAAAGTATATACCACGATGAAGGCTGAATTTATGTGTTTTTATTAGATATAAAGTATATACCACGATGAAGGCTGAATTTATGTGTTTTTATTAGATATAAAGTATATACCATGACGAAGGCTGAAATTATGTGTTTTTTATTAGAAATAAAGTATATACCATGATAAAAGCTGAATTTATGTGTTTTTATCAGATATAATGTATATACCAAGATTAAGGCTGAATTTATGTGTTTTTATTAGATATAAAGTATACCACGATGAAGGCTGAATTTATGTGCTTTTATTAGATGTAAAGTATATACCATGATGAAGGCTGAATTTATGTGTTTTTATTAGATACAAAGAATATACCACGATGAAGGCTGAATTTATGTGTTTTTATTAGATATAAAGTATATACCACGAAGAAAGCTGAATTTTAGTGTTTTTTATTAGATATAAAGTATATACCACAATGAAAGCTGAATTTATGTGTTTTTATTGGATATAAAGTATATACCACGATGAAGGCTAAATTTATGTGTTTTTATTAGATATAAAGTATATACCACGATGAAGGCTGAATTTTAGTGTTTTTTATTAGATATAAAGTATATACCACGATGAAGGCTGAATTTATGTGTTTTTATTAGATATAAAGTATATACCATGATGAAGGCTGAATTTATGTGTTTTTTTTAGATATAAAGTATATACCACGATAAATGCTGAATTTATGTGTTTTTATTAGATATAAAGTATACCACGATGAAGGCTGAATTTATGTGCTTTTATTAGATGTAAAGTATATACCATGATGAAGGCTGACTTTTTGTGTTTTTATTAGATATAAAGTATATACCACGATGAAGGCTGAATTTATGTGTTTTTATTAGATATAAAGTATATACCACGATGAAGGCTGAATTTTAGTGTTTTTTATTAGATATAAAGTATATACCACGATGAAGGCTGAATTTATGTGTTTTTATTAGATATAAAGTATATACCATGATGAAGGCTGAATTTATGTGTTTTTATTAGATATAAAGTATATACCACGATGAAGGCTGAATTTATGTGTTTTTATTAGATATAAAGTATATACCACGAAGAAAGCTGAATTTTAGTGTTTTTTATTAGATATAAAGTATATACCACAATGAAAGCTGAATTTATGTGTTTTTATTAGATATAAAGTATATACCACGATGAAGGCTGAATTTATGTGTTTTTATTAGATATAAAGTATATACCACGATGAAGGCTGAATTTTAGTGTTTTTTATTAGATATAAAGTATATACCATGATGAAGGCTGAATTTATGTGTTTTTATTAGATATAAAGTATATACCACAATGAAGGCTGAATTTATGTGTTTTTTATTAGATATAAAGTATATACCACGATTAAGGTTGAATTTATGTGTTTTTTATTAGATATAAAGTATATACCACGATGAAGGCTGAATTTATGTGTTCTTATTAGATATAAAGTATATACTACGATGAAGGCTGAATTTATGTGTTTTTATTAGATATAAAGTATATACCACGATGAAGGTTGAATTTATGTGTTTTTATTAGATATAAAGTATATACCACGATGAAGGTTGAATTTATGTGTTTTTATTAGATATAAAGTATATACCACGATAAAGGCTGAATTTATGCGTTTTTATTAGATATAAAGTATATACCAAGATTAAGGCTGAATTTATGTGTTTTTATTAGATATAAAGTATATACCACGATGAAGGCTGAATTTTAGTGTTTTTTATTAGATATAAAGTATATACCACGATTAAGGCTGAATTTATGTGTTTTTATAAGATATAAAGTATA
Organism: Anisus vortex; assembly: GCA_949126835.1. Classification (NCBI taxonomy): domain Eukaryota; kingdom Metazoa; phylum Mollusca; class Gastropoda; family Planorbidae; genus Anisus; species Anisus vortex. The sequence continues at coordinate 26,579 of CASBPS010000036.1, read as the reverse complement.
TACCACGATGAAGGCTGAATTTATGTGTTTTTATTAGATATAAAGTATATACCACGATGAAGGCTGAATTTTAGTTTTTTTTATTAGATATAAAGTATATACCAAGATGAAGGCTGAATTTTAGTGTTTTTTATTAGATATATAGTATATACTACGATAAAGGCTGAATTTATGTGTTTTTATTAGATATAAAGTTTATACCACGATGAAGGCTGAATTTATGTGTTTTTATTAGATATAAAGTTTATACCACGATAAAGGCTGAATTTATGTGTTTTTATTAGATATAAAGTTTATACCACGATGAAGGCTGAATTTATGTGTTTTTATTAGATACAAAGTTTATACCACGATGAAGGCTGAATTTATGTGTTTTTATTAGATATAAAGTATATACCATGATGAAGGCTGAATTTATGTGTTTTTATTAGATATAAAGTATATACCACGATGAAGGCTAAATTTTAGTGTTTTTTATTAGATATAAAGTATATACCACGATGAAGGCTGAATTTATGTGTTTTTATTAGATATAAAGTATATACCACGATGAAGGCTAAATTTATGTGTTTTTATTAGATATAAAGTATATACCACGATGAAGGCTGAATTTATGTGTTTTTATTAGATATAAAGTATATACCACAATGAAGGCTGAATTTATGTGTTTTTATTAGATATAAAGTATATATATTACGATGAAGGCTGAATTTTAGTGTTTTTTATTAGATATAAAGTATATACCACGATGAAGGCTGAATTTATGTGTTTTTATTACATATAAAGTATATACCACGATGAAGGCTGAATTTATGTGTTTTTATTAGATATAAAGTATATACCATGATAAAAGCTGAATTTATGTGTTTTTATCAGATATAATGTATATACCAAGATTAAGGCTGAATTTATGTGTTTTTATTAGATATAAAGTATACCACGATGAAGGCTGAATTTATGTGCTTTTATTAGATGTAAAGTATATACCATGATGAAGGCTGAATTTATGTGTTTTTATTAGATATAAAGTATATACCACGAAGAAAATTGAATTTTAGTGTTTTTTATTAGATATAAAGTATATACCACAATGAAAGCTGAATTTATGTGTTTTTATTGGATATAAAGTATATACCACGATGAAGGCTGAATTTATGTGTTTTTATTAGATATAAAGTATATACCACGATGAAGGCTGAATTTTAGTGTTTTTTATTAGATATAAAGTATATACTACGATGAAGGCTGAATTTATGTGTTTTTATTAGATATAAAGTATATACCATGATGAAGGCTGAATTTATGTGTTTTTTTTAGATATAAAGTATATACCACGATAAAGGCTGAATTTATGTGTTTTTATTAGATATAAAGTATATACCACGAAGAAAGCTGAATTTTAGTGTTTTTTATTAGATATAAAGTATATACCACAATGAAAGCTAAATTTATGTGTTTTTATTAGATATAAAGTATATACCATGATGAAGGCTGAATTTATGTGTTTTTATTAGATATAAAGTATATACCACAGTGAAGGCTGAATTAATGTGTTTTTATTAGATATAAAGTATATACCACGGTTAAGGTTTAATTTATGTGTTTTTATTAGATATAAAGTATATACCACGATGAAGGCTGAATTTATGTGTTCTTATTAGATATAAAGTATATACTGCGATGAAGGCTGAATTTATGTGTTTTTATTAGATATAAAGTATATACCACGATGAAGGTTGAATTTATGTGTTTTTATTAGATATAAAGTATATACCACGATGAAGGTTGAATTTTAGTTTTTTTTATTAGATATAAAGTATATACCAAGATGAAGGCTGAATTTTAGTGTTTTTTATTAGATATATAGTATATACTACGATAAAGGCTGAATTTATGTGTTTTTATTAGATATAAGATTTATACCACGATGAAGGCTGAATTTATGTGTTTTTTTAGATTAAAAGTTTATACCACGATAAAAGCTGAATTTATGTGTTTTTATTAGATATAAAGTTTATACCACGATGAAGGCTGAATTTATGTGTTTTTATTAAATACAAAGTTTATACCACGATGAAGGCTGAATTTATGTGTTTTTATTAGATATAAAGTATATACCATGATGAAGGCTGAATTTATGTGTTTTTATTAGATATAAAGTATATACCACGATGAAGGCTAAATTTTAGTGTTTTTTATTAGATATAAAGTATATACCACGATGAAGGCTGAATTTATGTGTTTTTATTAGATATAAAGTATATACCACGATGAAGGCTGAATTTATGTGTTTTTATTAGATATAAAGTATATACCACGATGAAGGCTGAATTTATGTGTTTTTATTAGATATAAAGTATATACCACAATGAAGGCTGAATTTATGTGTTTTTATTAGATATAAAGTATATATATTACGATGAAGGCTGAATTTTAGTGTTTTTTATTAGATATAAAGTATATACCACGATGAAGGCTGAATTTTAGTGTTTTTTATTAGATATAAAGTATATACCACGATGAAGGCTGAATTTATGTGTTTTCATTAGATATAAAGTATATACCATGACGAAGGCTGAATTTATGTGTTTTTTATTAGAAATAAAGTATATACCATGATAAAAGCTGAATTTATGTGTTTTTATCAGATATAATGTATATACCAAGATTAAGGCTGAATTTATGTGTTTTTATTAGATATAAAGTATACCACGATGAAGGCTGAATTTATGTGCTTTTATTAGATGTAAAGTATATACCATGATGAAGGCTGAATTTATGTGTTTTTATTAGATATAAAGAATATACCACGATGAAGGCTGAATTTATGTGTTTTTATTAGATATAAAGTATATACCACGAAGAAAGCTGAATTTTAGTGTTTTTTATTAGATATAAAGTATATACCACAATGAAAGCTGAATTTATGTGTTTTTATTGGATATAAAGTATATACCACGATGAAGGCTGAATTTATGTGTTTTTATTAGATATAAAGTATATACCACGATGAAGGCTGAATTTTAGTGTTTTTTATTAGATATAAAGTATATACTACGATGAAGGCTGAATTTATGTGTTTTTATTAGATATAAAGTATATACCATGATGAAGGCTGAATTTATGTGTTTTTTTTAGATATAAAGTATATACCACGATAAAGGCTGAATTTATGTGTTTTTATTAGATATAAAGTATATACCACGAAGAAAGCTGAATTTTAGTGTTTTTTATTAGATATAAAGTATATACCACAATGAAAGCTGAATTTATGTGTTTTTATTAGATATAAAGTATATACCACGATGAAGGCTGAATTTATGTGTTTTTATTAGATATAAAGTATATACCATGATGAAGGCTGAATTTATGTGTTTTTATTAGATATAAAGTATATACCACAGTGAAGGCTGAATTAATGTGTTTTTATTAGATATAAAGTATATACCACGGTTAAGGTTTAATTTATGTGTTTTTATTAGATATAAAGTATATACCACGATGAAGGCTGAATTTATGTGTTCTTATTAGATATAAAGTATATACTGCGATGAAGGCTGAATTTATGTGTTTTTATTAGATATAAAGTATATACCACGATGAAGGTTGAATTTATGTGTTTTTATTAGATATAAAGTGTATACCACGATGAAGGCTGAATTTATGCATTTTTATTAGATATGAAGTATATACCAAGATTAAGGCTGAATTTATGTGTTTTTATTAGATATAAAGTATATACCACGATGAAGGCTGAATTTTAGTGTTTTTTATTAGAAATAAAGTATATACCACGATGAAGGCTGAATTTATGTGTTTTTATTAGATATAAAGTATATACCACGATGAAGGCTGAATTTATGTGTTTTTATTAGATATAAAGTATATACCACGATGAAAGCTGAATATTTTTTGTGTTTTTTATTAGATATAAAGTATATACCACGATGAAGGCTGAATTTTAGTGTTTTTTTATTAAATATAAAGTATATATCACGATGAAGGCTGAATTTATGTGTTTTTATAAGATATAAAGTATATACCATGATGAAGGCTGAATTTATGTGTTTTTATTAGATATAAAGTATATACAACGATGAAGGTTGAATTTATGTGTTTTTATTAGATATAAAGTATATACCACGATGAAGGCTGAATTTATGTGTTTTTATTAGATATAAAGTATATACCACGATAAAGGCTGAATTTATGTGTTTTTATTAGATATAAAGTATATACCACGATGAAGGCTGAATTTTAGTGTTTTTTATTAGATATAAAGTATATACCACGATGAAGGCTGAATTTATGTGTTTTTATTAGATATAAAGTATATACCACGATGAAGGCTGAATTTATGTGTTTTTATTAGATATAAAGTATATACCATGACGAAGGCTGAATTTATGTGTTTTTTATTAGAAATAAAGTATATACCATGATAAAGGCTGAATTTATGTGTTTTTATTAGATATAATGTATATACCAAGATTAAGGCTGAATTTATGTGTTTTTATTAGATATAAAGTATACCACGATGAAGGCTGAATTTATGTGCTTTTATTAGATGTAAAGTATATACCATGATGAAGGCTGAATTTATGTGTTTTTATTAGATATAATATATATACCACGATGAAGGCTGAATTTATGTGTTTTTATTAGATATAAAGTATATACCACAAAGAAAGCTGAATTTTAGTGTTTTTTATTAGATATAAAGTATATACCACAATGAAAGCTGAATTTTTGTGTTTTTATTAGATATAAAGTATATACCACGATGAAGGCTGAATTTTAGTGTTTTTTATTAGATATAAAGTATATACCACAATGAAAGCTGAATTTTTGTGTTTTTATTAGATATAAAGTATATACCACGATGAAGGCTGAATTTATGTGTTTTTATTAGATATAAAGTATATACCATGATGAAGGCTGAATTTATGTGTTTTTATTAGAAATAAAGTATATACCATGATAAAGGCTGAATTTATGTGTTTTTATTAGATATAAAGTATACCACGATGAAGGCTGATTTTATGTGCTTTTATTAGATGTAAAGTATATACCATGATGAAGGCTGAATTTATGTGTTTTTATTAGATATAAAGTATATACCACGATGAAGACTGAATTTATGTGTTTTTATTAGATATAAAGTATATATTACAAAGAAAGCTAAATTTTAGTGTTTTTTATTAGATATAAAGTATATACCACAATGAAAGCTGAATTTATGTGTTTTTATTAGATATTAAGTATATACCACGATTAAGGCTGAATTTATGTGTTTTTATTAGATATAAAGTATATACCACAATGAAAGCTGAATTTATGTGTTTTTATTAGATATAAAGTATATACCACGATAAAGGCTGAATTTATGTGTTTTTATTAGATATAAAGTATATACCATGATGAAGGCTGAATTTATGTGTTTTTATTAGATATAAAGTATATACCACGATGAAGGCTGAATTTATGTGTTTTTATTAGATATAAAGTATATACCACGAAGAAAGCTGAATTTTAGTGTTTTTTATTAGATATAAAGTATATACCACAATGAAAGCTGAATTTATGTGTTTTTATTAGATATAAAGTATATACCACGATTAAAGTTGAATTTATGTGTTTTTATTAGATATAAAGTATATACCACGATGAAGGCTGAATTTATGTGTTCTTATTAGATATAAAGTATATACTACGATGAAGGCTGAATTTATGTGTTTTTATTAGATATAAAGTATATACCACCATAAAGGTTGAATTTATGTGTTTTTATTAGATATAAAGTGTATACCACGATGAAGGCTGAATTTATGCGTTTTTATTAGATATAAAGTATATACCAAGATAAAGGCTGAATTTATGTGTTTTTATTAGATATAAAGTATATACCACGATGAAGGCTGAATTTTAGTGTTTTTTATTAGATATAAAGTATATACCACGATGAAGGCTGAATTTATGTGTTTTTATTAGATATAAAGTATATACAACGATGACGGCTGAATGTATGTGTTTTTATTAGATATAAAGTATATACCACGATGAAGGCTGAATTTTTTGTGTTTTTTATTAGATATAAAGTATATACCAAGATGAAGGCTGAATTTTAGTGTTTTTTATTAGATATAAAGTATATACCACGATAAAGGCTGAATTTATGTGTTTTTATTATATATAAAGTATATACCACGATGAAGGCCTAATTTTAGTGTTTTTTATTAGATATAAAGTATATACCACGATGAAGGCTGAATTTATGTTTTTTTAATAGATATAAAGTATATACCACGATGAAGGCTGAATTTATGTGTTTTTATTAGATATAAAGTATATACCATGACGAAGGCTGAATTTATGTGTTTTTTATTAGAAATAAAGTATATACCATGATAAAGGCTGAATTTATGTGTTTTTATTAGAAATAAAGTATATACCATGATGAAGGCTGAATTTATGTGTTTTTATTAGATATAAAGTATATACCACGATGAAGGCTGAATTTATGTGTTTTTATTAGATATAAAGTATATACCACGAAGAAAGCTGAATTTTAGTGTTTTTTATTAGATATAAAGTATATACCACAATGAAAGCTGAATTTATGTTGTTTTTTTTATTAGATATAAAGTATATACCACGATGAAGGCTGAATTTATGTGTTTTTATTAGATATAAAGTATATACCACGATGAAGGCTGAATTTTAGTGTTTTTTATTAGATATAAAGTATATACCACGATGAAGGCCGAATTTTAGTGTTTTTTATTAGATATAAAGTATATACCACGATGAAGGCTGAATTTATGTGTTTTTATTAGATATAAAGTATATACCACGATGAAGGCTGAATTTATGTGTTTTTATTAGATATAAAGTATATACCACGATGAAGGCTGAACTTATGTGTTTTTATTAGATATAAAGTATATACCACGATGAAGGCTGAATTTTAGTGTTTTTTATTAGATATAAAGTATATACCACGATGAAGGCTGAATTTATGTGTTTTCATTAGATATAAAGTATATACCACGATAAAGGATGAATTTATGTGTTTTTATTAGATATAAAGTATATACCACGATGAAGGCTGAATTTATGTGTTTTTATTAGATATAAAGTATATACCACGATGAAGGCTGAATTTTAGTGTTTTTTTAAGATATAAAGTATATACCACGATGAAGGCTGAATTTATGTGTTTTTATTAGATATAAAGTATATACCACGATGAAGGCTGAATTTATGTGTTTTTATTAGATATAAAGTATATACCATGACAAAGGCTGAATTTATATGTTTTTTATTAGAAATAAAGTATATACCATGATAAAGGCTGAATTTATGTGTTTTTATTAGATATAAAGTATACCACGATGAAGGCTGAATTTATGTGCTTTTATTAGATGTAAAGTATATACCATGATGAAGGCTGAATTTATGTGTTTTTATTAGATATAAAGTATATACCACGATGAAGGCTGAATTTATGTGTTTTTATTAGATATAAAGTATATACCACGAAGAAAGCTGAATTTTAGTGTTTTTTATTAGATATAAAGTATATACCACGATGAAGGCTGAATTTTAGTGTTTTTTATTAGATATAAAGTATATACCACGATGAAGGCTGAATTTATGTGTTTTTATTAGATATAAAGTATATACCATGATGAAGGCTGAATTTATGTGTTTTTATTAGATATAAAGTATATACCACGATGAAGGCTGATTTTATGTGTTTTTATTAGATATAAAGTATATACCACGATGAAGGCTGAATTTATGTGTTTTTATTAGATATAAAGTATATACCACGATGAAGGCTGAATTTTAGTGTTTTTTATTAGATATAAAGTATATACCACGATGAAGGCTGAATTTATGTGTTTTCATTAGATATAAAGTATATACCACGATAAAGGCTGAATTTATGTGTTTTTATTAGATATAAAGTATATACCATGATGAAGGCTGAATTTATGTGTTTTTATTAGATATAAAGTATATACCACAATGAAGGCTGAATTTATGTGTTTTTATTAGATATAAAGTATATACCACGATTAAAGTTGAATTTATGTGTTTTTATTAGATATAAAGTATATACCACGATGAAGGCTGAATTTATGTGTTCTTATTAGATATAAAGTATATACTACGATGAAGGCTGAATTTATGTGTTTTTATTAGATATAAAGTATATACCACGATAAAGGTTGAATTTATGTGTTTTTATTAGATATAAAGTGTATACCACGATGAAGGCTGAATTTATGCGTTTTTATTAGATATAAAGTATATACCAAGATAAAGGCTGAATTTATGTGTTTTTATTAGATATAAAGTATATACCACGATGAAGGCTGAATTTTAGTGTTTTTTATTAGATATAAAGTATATACCACGATGAAGGCTGAATTTATGTGTTTTTATTAGATATAAAGTATATACCACGATGACGGCTGAATGTATGTGTTTTTATTAGATATAAAGTATATACCACGATGAAGGCTGAATTTTTTGTGTTTTTTATTAGATATAAAGTATATACCAAGATGAAGGCTGAATTTTAGTGTTTTTTATTAGATATAAAGTATATACCACGATAAAGGCTGAATTTATGTGTTTTTATTAGATATAAAGTATATACCACGATGAAGGCTTAATTTTAGTGTTTTTTATTAGATATAAAGTATATACCACGATGAAGGCTGAATTTATGTGTTTTTATTAGATATAAAGTATATACCACGATGAAGGCTGAATTTTTGTGTTTTTATTAGATATAAAGTATATACCATGATGAAGGCTGAATTTATGTGTTTTTATTAGAAATAAAGTATATACCATGATAAAGGCTGAATTTATGTGTTTTTATTAGATATAAAGTATACCACGATGAAGGCTGATTTTATGTGCTTTTATTAGATGTAAAGTATATACCATGATGAAGGCTGAATTTATGTGTTTTTATTAGATATAAAGTATATACCACGATGAAGACTGAATTTATGTGTTTTTATTAGATATAAAGTATATATTACAAAGAAAGCTAAATTTTAGTGTTTTTTATTAGATATAAAGTATATACCACAATGAAAGCTGAATTTATGTGTTTTTATTAGATATTAAGTATATACCACGATTAAGGCTGAATTTATGTGTTTTTATTAGATATAAAGTATATACCACAATGAAAGCTGAATTTATGTGTTTTTATTAGATATAAAGTATATACCACGATAAAGGCTGAATTTATGTGTTTTTATTAGATATAAAGTATATACCATGATGAAGGCTGAATTTATGTGTTTTTATTAGATATAAAGTATATACCACGATGAAGGCTGAATTTATGTGTTTTTATTAGATATAAAGTATATACCACGAAGAAAGCTGAATTTTAGTGTTTTTTATTAGATATAAAGTATATACCACAATGAAAGCTGAATTTATGTGTTTTTATTAGATATAAAGTATATACCACGATTAAAGTTGAATTTATGTGTTTTTATTAGATATAAAGTATATACCACGATGAAGGCTGAATTTATGTGTTCTTATTAGATATAAAGTATATACTACGATGAAGGCTGAATTTATGTGTTTTTATTAGATATAAAGTATATACCACCATAAAGGTTGAATTTATGTGTTTTTATTAGATATAAAGTGTATACCACGATGAAGGCTGAATTTGTGCGTTTTTATTAGATATAAAGTATATACCAAGATAAAGGCTGAATTTATGTGTTTTTATTAGATATAAAGTATATACCACGATGAAGGCTGAATTTTAGTGTTTTTTATTAGATATAAAGTATATACCACGATGAAGGCTGAATTTATGTGTTTTTATTAGATATAAAGTATATACAACGATGACGGCTGAATGTATGTGTTTTTATTAGATATAAAGTATATACCACGATGAAGGCTGAATTTTTTGTGTTTTTTATTAGATATAAAGTATATACCAAGATGAAGGCTGAATTTTAGTGTTTTTTATTAGATATAAAGTATATACCACGATAAAGGCTGAATTTATGTGTTTTTATTATATATAAAGTATATACCACGATGAAGGCTTAATTTTAGTGTTTTTTATTAGATATAAAGTATATACCACGATGAAGGCTGAATTTATGTTTTTTTAATAGATATAAAGTATATACCACGATGAAGGCTGAATTTATGTGTTTTTATTAGATATAAAGTATATACCATGACGAAGGCTGAATTTATGTGTTTTTTATTAGAAATAAAGTATATACCATGATAAAGGCTGAATTTATGTGTTTTTATTAGAAATAAAGTATATACCATGATGAAGGCTGAATTTATGTGTTTTTATTAGATATAAAGTATATACCACGATGAAGGCTGAATTTATGTGTTTTTATTAGATATAAAGTATATACCACGAAGAAAGCTGAATTTTAGTGTTTTTTATTAGATATAAAGTATATACCACAATGAAAGCTGAATTTATGTTGTTTTTTTTATTAGATATAAAGTATATACCACGATGAAGGCTGAATTTATGTGTTTTTATTAGATATAAAGTATATACCACGATGAAGGCTGAATTTTAGTGTTTTTTATTAGATATAAAGTATATACCACGATGAAGGCCGAATTTTAGTGTTTTTTATTAGATATAAAGTATATACCACGATGAAGGCTGAATTTATGTGTTTTTATTAGATATAAAGTATATACCACGATGAAGGCTGAATTTATGTGTTTTTATTAGATATAAAGTATATACCACGATGAAGGCTGAATTTATGTGTTTTTATTAGATATAAAGTATATACCACGATGAAGGCTGAATTTTAGTGTTTTTTATTAGATATAAAGTATATACCACGATGAAGGCTGAATTTATGTGTTTTCATTAGATATAAAGTATATACCACGATAAAGGCTGAATTTATGTGTTTTTATTAGATATAAAGTATATACCACGATGAAGGCTGAATTTATGTGTTTTTATTAGATATAAAGTATATACCACGATGAAGGCTGAATTTTAGTGTTTTTTTAAGATATAAAGTATATACCACGATGAAGGCTGAATTTATGTGTTTTTATTAGATATAAAGTATATACCACGATGAAGGCTGAATTTATGTGTTTTTATTAGATATAAAGTATATACCATGACAAAGGCTGAATTTATATGTTTTTTATTAGAAATAAAGTATATACCATGATAAAGGCTGAATTTATGTGTTTTTATTAGATATAAAGTATACCACGATGAAGGCTGAATTTATGTGCTTTTATTAGATGTAAAGTATATACCATGATGAAGGCTGAATTTATGTGTTTTTATTAGATATAAAGTATATACCACGATGAAGGCTGAATTTATGTGTTTTTATTAGATATAAAGTATATACCACGAAGAAAGCTGAATTTTAGTGTTTTTTATTAGATATAAAGTATATACCACGATGAAGGCTGAATTTTAGTGTTTTTTATTAGATATAAAGTATATACCACGATGAAGGCTGAATTTATGTGTTTTTATTAGATATAAAGTATATACCATGATGAAGGCTGAATTTATGTGTTTTTATTAGATATAAAGTATATACCACGATGAAGGCTGATTTTATGTGTTTTTATTAGATATAAAGTATATACCACGATGAAGGCTGAATTTATGTGTTTTTATTAGATATAAAGTATATACCACGATGAAGGCTGAATTTTAGTGTTTTTTATTAGATATAAAGTATATACCACGATGAAGGCTGAATTTATGTGTTTTCATTAGATATAAAGTATATACCACGATAAAGGCTGAATTTATGTGTTTTTATTAGATATAAAGTATATACCATGATGAAGGCTGAATTTATGTGTTTTTATTAGATATAAAGTATATACCACAATGAAGGCTGAATTTATGTGTTTTTATTAGATATAAAGTATATACCACGATTAAAGTTGAATTTATGTGTTTTTATTAGATATAAAGTATATACCACGATGAAGGCTGAATTTATGTGTTCTTATTAGATATAAAGTATATACTACGATGAAGGCTGAATTTATGTGTTTTTATTAGATATAAAGTATATACCACGATAAAGGTTGAATTTATGTGTTTTTATTAGATATAAAGTGTATACCACGATGAAGGCTGAATTTATGCGTTTTTATTAGATATAAAGTATATACCAAGATAAAGGCTGAATTTATGTGTTTTTATTAGATATAAAGTATATACCACGATGAAGGCTGAATTTTAGTGTTTTTTATTAGATATAAAGTATATACCACGATGAAGGCTGAATTTATGTGTTTTTATTAGATATAAAGTATATACCACGATGACGGCTGAATGTATGTGTTTTTATTAGATATAAAGTATATACCACGATGAAGGCTGAATTTTTTGTGTTTTTTATTAGATATAAAGTATATACCAAGATGAAGGCTGAATTTTAGTGTTTTTTATTAGATATAAAGTATATACCACGATAAAGGCTGAATTTATGTGTTTTTATTAGATATAAAGTATATACCACGATGAAGGCTTAATTTTAGTGTTTTTTATTAGATATAAAGTATATACCACGATGAAGGCTGAATTTATGTGTTTTTATTAGATATAAAGTATATACCACGATGAAGGCTGAATTTTTGTGTTTTTATTAGATATAAAGTATATACCATGACGAAGGCTGAATTTATGTGTTTTTTATTAGAAATAAAGTATATATCATGATAAAGGCTGAATTTATGTGTTTTTATTAGAAATAAAGTATATACCATGATGAAGGCTGAATTTATGGGTTTTTATTAGATATAAAGTATATACCACGATGAAGGCTGAATTTATGTGTTTTTATTAGATATAAAGTATATACCACGAAGAAAGCTGAATTTTAGTGTTTTTTATTAGATATAAAGTATATACCACGATGAAGGCTGAATTTTAGTGTTTTTTATTAGATATAAAGTATATACCACGATGAAGGCTGAATTTATGTGTTTTTATTAGATATAAAGTATATACCACGATGAAGGCTGAATTTATGTCTTTTTATTAGATATAAAGTATATACCATGACAAAAGCTGAATTTATATGTTTTTTATTAGAAATAAAGTATATACCATGATAAAGGCTGAATTTATGTGTTTTTATTAGATATAAAGTATACCACGATGAAGGCTGAATTTATGTGCTTTTATTAGATGTAAAGTATATACCATGATGAAGGCTGAATTTATGTGTTTTTATTAGATATAAAGTATATACCACGATGAAGGCAGAATTTATGTGTTTTTATTAGATATAAAGTATATACCACGAAGAAAGCTGAATTTTAGTGTTTTTTATTAGATATAAAGTATATACCACGATGAAGGCTGAATTTTAGTGTTTTTTATTAGATATAAAGTATATACCACGATGAAGGCTGAATTTATGTGTTTTTATTAGATATAAAGTATATACCATGATGAAGGCTGAATTTATGTGTTTTTATTAGATATAAAGTATATACCACGATGAAGGCTGAATTTATGTGTTTTTATTAGATATAAAGTATATACCACGATGAAGGCTGAATTTTAGTGTTTTTTATTTGATATAAAGTATATACCACGATGAAGGCTGAATGTATGTGTTTTTATTAGATATAAAGTATATACCATGATTAAGGCTGAATTTATGTGTTTTTTTTAGATATAAAGTATATACCACGATGAAGGCTGAATTTATGTGTTTTTATTAGATATAAAGTATATACCACGATGAAGGCTGAATTTATGTGTTTTTATTAGATATAAAGTATATACCACGATGAAGGCTGAATTTATGTGTTTTTATTAGATATAAAGTATATATATTACGATGAAGGCTGAATTTTAGTGTTTTTATTAGATATAAAGTATATACCACGATGAAGGCTGAATTTATGTGTTTTTATTAGATATAAAGTATATACCACGATGAAGGCTGAATTTATGTGTTTTTATTAGATATAAAGTATATACCATGACGAAGGTTGAATTTATGTGTTTTTTATTAGAAATAAAGTATATACCATGATAAAGGCTGAATTTATGTGTTTTTAATAGATATAATGTATATACCAAGATTAAGGCTGAATTTATGTGTTTTTATTAGATATAAAGTATACCACGATGAAGGCTGAATTTATGTGCTTTTATTAGATGTAAAGTATATACCATGATGAAGGCTGACTTTTTGTGTTTTTATTAGATATAAAGTATATACCACGATGAAGGCTGAATTTATGTGTTTTTATTAGATATAAAGTATATACCACGAAGAAAGCTGAATTTTAGTGTTTTTTATTAGATATAAAGTATATACCACAATGAAGGCTGAATTTTAGTGTTTTTTATTAGATATAAAGTATATACCACGATGAAGGCTGAATTTATGTGTTTTTATTAGATATAAAGTATATACCATGATGAAGGCTGAATTTATGTGTTTTTATTAGATATAAAGTATATACCACGATGAAGGCTGAATTTATGTGTTTTTATTAGATGTAAAGTATATACCACGAAGAAAGCTCAATTTTAGTGTTTTTTATTAGATATAAAGTATATACCACAATTAAAGCTGAATTTATGTGTTTTTATTAGACATAAAGTATATACCACGATGAAGGCTGAATTTATGTGTTTTTATTAGATATAAAGTATATACCATGATGAAGGCTGAATTTATGTGTTTTTATTAGATATAAAGTATATACCACAATGAAGGCTGAATTTATGTGTTTTTTATTAGATATAAAGTATATACCACGATTAAGGTTGAATTTATGTGTTTTTATTAGATATAAAGTATATACCACGATGAAGGCTGAATTTATGTGTTCTTATTAGATATAAAGTATATACTACGATGAAGGCTGAATTTATATGTTTTTATTAGATATAAAGTATATACCACGATGAAGGTTGAATTTATGTGTTTTTATTAGATATAAAGTATATACCACGATGAAGGCTGAATTTATGTGTTTTTATTAGATATAAAGTATATACCACGATAAAGGCTGAATTTATGCGTTTTTATTAGATATAAAGTATATACCAAGATTAAGGCTGAATTTATGTGTTTTTATTAGATATAAAGTATATACCACGATGAAGGCTGAATTTTAGTGTTTTTATTAGATATAAAGTATATACCACGATGAAGGCTGAATTTATGTGTTTTTATAAGATATAAATTATATACCACGATGAAGGCTGAATTTATGTGTTTTTATTAGATATAAAGTATATACCACGATGAAGGCTGAATTTTAGTTTTTTTTATTAGATATAAAGTATATACCAAGATGAAGGCTGAATTTTAGTGTTTTTTATTAGATATATAGTATATACTACGATAAAGGCTGAATTTATGTGTTTTTATTAGATATAAAGTTTATACCACGATGAAGGCTGAATTTATGTGTTTTTATTAGATATAAAGTTTATACCACGATAAAGGCTGAATTTATGTGTTTTTATTAGATATAAAGTTTATACCACGATGAAGGCTGAATTTATGTGTTTTTATTAGATACAAAGTTTATACCACGATGAAGGCTGAATTTATGTGTTTTTATTAGATATAAAGTATATACCATGATGAAGGCTGAATTTATGTGTTTTTATTAGATATAAAGTATATACCACGATGAAGGCTAAATTTTAGTGTTTTTTATTAGATATAAAGTATATACCACGATGAAGGCTGAATTTATGTGTTTTTATTAGATATAAAGTATATACCACGATGAAGGCTGAATTTATGTGTTTTTATTAGATATAAAGTATATACCACGATGAAGGCTGAATTTATGTGTTTTTATTAGATATAAAGTATATACCACAATGAAGGCTGAATTTATGTGTTTTTATTAGATATAAAGTATATATATTACGATGAAGGCTGAATTTTAGTGTTTTTTATTAGATATAAAGTATATACCACGATGAAGGCTGAATTTATGTGTTTTTATTAGATATAAAGTATATACCACGATGAAGGCTGAATTTATGTGTTTTTATTAGATATAAAGTATATACCATGACGAAGGCTGAAATTATGTGTTTTTTATTAGAAATAAAGTATATACCATGATAAAAGCTGAATTTATGTGTTTTTATCAGATATAATGTATATACCAAGATTAAGGCTGAATTTATGTGTTTTTATTAGATATAAAGTATACCACGATGAAGGCTGAATTTATGTGCTTTTATTAGATGAAAAGTATATACCATGATGAAGGCTGAATTTATGTGTTTTTATTAGATACAAAGAATATACCACGATGAAGGCTGAATTTATGTGTTTTTATTAGATATAAAGTATATACCACGAAGAAAGCTGAATTTTAGTGTTTTTTATTAGATATAAAGTATATACCACAATGAAAGCTGAATTTATGTGTTTTTATTGGATATAAAGTATATACCACGATGAAGGCTAAATTTATGTGTTTTTATTAGATATAAAGTATATACCACGATGAAGGCTGAATTTTAGTGTTTTTTATTAGATATAAAGTATATACCACGATGAAGGCTGAATTTATGTGTTTTTATTAGATATAAAGTATATACCATGATGAAGGCTGAATTTATGTGTTTTTTTTAGATATAAAGTATATACCACGATAAATGCTGAATTTATGTGTTTTTATTAGATATAAAGTATACCACGATGAAGGCTGAATTTATGTGCTTTTATTAGATGTAAAGTATATACCATGATGAAGGCTGACTTTTTGTGTTTTTATTAGATATAAAGTATATACCACGATGAAGGCTGAATTTATGTGTTTTTATTAGATATAAAGTATATACCACGATGAAGGCTGAATTTTAGTGTTTTTTATTAGATATAAAGTATATACCACGATGAAGGCTGAATTTATGTGTTTTTATTAGATATAAAGTATATACCATGATGAAGGCTGAATTTATGTGTTTTTATTAGATATAAAGTATATACCACGATGAAGGCTGAATTTATGTGTTTTTATTAGATATAAAGTATATACCACGAAGAAAGCTGAATTTTAGTGTTTTTTATTAGATATAAAGTATATACCACAATGAAAGCTGAATTTATGTGTTTTTATTAGATATAAAGTATATACCACGATGAAGGCTGAATTTATGTGTTTTTATTAGATATAAAGTATATACCACGATGAAGGCTGAATTTTAGTGTTTTTTATTAGATATAAAGTATATACCATGATGAAGGCTGAATTTATGTGTTTTTATTAGATATAAAGTATATACCACAATGAAGGCTGAATTTATGTGTTTTTTATTAGATATAAAGTATATACCACGATTAAGGTTGAATTTATGTGTTTTTATTAGATATAAAGTATATACCACGATGAAGGCTGAATTTATGTGTTCTTATTAGATATAAAGTATATACTACGATGAAGGCTGAATTTATGTGTTTTTATTAGATATAAAGTATATACCACGATGAAGGTTGAATTTATGTGTTTTTATTAGATATAAAGTATATACCACGATGAAGGTTGAATTTATGTGTTTTTATTAGATATAAAGTATATACCACGATAAAGGCTGAATTTATGCGTTTTTATTAGATATAAAGTATATACCAAGATTAAGGCTGAATTTATGTGTTTTTATTAGATATAAAGTATATACCACGATGAAGGCTGAATTTTAGTGTTTTTTATTAGATATAAAGTATATACCACGATTAAGGCTGAATTTATGTGTTTTTATAAGATATAAAGTATATACCACGATGAAGGCTGAATTTATGTGTTTTTATTAGATATAAAGTATATACCACGATGAAGGCTGAATTTTAGTTTTTTTTATTAGATATAAAGTATATACCAAGATGAAGGCTGAATTTTAGTGTTTTTTATTAGATATATAGTATATACTACGATAAAGGCTGAATTTATGTGTTTTTATTAGATATAAAGTTTATACCACGATGAAGGCTGAATTTATGTGTTTTTATTAGATATAAAGTTTATACCACGATAAAGGCTGAATTTATGTGTTTTTATTAGATATAAAGTTTATACCACGATGAAGGCTGAATTTATGTGTTTTTATTAGATACAAAGTTTATACCACGATGAAGGCTGAATTTATGTGTTTTTATTAGATATAAAGTATATACCATGATGAAGGCTGAATTTATGTGTTTTTATTAGATATAAAGTATATACCACGATGAAGGCTAAATTTTAGTGTTTTTTATTAGATATAAAGTATATACCACGATGAAGGCTGAATTTATGTGTTTTTATTAGATATAAAGTATATACCACGATGAAGGCTAAATTTATGTGTTTTTATTAGATATAAAGTATATACCACGATGAAGGCTGAATTTATGTGTTTTTATTAGATATAAAGTATATACCACAATGAAGGCTGAATTTATGTGTTTTTATTAGATATAAAGTATATATATTACGATGAAGGCTGAATTTTAGTGTTTTTTATTAGATATAAAGTATATACCACGATGAAGGCTGAATTTATGTGTTTTTATTACATATAAAGTATATACCACGATGAAGGCTGAATTTATGTGTTTTTATTAGATATAAAGTATATACCATGATAAAAGCTGAATTTATGTGTTTTTATCAGATATAATGTATATACCAAGATTAAGGCTGAATTTATGTGTTTTTATTAGATATAAAGTATACCACGATGAAGGCTGAATTTATGTGCTTTTATTAGATGTAAAGTATATACCATGATGAAGGCTGAATTTATGTGTTTTTATTAGATATAAAGAATATACCACGATGAAGGCTGAATTTATGTGTTTTTATTAGATATAAAGTATATACCACGAAGAAAATTGAATTTTAGTGTTTTTTATTAGATATAAAGTATATACCACAATGAAAGCTGAATTTATGTGTTTTTATTGGATATAAAGTATATACCACGATGAAGGCTGAATTTATGTGTTTTTATTAGATATAAAGTATATACCACGATGAAGGCTGAATTTTAGTGTTTTTTATTAGATATAAAGTATATACTACGATGAAGGCTGAATTTATGTGTTTTTATTAGATATAAAGTATATACCATGATGAAGGCTGAATTTATGTGTTTTTTTTAGATATAAAGTATATACCACGATAAAGGCTGAATTTATGTGTTTTTATTAGATATAAAGTATATACCACGAAGAAAGCTGAATTTTAGTGTTTTTTATTAGATATAAAGTATATACCACAATGAAAGCTAAATTTATGTGTTTTTATTAGATATAAAGTATATACCATGATGAAGGCTGAATTTATGTGTTTTTATTAGATATAAAGTATATACCACAGTGAAGGCTGAATTAATGTGTTTTTATTAGATATAAAGTATATACCACGGTTAAGGTTTAATTTATGTGTTTTTATTAGATATAAAGTATATACCACGATGAAGGCTGAATTTATGTGTTCTTATTAGATATAAAGTATATACTGCGATGAAGGCTGAATTATGTGTTTTTATTAGATATAAAGTATATACCACGATGAAGGTTGAATTTATGTGTTTTTATAGATATAAAGTATATACCACGATGAAGGTTGAATTTTAGTTTTTTTTATTAGATATAAAGTATATACCAAGATGAGCTGAATTTTAGTGTTTTTTATTAGATATATAGTATATACTACGATAAAGGCTGAATTTATGTGTTTTTATTAGATATAAGATTTATACCACGATGAAGGCTGAATTTATGTGTTTTTTAGATTAAAAGTTTATACCACGATAAAGCTGAATTTCATGTGTTTTTATTAGATATAAAGTTTATACCACGATGAAGCTGAATTTATGTGTTTTTATTAAATACAAAGTTTATACCACGATGAAGGCTGAATTTATGTGTTTTTATATAGATATAAAGTATATACCATGATGAAGGCTGAAATTTATGTGTTTTTATTAGATATAAAGTATATACCACGATGAAGGCTAAATTTTAGTGTTTTTTATTAGATATAAAGTATATACCACGATGAAGGCTGAATTTATGTGTTTTTATTAGATATAAAGTATATACCACGATGAAGGCTGAATTTATGTGTTTTTATTAGATATAAAGTATATACCACGATGAAGGCTGAATTTATGTGTTTTTATTAGATATAAAGTATATACCACAATGAAGGCTGAATTTATGTGTTTTTATTAGATATAAAGTATATATATTACGATGAAGGCTGAATTTTAGTGTTTTTTATTAGATATAAAGTATATACCACGATGAAGGCTGAATTTTAGTGTTTTTTTATTAGATATAAAGTATATACCACGATGAAGGCTGAATTTATGTGTTTTCATTAGATATAAAGTATATACCATGACGAAGGCTGAATTTATGTGTTTTTTATTAGAAATAAAGTATATACCCATGATAAAAGCTGAATTTATGTGTTTTTATCAGATATAATGTATATACCAAGATTAAGGCTGAATTTATGTGTTTTTATTAGATATAAAGTATACCACGATGAAGGCTGAATTTATTGTGCTTTTATTAGATGTAAAGTATATACCATGATGAGGCTGAATTTATGTGTTTTTATTAGATATAAAGAATATACCACGATGAAGGCTGAATTTATGTGTTTTTATTAGATATAAAGTATATACCACGAAGAAAGCTGAATTTTAGTGTTTTTTATTAGATATAAAGTATATACCACAATGAAAGCTGAATTTATGTGTTTTTATTGGATATAAAGTATATACCACGATGAAGGCTGAATTTATGTGTTTTTATTAGATATAAAGTATATACCACGATGAAGGCTGAATTTTAGTGTTTTTTATTAGATATAAAGTATATACTACGATGAAGGCTGAATTTATGTGTTTTATTAGATATAAAGTATATACCATGATGAAGGCTGAATTTATGTGTTTTTTTTAGATATAAAGTATATACCACGATAAAGGCTGAATTTATGTGTTTTTATTAGATATAAAGTATATACCACGAAGAAAGCTGAATTTTAGTGTTTTTATTAGATATAAAGTATATACCACAATGAAAGCTGAATTTATGTGTTTTTATTAGATATAAAGTATATACCACGATGAAGGCTGAATTTATGTGTTTTTATTAGATATAAAGTATATACCATGATGAAGGCTGATTTATGTGTTTTTATTAGATATAAAGTATATACCACAGTGAAGGCTGAATTAATGTGTTTTTATTAGATATAAAGTATATACCACGGTTAAGGTTTAATTTATGTGTTTTTATTAGATATAAAGTATATACCACGATGAAGGCTGAATTTATGTGTTTCTTATTAGATATAAAGTATATACTGCGATGAGGCTGAATTTATGTGTTTTTATTAGATATAAAGTATATACCACGATGAAGGTTGAATTTATGTGTTTTTATTAGATATAAAGTGTATACCACGATGAAGGCTGAATTTATGCATTTTTATTAGATATGAAGGTATATACCAAGATTAAGGCTGAATTTATGTGTTTTTATTAGATATAAAGTATATACCACGATGAAGGCTGAATTTTAGTGTTTTTTATTAGAAATAAAGTATATACCACGATGAAGGCTGAATTTATGTGTTTTTATTAGATATAAAGTATATACCACGATGAAGGCTGAATGAATTTATGTGTTTTTATTAGATATAAAGTATATACCACGATGAAAGCTGAATATTTTTTGTGTTTTTTATTAGATATAAAGTATATACCACGATGAAGGCTGAATTTTAGTGTTTTTTATTAAATATAAAGTATATATCACGATGAAGGCTGAATTTATGTGTTTTTATAAGATATAAAGTATATACCATGATGAAGGCTGAATTTATGTGTTTTTATTAGATATAAAGTATATACAACGATGAAGGTTGAATTTATGTGTTTTTATTAGATATAAAGTATATACCACGATGAAGGCTGAATTTATGTGTTTTTATTAGATATAAAGTATATACCACGATAAAGGCTGAATTTATGTGTTTTTATTAGATATAAAGTATATACCACGATGAAGGCTGAATTTTAGTGTTTTTTATTAGATATAAAGTATATACCACGATGAAGGCTGAATTTATGTGTTTTTATTAGATATAAAGTATATACCACGATGAAGGCTGAATTTATGTGTTTTTATTAGATATAAAGTATATACCATGACGAAGGCTGAATTTATGTGTTTTTTTTAGAAATAAAGTATATACCATGATAAAGGCTGAATTTATGTGTTTTTATTAGATATAATGTATATACCAAGATTAAGGCTGAATTTATGTGTTTTTATTAGATATAAAGTATACCACGATGAAGGCTGAATTTATGTGCTTTTATTAGATGTAAAGTATATACCATGATGAAGGCTGAATTTATGTGTTTTTATTAGATATAATATATATACCACGATGAAGGCTGAATTTATGTGTTTTTATTAGATATAAAGTATATACCACAAAGAAAGCTGAATTTTAGTGTTTTTTATTAGATATAAAGTATATACCACAATGAAAGCTGAATTTTTGTGTTTTTATTAGATATAAAGTATATACCACGATGAAGGCTGAATTTTAGTGTTTTTTATTAGATATAAAGTATATACCACAATGAAAGCTGAATTTTTGTGTTTTTATTAGATATAAAGTATATACCACGATGAAGGCTGAATTTATGTGTTTTTATTAGATATAAAGTATATACCATGATGAAGGCTGAATTTATGTGTTTTTATTAGAAATAAAGTATATACCATGATAAAGGCTGAATTTATGTGTTTTTATTAGATATAAAGTATACCACGATGAAGGCTGATTTTATGTGCTTTTATTAGATGTAAAGTATATACCATGATGAAGGCTGAATTTATGTGTTTTTATTAGATATAAAGTATATACCACGATGAAGACTGAATTTATGTGTTTTTATTAGATATAAAGTATATATTACAAAGAAAGCTAAATTTTAGTGTTTTTTATTAGATATAAAGTATATACCACAATGAAAGCTGAATTTATGTGTTTTTATTAGATATTAAGTATATACCACGATTAAGGCTGAATTTATGTGTTTTTATTAGATATAAAGTATATACCACAATGAAAGCTGAATTTATGTGTTTTTATTAGATATAAAGTATATACCACGATAAAGGCTGAATTTATGTGTTTTTATTAGATATAAAGTATATACCATGATGAAGGCTGAATTTATGTGTTTTTATTAGATATAAAGTATATACCACGATGAAGGCTGAATTTATGTGTTTTTATTAGATATAAAGTATATACCACGAAGAAAGCTGAATTTTAGTGTTTTTTATTAGATATAAAGTATATACCACAATGAAAGCTGAATTTATGTGTTTTTATTAGATATAAAGTATATACCACGATTAAAGTTGAATTTATGTGTTTTTATTAGATATAAAGTATATACCACGATGAAGGCTGAATTTATGTGTTCTTATTAGATATAAAGTATATACTACGATGAAGGCTGAATTTATGTGTTTTTATTAGATATAAAGTATATACCACCATAAAGGTTGAATTTATGTGTTTTTATTAGATATAAAGTGTATACCACGATGAAGGCTGAATTTATGCGTTTTTATTAGATATAAAGTATATACCAAGATAAAGGCTGAATTTATGTGTTTTTATTAGATATAAAGTATATACCACGATGAAGGCTGAATTTTAGTGTTTTTTATTAGATATAAAGTATATACCACGATGAAGGCTGAATTTATGTGTTTTTATTAGATATAAAGTATATACAACGATGACGGCTGAATGTATGTGTTTTTATTAGATATAAAGTATATACCACGATGAAGGCTGAATTTTTTGTGTTTTTTATTAGATATAAAGTATATACCAAGATGAAGGCTGAATTTTAGTGTTTTTTATTAGATATAAAGTATATACCACGATAAAGGCTGAATTTATGTGTTTTTATTATATATAAAGTATATACCACGATGAAGGCCTAATTTTAGTGTTTTTTATTAGATATAAAGTATATACCACGATGAAGGCTGAATTTATGTTTTTTTTAATAGATATAAAGTATATACCACGATGAAGGCTGAATTTATGTGTTTTTATTAGATATAAAGTATATACCATGACGAAGGCTGAATTTATGTGTTTTTTATTAGAAATAAAGTATATACCATGATAAAGGCTGAATTTATGTGTTTTTATTAGAAATAAAGTATATACCATGATGAAGGCTGAATTTATGTGTTTTTATTAGATATAAAGTATATACCACGATGAAGGCTGAATTTATGTGTTTTTATTAGATATAAAGTATATACCACGAAGAAAGCTGAATTTTAGTGTTTTTTATTAGATATAAAGTATATACCACAATGAAAGCTGAATTTATGTTGTTTTTTTTATTAGATATAAAGTATATACCACGATGAAGGCTGAATTTATGTGTTTTTATTAGATATAAAGTATATACCACGATGAAGGCTGAATTTTAGTGTTTTTTATTAGATATAAAGTATATACCACGATGAAGGCCGAATTTTAGTGTTTTTTATTAGATATAAAGTATATACCACGATGAAGGCTGAATTTATGTGTTTTTATTAGATATAAAGTATATACCACGATGAAGGCTGAATTTATGTGTTTTTATTAGATATAAAGTATATACCACGATGAAGGCTGAATTTATGTGTTTTTATTAGATATAAAGTATATACCACGATGAAGGCTGAAGTTTAGTGTTTTTTATTAGATATAAAGTATATACCACGATGAAGGCTGAATTTATGTGTTTTCATTAGATATAAAGTATATACCACGATAAAGGATGAATTTATGTGTTTTTATTAGATATAAAGTATATACCACGATGAAGGCTGAATTTATGTGTTTTTATTAGATATAAAGTATATACCACGATGAAGGCTGAATTTTAGTGTTTTTTTAAGATATAAAGTATATACCACGATGAAGGCTGAATTTATGTGTTTTTATTAGATATAAAGTATATACCACGATGAAGGCTGAATTTATGTGTTTTTATTAGATATAAAGTATATACCATGACAAAGGCTGAATTTATATGTTTTTTATTAGAAATAAAGTATATACCATGATAAAGGCTGAATTTATGTGTTTTTATTAGATATAAAGTATACCACGATGAAGGCTGAATTTATGTGCTTTTATTAGATGTAAAGTATATACCATGATGAAGGCTGAATTTATGTGTTTTTATTAGATATAAAGTATATACCACGATGAAGGCTGAATTTATGTGTTTTTATTAGATATAAAGTATATACCACGAAGAAAGCTGAATTTTAGTGTTTTTTATTAGATATAAAGTATATACCACGATGAAGGCTGAATTTTAGTGTTTTTTATTAGATATAAAGTATATACCACGATGAAGGCTGAATTTATGTGTTTTTATTAGATATAAAGTATATACCATGATGAAGGCTGAATTTATGTGTTTTTATTAGATATAAAGTATATACCACGATGAAGGCTGATTTTATGTGTTTTTATTAGATATAAAGTATATACCACGATGAAGGCTGAATTTATGTGTTTTTATTAGATATAAAGTATATACCACGATGAAGGCTGAATTTTAGTGTTTTTTATTAGATATAAAGTATATACCACGATGAAGGCTGAATTTATGTGTTTTCATTAGATATAAAGTATATACCACGATAAAGGCTGAATTTATGTGTTTTTATTAGATATAAAGTATATACCATGATGAAGGCTGAATTTATGTGTTTTTATTAGATATAAAGTATATACCACAATGAAGGCTGAATTTATGTGTTTTTATTAGATATAAAGTATATACCACGATTAAAGTTGAATTTATGTGTTTTTATTAGATATAAAGTATATACCACGATGAAGGCTGAATTTATGTGTTCTTATTAGATATAAAGTATATACTACGATGAAGGCTGAATTTATGTGTTTTTATTAGATATAAAGTATATACCACGATAAAGGTTGAATTTATGTGTTTTTATTAGATATAAAGTGTATACCACGATGAAGGCTGAATTTATGCGTTTTTATTAGATATAAAGTATATACCAAGATAAAGGCTGAATTTATGTGTTTTTATTAGATATAAAGTATATACCACGATGAAGGCTGAATTTTAGTGTTTTTTATTAGATATAAAGTATATACCACGATGAAGGCTGAATTTATGTGTTTTTATTAGATATAAAGTATATACCACGATGACGGCTGAATGTATGTGTTTTTATTAGATATAAAGTATATACCACGATGAAGGCTGAATTTTTTGTGTTTTTTATTAGATATAAAGTATATACCAAGATGAAGGCTGAATTTTAGTGTTTTTTATTAGATATAAAGTATATACCACGATAAAGGCTGAATTTATGTGTTTTTATTAGATATAAAGTATATACCACGATGAAGGCTTAATTTTAGTGTTTTTTATTAGA